>CM068964.1:26077338-26095965 GCA_035128595.1 Eptatretus atami | reverse complement strand
GTCAGCCCACTTCTTTCTCCTTTGAATGTTGGCTGGTCTAAGAAGAGGTTTTCTCCAAGCTGCTCTCCCACAGTAGCCCAGTTGATGAAAGTACCGCAAGGCAGTTATTGAGTTAATTTGAACCTCCTCTGCAACATATGCTGCCTTGCAACGGGGAGTTTTCTCAATGGACCGCTTGACAGCTCAAAGACACCTTTCTGAGGGCCCAGATCGACCAGAACGGGAAGCTGTAGATTCCTTGCCTTCGCTGGTGACTTGCACAATCACCTGATTGACTGTAGAAAGCAGAATGCCAAGGTTCTGAGCTACCTGACGCTGGCTGACTCCACCTTCCGATTGGCCAACAATTCGTCCTCTTTGAAAATCGCAAAGGTCATGTGCTCCCTGGATTCGAGGCATAGTCAATCGTCATACACGACCCAGGAACTAATTTCTGCAAATAAATAGTTGAATATTAGTACAAATCACTGAGTTAAGCTTGCTTTATACAGATGACATGAAGAAATTTAAGGTGACTATTTACTTCTGTCATGTCTCTGTAACTAAAGCAACCCTTGCGAAGAGACTGCTTTGGGAGCACCATCACTGCCAATGGTATATTGCTGATTATTATGATCATGAGCGTGAAAATTTTCAGGAGTTCGTTGAATTATTTTTACAATCCTTATAATGGTCATTAGAAAACTGAGCAGTTTTTGTCAAGGAGTAGCAGATGTGCAAAAACGACATAAACTTAAAATACCAAGACAACCCATTAAAGGTATACAGCAGCTCATTGTCACGGCAGGCACACTTTGCAGGACCATGACAGCCGTTTCGTTTACCATAGGGGACTGCTTTAGGGTTGAAGGAGTACACATAAGCTGCATGCACCTTGGAGACACCAGGTTTGCGATTCGAAAAGCAATTGTGTTCTCCCTTCAATGGAGTAGGTCCACGGATTGTATACATTTGAGCATCCTAGCTAAGAAAAACATCATTATGATAATCTTAAACAAGGAGATTCGAATGCTTGCTTTATTTCCAACGAGGCTCATCTAAATTGCACATCCAATTAGTTTTCCAACATTCATTTTACTGTGAGGGAGCGAACCTTCATGAGCAGGGCAAGTGGGAGGATGGCAATGTGGAATGAAGGCCTCAGGGAATTTTGGATTGCCAAGAAGATGTCTGGCACACACCAAATAAAAACAAATGTGTTACCTTGCATTTTGCATTTATAAGATAAAAAGCAAAGGCCAACCTTTTCAGAGGAGACTTTTTCAATTTCAAAACCAGATTCATAAAAGGTAATATCATAATTCCCTACGTATTTTGTAGATGTGTTTTGTGAATAAATCCAAAAGGAAATGAATTGAGATCACCTTTTACGTCAACTGTCAGTGAGCCAGGACAGCCAAGAGGTAGGTGCACTCCCCTCTGAGCTGTCTAGCCTGGGTTCCAATCCTGCCATGGCTATAAACTCGTACCCTGGTGGTTCGCATGCAGGGGGACATCAATATGTGCACCGCCCTCGGATGAACGTAAAACCGGAGGAACTGCCTTCCAGCACTAGTTGTTGGTCGATGTTAAATACAACAAGGTGTCTTTGGTGAAGAGTAGGTGAGTTATCGCTGCCACCCTGAACAAATTACAAATACCTGCCCAAATAACCTTCAGTCAAACGTCAGCCCTGGTCAGCTGGTTCGTGAAAGACTTGGGTCACAAATGTCCTGTGGCTGACCCCAGAAGAGGGTGTGATAATTAAGGGTGGTAGTAACAGTATTGGTGGTGGTAGTAGTAGTAGTAGTAGTGGTGGTGGTAGTAGTATCACCAGCAAGGTATGGATAGAATGTAAACTAAACCACCACTGGAATACAGAAATCGTACAAAGATCAGGGACAGAGTCCTTGAGGCGTTTTTGCAAACATCACTGCAGGTTGCATTTTAATCCTGTACAGACAATGGCTTGTCATGGAAATTGCATCTGCTTTTGGCAATCGAAGGATCGTCTGCATTTGATTCGATAAATTTAATAAAGCTGGAGTTTATCCCTGAAGGGATAATGTAATAAGGGGCCATAATTAATCATTAAAGTGCACCTACAAGGGAAATACTTCAACAAATGCCATTATTTGAAGAACATTTAACAAGACTGACAACAGTCGATCGTGTAGTCCATACCTTTTACATTCTGCGTGTAGAGTTGGAGGTATTTAAATACCTGTAGACCAGAATGTTCTCACAGTCCAAGAGTGACTAACCTCAGAGCAAAGCTGTTCACCTGAAAGAAGCAAACTAAATGCTCAAAATGACGCACATTTTCCTTCAATGGAAATTTAACATAGCCTTGGCTTCAAAACAAACGGATTGCTTTAAATTGGCAGAGACGAAGGGAGTCAGGCAGCTGTGATGTCCCAGATATGACTGGGATCAAATGACGTCCCAGGTACGACTGTGATCAAATGAGGTCCCAGGTATGACTGTGAGCAATTGACGTCCCAGGTATGACTGGGATCAAATGACGTCCCAGGCATGACTGGGAGCAAATGATGTGCCAGGTATGACTGTGATCAAATGACGTCCCAGGTACGACTGTGACCAAATGACGTCCCAGGTATGACTGTGAGCAAATGACATCCCAGGTATGATTGGGAGCAAATGATGTCCCAGGTATGACTGGGAGCAAATGATGTCCCAGATATCACTGTGAGCAAATGACGTCCCAGGTACGACTGGGATCAAATGACGTCCCAGGTACGACTGGGATCAAATGACGTCCCAGGTATGACTGTGAGTAAATGACGTCCCAGATATGACTGGGAGCAAAGGACGTCCCAGGTATGACTGTGAACAAATGACGTCCCAGGTATGACTGGGAGCAAATGACGTCCCAGGTATGACTGTGAGTAAATGACGTCCCAGATATGACTGGGAGCAAAGGACGTCCCAGGTATGACTGTGAACAAATGACGTCCCAGGTATGACTGGAGCAAATGACGTCCCAGGTATGACTGGGAACAAATGACGTCCCAGGTATGACTGGGAGCAAATGACGTCCCAGGTGACTGTGAGCAAATGACATCCCAGATATGACTGTGAGCAAATGAAGTCCCAGGTATGACTGTGAGCAAATGAAGTCCAAATCTGACTGGGAGCAAATGATGTCCCAGGTGACTGGGAGCAAATGATGTCCAGATATGACTGTGAGCAAAAATGAAGTCCCAGGTATGACTGTGAGTAAATGACGTCCCAAATCTGACTGGGAGCAAATGACGTCTTAGGTACGACTGGGAGCAAATGACGTGCCAGGTGACTGGGAGCAAACGATGTCCCAGATATGACTGTGAGCTAATGATGTCCCAGATATGAATGTGAGCAAATGATGTCCCAGATATGACTGTGAGCAAATGATGTCCCAGGTACGACTGGGAGCAAATGATGTCCCAGATATGACTGTGAGCAAATGAAGTCCCAGGTACGACTGGGAGCAAATGATGTCCCAGATAGAACTGTGAGCAAATGAAGTCCCAGGTATGACTGAGTGAATGACGTCCCAAATCTGACTGGGAACAAATGACGTCCCAGGTACGACTGGGAGCAAATTGAGCGTCCGCATCCACCTGACCTTTGTAGCAACATGAGCCATACATGTCTATCCCACACGCGTACGGCACCTGTGAGTAATTGACGCTGTCCCAAATCTGACTGAGGTACGCTAAATGACGTCCCAGGTACGATCGGGAGCAAAGTAAGTCTCCAGATATGACGTGGAGCAAATGAAGCCCAGGTATGACTGTGAGTAAATGACGTCCCAAATCTGACTGGGAACAAATGACGTCCCGGTGACTGGGAGCAAATGACGTCCCAGATATGACTGTGAGCAAATGAATCCCAGGTACGACTGTGAGTAAATGACGTCACAATCTGATCTGACTGGAGCAAATGACGTCCCAGGTATGACTGGGAGCAAATGACGATCCCAGATATGACTGTGAGCAAATAATGCCAAGTTCAGTACGACTGTGAGTAAATGACGTCCATATCTGAGAACAAATGACGTCCCAGGTAGGACTGGAGCAAGAATTTCCCAGATATGACTGTGAGCAAATGAAGTCCCAGGTAGACTGAGTAAATGACGTCCCAAAGACTGGGAACTGACGTCACGGTACGACTGGAGCAAATGACGTCCCAGATATGACTGTAGCAAATGAATTCCCAGGGTATGACTGTGAATTAAATGACGTCCCAAATCTGACTGGGAACAAATAATGCCAGGATACTGGGAGCAAATGACGTGAGAGAGAGCAAATGATGTCCCAGATATGACTGTGAGCAAATGAAGTCCAGGTAGACTGGGATCAAATGACGTCCCAAATCTGACTGGAGGCAAATGACGTCCCAGGTACGACTGGGAGCAAATGACGTCCCAGGTATGATGTGAGAGCAAATGACGACCGCAGTATGACTGGGAGCAAATGACGTCCAGGTATCGTCTGGAGCAAATGACGTCCCAGATTAGATGAAATGACGTGCCAGGTATGACTGGGAAGAAATGAGGTCCCAGGGGTATGACTGTGAGCAAATGATTTTCAGATACTGTAGCAAATGACCTCCCAGTGTATGACAGTGAGCAAATACGTCCAGGTATGACTGTGAGCAAATGACGTTCCAGGTATGACTGTGAGCAAATGACGTCCCAGGTATGACTGTGAGACAATGACGTCCAGGTATGACTGTGAGCAAATGACGTCCCAGGTATGACTGGGAGCAAATGACGACCCAGATGACTGGGAGCAATGACAGTCCCATAGAGAAATGACGTCCAGATATGACTGTGAAGCAAATGACTCCCAGGTATGACTGGGAGAAAATGAGGTCCTAGACTAGCAGAGATAGACAAATATCCAGGTATGACTGTGAGCAAAATGACCTCCCAGGTATGACAGTGATTGAGGATAGAGTGTAGCAAATGACGTCCCAGGTATGACGGTGGGAGCAAAATGACGTCCCAGGTAGGACTGTGAGCAAATGAACTCCAGGTAGACTGGGAGAGACGTCAGATATGACTGTGGAGCAAATGATTTCCTCAGGTTACGACTAGAAGCATAAACTATCACAGAGTGTGATGGTAGTAAAAATAAAAACGTCACGGGTATGGGGGGAGCAAGTGAGGTCACATGTTTGAAGGGGTGCGTGTGATGTCAAATATATGACCGGGTTCTTGACAGAAATAACGGATGAAAATGACAGTAGGTCAAAGTATTAATATATTACGATGTCACAAATGTGGTTTGCAAATAGGCACCGCATTGTGGATGACATTTATTTGAAGGGAATGTGAAGCTGACCGTCTTAGGAGATATGTATCCACTTCTGGACGTAAAAATAAAAACTCATGTTATATTTTGCACTTGAATTGGTACAGTGCTCAAATAAACCGTTTGTGTCGAATGAGAAGAGTGGATGTGAAATTGATAAGGATTAAATGATTGAGGTTTGGAATCTAAGTGAATTCAATCAATCCTGTAATCATTCAGCATAATATTGACTGATTGGCCATTTGATATACTGAGTGTTCACAAAGTGCCATTTTGAACAATCAAGTATAAAAAGACAATGCAAATATGAATAAGTGCAATATCAAACAAGGATAAGTAAGATTCACAAGCTAATTAACTTATCAAACCCAGGGGAGCAACACTTGTTGACCTCACACCTGGACCATCACCCCAACATCACACTTATTCAAATGTCATTACGTTAGGAAATGTGACAATAAAAGCACTTCCCTTGGAGGACACAAATTGTCTCCAACACAGTCAACATATCGTGGTTTAAACGACAAATGGCAGTGTAGAGGAATCCAATTGTCAGGGTAGTAAGAAACCGTTATGGTGGTTTTACAATTGCTACTCTTCAAACCTCAAGGCGACCTGACCTGACAACAATGAGCTGTTCAAGATATTTGTTAACACCACACTTATCTGTTCTGTTAACTTCACACTTATCTGTTATATTAACTTCACACTTATCTTCCCTGTGAACATCACACTTATCTGCCTGCACCGTCACCTCCATCAATACTCTGATGCATATTGTCTGCCCCAGAGCTTAATCTGGCGTTACCTTTCCGAGCTCCTTTTGCATAACCTCCACTCCTTCCGAGAACTACTCAAAAAGCCCTTCATCATCCCGAGATACATTCTCTCAGCTACTGCCAATTCCCCTCATTATTGTTGTGTAAATGTTGAAGCTAAATAATTATTTAACAAGCCTGCCATCTCACTTTCATCACGAACCAATCTGCACTCAATGGGCCCACCCCTTATGTACTTAAATGATTCCTTGTTATTTTGTTGAATATTTTTGGCCAAATCTTCCTGATACTCTCTTTTGGCTTACCAAGTTATGTTCTTAACTTGCCGAAGGTGGTTGGAGGTTATGTTTCCACCCCTGTCTGTGAGCAGGATACATCAAAAAGTTGCGGACGGATTCGGACGAAACTTGATGGACAGGTTGGGTGCGTGCCCAGGACGAATTGCTTCGATTTTGGTGAAGATCCGAATCTTGATCTGTATACTTGAATTTTTTAAGTGATTCATCACAATTGAGACCTAAGGTTAAAAACGATGTAGAGCACAAGATCTCAAAACGTTGTGGATGGATTCGGAGGAAACTTGGTGGACAGGTTGGGTGTGTCACAAGGAATTGATTCCATTTTGGTGAAGATTCGAATCCGGATCTGGATACGAGAATTATTTAATTTTTAAAGTGATTCTTCACTTTGACCAAATTCTTAATTTGTCTTCTTCATATTTACATAATAAAGCTATGTTGAAAATTTGATGGCAAAGCTCAAATGGTTAAAAAAAAGAGTTACGGCCCGGACAGACACACAGAAGTGATTGCAAAACCCAGTCTTCCGCTGTGTGGGGTACCAGCGAATAATAATAATAATAATAATAATAATAATAATAATAATAACTAGACCGTCTGAAAATGTAGAGTCCGTTCACTTTGTATTTCAACTTGTTCTTCTTCTGTCTGCTAAACTGTACCTGTGACCTTCTGACCAAATTCTTAATTTGGCTTCTCCATATTCTCATAATAAAACTTTGTTGAAAATTTGATGACAAAAGCTCAAATGGTTAAAAAAAAAACACAGAACGGCCCAGAGAGACAAACACAGAAGTGATTGCAAAGCCCCGTCTTCCGCTGCGCGGAGGACAGGAAAATGAAAATTGATGATTTTAGGTGATGCTGACCTTTGACGTTTTAACGAAATTGTTGATTTGTCTTCTCCATATTCTAATTATAAAGCTTTGTTGAAAATTTGATGCCAAAAGTCCAAATGGTAAAAAGTTACAGCCCAGACAGACACACACACTAATAATAGTAATAATGATAATAACACACCATCATGTGGTGTCGCACATGCTATTCTCACATCTTGCATTCCTGACTTGCCTCATAATATGCAAATGGTGCAATGCTACATTAATCAGGGAGTTATCAAAGGAATAGAACAAGTACAAACTAGTACTATTATTGGAGAACGAAGAACTGGTCTTGCTTGTGAGGGCTGGTGTCGATCTGCGTCAGCGGACAGGTAGAGAAATCAATGGGATGGTGATCGAGGTATGCTAATCATCGTGGGAAACAAGGAGAAGCTGACATGACAGGCGTTAAGGGTTATTGTTCGACGAAGGTTTAATGTCCGAAACGGCAGCTTCTCACGGTGGTAAGCACATCTCGATCAACATTTTGTTGGTTCCATCAATTTAAATGCTACGACGACAAGTACTTCTTCAACGGCCCCAACTATTTCCAATTAAATCTTGTGAGGTCGGTCAAGGAACATCTTTGTCCCAAGTCTTTCATGAACTGGCAGGCCAGCCTAACGTTCGACCGAAGATGATATTTGTTTGATAAGAGTTTGTAATTTGTTCATGGTGTCAGAGATAACTCGGCTACTCTTTGTGAAAGACACCTTGGAATCGTTAACATCCATCAACGGCCAGAGGTAGCCCATGAGTCCTCCGGTTTAACATCCATCTGATGGACAGCACAAACATTCTCAATGATGCCTCGCCATGCAGGAGAAACTTCAGGATGACAGTTTGTAGCTGGGTCAGGATTCAAACCCAGGCTGGACAGCTCGAAGGTGAATGTTCCTACCTCCAATATATCTTGCCAGCATTTAAAAACTAGAGAACTCATAGAACACCTTACCCCACATAGTCTTGAGAAAAAGGACAAGGGAAGGGTCTTTGAAGCTCTTGCTTTTGCATTTCTGAACATGAACTATATTACGAACGAGCCGCAATTTTGTCTGAATCTCGATATTCGCCAACGCTGAGAGTTGCTGTTTGGGCACCAACCTTAAAATCACAAATTTCCCAACCTTAACTTCGGAAAATTTAATTGGTCGAGATGGCATAAAATGGCGTAATATTTTGTCCAAGCGCTGCTGCTATAAACTGGATGTTTTTGGATGTGCCAAGAAGGCGATTTGTGTTCTACAGTGTTCAAGTATATAATTAAATCCAAAATAAAAGAAAGATTAAAAATCGGTGGCACAAACAAAGCAAAATAAAACATTATCTTTTGGAAGTTTACCGCCGTTGATGCAGTGTCTTTTACACCACCTTATTTAACACATTACATTAGTTCTTCATGCCTGTTGTTTGTGTCCTTTATAACGTCGTTAAAAACACTGTAAGTTTCCTGTTTGGAATTATTTCCTATTTTATTTAACTGCCAGACAGGCAGACAGACTAAAACAATTATCTTACTCCTTTGTGCGCTCAGGACGAGATTCCATACAATTTTCCAAATTTGGAGCCAAAGTACTGCTAAACTGCAGGTTTGTGTTCCAATTCGTGTTCTACATTTTTCAAAATATAACGTTCAATTGAAATGAAGTACAGTCGTTCCTCGATCACTGAAATAGACGGATACTCTGACAGACAAATATAGTGAACCTACTACTTAACCCCGCTTTGCAGTAAGCGTGCCGGGTGATTACAACACAAAGAGTGCAAGGGAAAAGGCTGACAAGATGGAAAATGAAACCTATTCCAACTGCTCAGTATTACCTTCATTGTCACACTCCACAACCAAGGTAAACAAAACTGAGCAATTCATTTAAACAACCAGACACTTGCCCTGGCTCGGGATTAAGAATCTTCAGTTTGCATTTTCCACTCACGACGCAAAGGAATCATTTCGGGAGTTCATCCTCGAGGGATCTCTCAAGGTCATGACCTTTGTGCAGACTAGTGACCGCTGACTTGAGAATTTTTTGGAACGTCTCCGTGGCATGAAATTCTTACCCACCGGAAAGAAAATAATGCGAAATGTCATCCATTGCGAAATGGAATTCGACAGGTTTATAAAATAGATTTCGAAAAATAAATCCAGGAAGTCTCAACACAAAATACCTTCAATGGAAGAGACAATGCCTTTTAAACCCCTCTAGGCCTCTCCACACCTTACACACCTGTAAGAGCTGGATCAGGTGCTTACCTAAAACATTTAAGGCGAGAGCATTGGGGTTACTGAATTCCTGCGTTTATAAACTACCATTCCTGTTTGATTAATGGATCCCAATTAAATGGCTACATGCCCGAAATTGCAGTCATTACAAAGATGGAAGGAAACGTACATTCGACAGGGGGTTTATATGCTCCTTCACCTGGATTTACAATCACAGCAAGTGCACACACCGGCTCGTAAATCTCAATATCACCAGAAAATCCAGGAACCTTAAATGCAATAAGGCAGATGAACTCCGTCTCCGATTTCATCATAGATCGTCCATTGCCATAAATTATTCAGCTGCCATGGTGGAAGTTTAACGAACCAGCTGGAACAGGTCCGACGTTCAAATGGAGCTGATTTCGGCAGGAATTTGGAATTTGGTCAAGGTGCCGGTATGAATGAACTGGCTGGCAAGAAGATGAACTGGCTTGGTCAGAAGATACCTTAGGATCTTTAACGCATACCAGCAGCAACCGACGCTGGAAGATGGGACAACTGATTGAACATCCATCCGAGGGACGGTGTACTTATTACCTCCAACAACGAAGGTGAAGGAGGTTATGTTTTCACCCCTTTCTGTCCGTTTGTCTGTTTGTGTGCAGGATATCTCAAAAAAGTTGTGGACGGACTCAGATGAAACTTGGTGGACATGTTGGGTTTGTGACAAGGAAGAATTGATTCAATTTTGGTGAAGATCCCAATCCGGATCCAGATCTGATAATTTTTGTAAAGTGATTCTTCACCATTGAGAGACAAGGCTAAACCGATAAATAGCACGACAAGCCGGTAGGCGACATGGGTGGTCGCTATATAATTGCATAGTAGTCATACAGTTTTTGACGGATCGGGCGAAAAATTTTTGACAAAGAGGTTGATTATAGTGCGCATAAAAGCGCGGAAGCCGATTTTTGATTTTCTAAAAAAATATATATAAATATTTTTCGGATTTTTCAAAAATTTCAAAGTCCCGTTGCTAGGCAATGGTGGCGTCCATAGCAACGATGCTCAAAAGAATACAACTAGATCCTGGTATGAACCTACCAGTCAAGTTTCATCAAAATCGGTTGACTCCTCTGGCCTCCAGAGCTGTCCATATACATACAAACAAACAGACATACAGACAGACGGAAAACCTGAGAATAACGGTAGTCTAGCGACCACCCAATATCTCAAAAAGTTGTGGATGGATTCGGACGAAACTTGGTGGACAGGTTGGGTGTGTGGGACGGAAAAATTGTTTCGATTTTGGTGAAGATCCGAATCTGGATCTGGATACGAGAATTATTTAGTTTTTAAAGTGATTCTTCACCATTGAGAGATGAGGACCAAAAACGATATAGGACTATATAGCATGATATTTCAAAAATGTATTGGGCCCGAAATGTTCCCGTGGATCAGGCATTACGTGGTGGAGGTATGCGCTCTACTGAGTACCCTTCTAGTTTAGTGATGCAACATCCTGCCAGAGACGCTCTGAGGTGACTGTTTCGACCTGTGTCTGGGATAAAACCCAGACGACATAACTCGAGGCAGGTGTGTATCTCGAGGCAGTTGGGCACTGCTTTTCTGAAAAACTATGTAATGTTAGCAAATGAACAGGTTGGGAGTGTGACAAAATGGAATGGAATTTCACAGCCAATTACAAAGTGCCACTTTGAACAAGTGGCCGACGGCAGGCAGAAACGGATTAATTGCAAATAAAACGAAAAGAATGAAAGAATTATGAAACTGAAATATTCACGAGACAGCAGAGGAAATTCGAAGTGGAATCACAGCGAGACAAAAGAGCGAGTGGTGAAACACAAACGTGATCTTCCGCACAGCAAAGGTGTGGGAGATCCACGACCCACTTGCAAGTAGGCCTGTCGAAATGTCATTGGCAAGCCACACCTCAGCAGTGATTAGAATCAATTCAGCTGTCTTGTAACAGCACATAGAGAGGCAGCCTTTCCCCAAAACTCAGCCTGCTTTTCCACAAGCGAATGGCAATTACTGCATTGTCGGTGGCACAAGTCTTCAGCACAACCCAAATCCACCACTTGAACAGCTAGTCTTGAAGCCACACACCTTTCTGCCATTAACGATCGTTTAGAGTTTAGACAGACACACGAGAGACATTTCAAGAATAAAACTTTAGATACACCAACATCTGCTGAAAGCAACAGCATACAAATTATTTTTGTATTAAAAATCGAGGGTGGTCAAAGAGCGAGTGGACAGAGGGTAGAAGGGAATGCAGTGGCAGTGTAACACTACGTGGACACAGCGAGGAGATGATCAAACAGGAGGAGAAAGGGGGAAAAAAAGACAAAGAAAAAGAAACAAAGCAACCTGTAAGTACATAGGGAGAGTTAAAGTGGAGAGAAAACTGCATATGATAGGTGTAAGTATGGAGAAATGGAGAATGACCTGTCATGGTGGTGGTGCACTGCTAACCTGAAGTCCTGGAGGGAAGTGTGGAATTGAACAAACCGAGGAAGTAGATTCTGCAAGCAGGAGAAGGGACAAAGGGGTGGAGGTGAGCAGTGAGCCTGGATTTTGGAAGTTTCACAAGGAAGGAATTGCTGGAAGGACGAGGGCGACCTGGAAGGAATGATGGATGAAAGAGTAGAGGGAGCAAGACCCAATGAGATGGGAGTAAAAAACAGAGGCCTCTTTGCAATGAGAGAGAGAGAGAGAGCATCAGGCCTTGTGCTTCTCCTTCTTTGTGAGAGATGGCAATTGAGATCATTTCTGCACTCGGTATAATATTTATATATCTATATATTACAAAAACTCTCATCTTGTATGTATGTATGTATGTTCCCAAAATACAGGCAAAACGGTACACGATAGCGCAAAAATTTTAGGGCCACCTTACTCACCATTCTCCTGCAGTGTGCAGTCTCAAGTTTTGTTCAAATCGGGCAACGAAAAAATTATTTAAAAAATCAATTCCCGATTCAGTCAAGTACTCTTCGGGAGTATTTGATCAATGAAACCAACCTCAGCGGTATAGTTCGCTGGAGCTATCTTTTTTTTTTTGGTGAAATGATTTTTTTGTCAACCGCTGTCACAACGGGAACGCAACGGGTTAACGGGTCGTCTAGTAACAACTAAAGTGTTTGAACGACTCAGATCCAATCATTTATAGCAAGTTACACGTGCCTTTGAATATTCCATATTCTCGACCAATTCTACAAGTGAAAGGAATTTTTCTTCGCTCAACAAAACTCTTCCAATCGGGGTAGTGTGCTCATCAGAAACGTGTTTAACAATGTGGAAAATGAAATTAAATAAATACACATACAGTACGGTGTAAAGGTCTTCGGCCACAACATTTTTTCACGAATTTATAATTTCTCTCTTGCAGGAAATATAAAACCACACCATGCCAAATATATCAGTCGAGTCCTGAAACTAATAGTTTCATACCAAGAAACTTTTATCAACATCGCTATTCTTGGAGTTCATGTTACCTGTCCTAAAGTGCACTCGAGCTGTTGATTTCCTCAATCTCATTGACTGTTTTTCACTCGTACATGTCAAAGCTCCCATTCATAATCAAGGACATACATTAGACCTTGATATTACTGGTGATGTTCCTGTTACTGATCCTTCTGTGTTGAAAGATGGTATTTCTGATCATAGGGCTGTGCTGTTGGACCTGTCCATTTCTCCACCATGTCTTGTCCTTGGTGTATCATGACATTCCGAAACCTGAGATCCATCGACCCAGATTTGTTGTCAGATTCCAAATGCTCCATTTTCTCACTGGCATGTAGCGAGACAGCCCTTGAGGAGATGGTTGACTTGTACAACCATACTCTTCGTGATAACCTAGAAAACGTTGCTGCTGAAAAGTCCCATCAGGTAACATTCCCCCGCTCATCCCTGTGGTTCACTGATGATCTTCATGAAATGAAGTCCCTGGGGTGTAAACTTGAGTGCAGGTGGAGAAAGGCAGGCCTCACTGTCCACTTGCAGTCTTTTTTTTAAAAAGTCAGCTTACTCTGCTGCCCTCAAGGTAGCCAGATCCTCTTTCTACGCCACCCTGATAGATAGCGGCTACATCTTTTCTATGCCATAAACTGTCTTCTGAAGCCCTCCGATTCCTTCCCCTTTGTACCCACTACTGTAGATTGTAACCGTTTTTTGATTTTTGTTTTTAGAACAAACATTGCCGTAATCAGACAGCAAATCAAATCCACTAACAATAGCTTAATCCCCTCACTGTTCCAGCCCTTTACACTGGCCCATCCTTAGGCATCCTTGTTGAGATTACTCCAACTGCTTTATCTGCGATGGCAATAAAGACAAAACTTTGTAGGAGCTCACTCGATCCTATTCCAAAATCACTACTGAAATCATGTTTATCTGCTATTTTCCCTATTGTCACCAATATAGTCGTAAATCACTAATAACTGGTGTAATGCCATCTTCCCTCAAACTCCCCTCGCCTCCTCGAACTGAGTGCGGCTTTTGACACCATGGATCATAAAATCCTACTGCAACGCCTTAATGACCTCGTAGGTCTATGTGGTAGCCGTGCAGTGGTTTTCTTCCTACCTTTCCCTCAGAAATTAATTTGTCAATATCGATAAATCTAGATATAACATCTGTCCTCTTACATTTGGTGTTCCACAGGGGGTTTAATTTATTTCCTCCACCTCGGTCTATTTGTCAGCGACTAAACCGCCACCCCCCAAAACTAAAAAAACATGGAGCACATCACTCTTGTGCTGGCTTCCTTGTATTGGTTGCCAGTGAAACATTGAATGGAATTTAAAATTTCACTTTTGGGTTTTAACATCTTCCATGGCACCAGCCCCACATATATTTGCAGAGTTTATTTGGTCATTACATACCCACACGGTCTCCTATCAGTGCCCAGGGTGCAGCTGTGTACCATGGGGGATCGGGTTTTTTGCTAGGTTGCACCCTGCCTGCTTTGCTTTTAAGTAATCTGCTTTGCAAAAAGGGGTTAGTTCAGGATGTTATTATTTCTATGATATGTAATTTGCCCTTCCTATTGTTATTTCTATTGTATGTAATTTGATGTTTTCCATTGTTATTTGTATTTTATGATAAAGCTATTTGTATCTTTATTTTTTCTTTGATATTTGTTTTTTTAATGTAATTTGACTCTACTCTACTTTGATTCTTTTTTTGTCTTTGATATGTGTTTTTTTTAATGTAATTTGACTCTACTCTACTTTGATTCTTTATTTTTTCTTTGATATTTGTTTTTTTTAATGTAATTTGACTCTACTCTACTTTGATTCTTATCACATTTCTTTGTTACTTGACCAAATGATTTTTCCCTTGTTCAACGCTTTCAAATTACTTTGTATTTGAAAAGTACTATATACATAAAATGTATTATTATTTTTATTATGAAGAAGGCAATTCCCAGAGAGAGATATATCCCATAAAACAGGTATTTACAGACGTGGAATTCAAGCACCAATACAAAAGCATAATGAGACCGGAGAAGTTAAAGATGGAAAACGGATTGGAAGGCCAAAGAAACTCAGCAAAACAGATGAGATATACTTCAAAAGATAAGTTGCTAAAGAAAGCCCGCTGTTGGCTTCACAGTTAAGGTAGCTGGCTTAATATCTTTGGGTCTTGAGTTTGAGCACCTGTAATACCGTTAAATAAAACAGGGTGGGTAGACTCAGCCTGTCATCTTTCCAAGGTCAGGCAAACTGAGTACCAGTTTCCTGGAAACAGGGGGCACTGCATCAGTGGCACAGCCACACTCCCAGCAATGATGCAACCAGCAGCTACAGGCTGCATACAAAATAATGAAAAATTTGCTTAAGAAATAATAAAAAAGATCAAGTGTTGAACTTGCACAACAACTGGCACAGACATTAGGGGTTCAAGTGGACTCATCTACTGTCAGGTCTCACATCAAAAGTGGTCTCCATGGGCAAGTTGCTATCAAAAAGCCCATTCTGTGTGAAGCTTAAAGAGCCAAGAGATGGAAATATGCCCAAGAACATCAGAGGTGAGATGCTAATCAGTGGGAAAGATACCTTGGAGTGGCAAGTCAAAGTATAAAATTTATGGAACAAAGAGAAGGTACAGTCATAGTCAGAAGGAGGGTTGGTGAAAAGGATAAATATATGTGTCTTACAGCCTACTGTGAAGCATGGTGATAGGTTGGATCTCTGTTCAAGTTTGGGGATGTATTTCTGCTGCTCAGGTTGGTGAGATTTTGTGAGAATCGAAGGAACAATGAATGCTGACAAGTACAAGCAGATCCTAATCCACCATGGTATCCCACCAGGAAGGAGGCTAATTGGGGACAGCTTTGTTTTCCAGCACAACGACGATCCCAAATACACTGCAAAAGCAGTTAAAACATATTTACAAGGAAAAGCAGTGAGGAACTCTTCAACTATTAGAATGACCCCCTCAAAGTCCTGACCTTAACATCATAGATGTCTGGGATTTTATGCATTAATATTGTAACATACAATTTATTTTTGTTTCTTCAATAAAACATGATCATTACTAGAACCGCACTCGGTAGAGAGCGCATATATCCACCAGGCTGAGCAGTTTACGTTTTGTATCCCAATGATAGGTCGGACGTGAAACAAAATCTAATCGGCTTGTTCTCGTCTCCTACCCAACTCATCCACCAAGTTTTATCATAATCCATTCATAACTTTTTGAAATATCATGCTATGTATCATTTTTGGCACCAACTCTCAATTGTGAAGAATCATCAACAAAATTTAAAACAAAAATCTTGTTTCCGCATCCGGATCTTCATCAAAATCGAAGCAATTCGTCCTTGCCACACAACCAACCTGTCCACCAAGTTTTGGCTGAATCCGTCCACAACTTTTTGAGATATCCTGCTCACAGAAAAACAGACAGGGATGTAAACAACCTCCATCCATCTTCAGTGACAGAGGTAAAAAAACAAAAAAAACACCTTTTTTCATCAAAATATGCCAATGTGACAATATAAATGGCTATTTTGAAGGTGGCATAAGACTTTTGCACAGTACTGAATATGATAAAACCCACATTATCTGGCAATTAGTATACATGGGTTTGATTCCTGGTGTGGGCACCACACCGGCAGGAGTTGCAACCAGTGTGACCACTCCTCATTTTCATAAATGCCAAGGTGAGCCAATGAAAAAAGCCAAGAATTCACAAGGTTTCGGAAAAGCGATGATAATAGAAAACCGAGACACCAAGAAAACCTAAAGAAAACCAAGACGCCAAGGTGAACAACGAATAGCCAAGATCTTGTGAAAAAAGCCAAGGAGTGGTCACACTGGTTGCAACCGCTAATGTAGAGACTCAAGTAAAATAGAGTGGCAAGCAATCGAAAGGTGCTCGATCGGTAAATGATAATACTTGTATACTTTCCACAATAACGTCTGTTGTGGGATTATAAGCAACAATACAACGAATGTCACAATTGGAAACAAAACCCAAAAATGGCCAACCAAGCTTTGCCATCACTTGAAAGGTAAAACAATGCCTCATCATAACAAAATGGCAGCTGGTATTGCAAACACAACCTGCGGCCTACTTGGTTTATTAAAAAAAAAAAACCCAAAAACCTGGTTAAACACATCGTCTCCAGCATGCGAAATGGACTGTTGTCAAAGCCAATCACATCACAATATATAGCTCAAAACTTATCCAATATCTGATGTTAGCTTCACACTCACCCAAGATCTTCACCTCACCTGTGTTGATAACCTGTGATGTATTACCTGCAAAGCATCGTTGAAAAGCTCAGGCGTAAAAACATCGACTAAGTGCAAAATGGCACCGGTGGATCTGAAGCAAAGGCCTTTTGACCTTTTATGATTACTGTATATGATGCTGTTTGAAACATTTAAATTGAAACTCCAACCTCACTATGGATGGTTTTAGAAACAACAGACAAACCTCTGAATGTGACAGCAGACAAATTGTTTTTGTATACATAAGGTCTGGTGGGGATATGGTACGAATGGCTGAGCAGAATCGGGTTTGATGACTAAGGGACTGTTTTTCATGAACATCATCACAGTTTTCGATACTGAGCAAATGAATGTGCATACAAAATTTCAGATGCCTCTCGTCAAACAGGTCATGTTGTGGGTCCTAAAAGATGTGATTCAAATCCCTCTTGGGAAAGACCCAGATGTCTAGACATCTCATAATACCATTTGTACTCACAGACAAGTTCACCAATTACTTCCACGGATTAAAAAAAATATATATATATATATCTATTCGGAGCTTTGGTGATCTCTCGGAAGTGACGTCTCCCTATGCCACATCAAATCAATGTATATTTGTTAGTATGGAGTCGGCATCTCAGAGCGTGCAAAAATGGCCAAAGTCTTTCACAAACCGGATCGCAAAGCCTGACTTTCGACTGAAGGTGATTTGGTAGGAATTTGTAATTTGTTCAGGATTCTGGCGGTAACTCACCTTCTCTTTGCAAAAGGCACCGTGGGATCTTTAATGTCGACTAGCTAATGCTAGCAGATAGGACACCCGGCTTAATGCCCATCCAGGAAAGGGTGCACTTTGTGACACAACACCCTTCCTGCGAAGCACCTGCGGTCAAGTCAAGAATCGAGCCAAGGCCAGACTGCTCAAATGTAAATGTAAAACCTCCACACAAACCTGTCAGGCTTAAGATGACCTACCTTGTCATATGTGGGTGAAAGTGGATTACAATATAATATACATTCCCCAAATTTTTTTTTAATATATAACATTTTTTTACATAATAAAAACGGTACAGCTGAACAGGTGACAATGGAATTTGAGAGCGATCAAAGAACCATCTCTTCAAGAAAAGAAAGCTCCGACATTTCAAAGTGACCGTCAGGGTCATAAATAAACATTATATGCGGACACAATAAATAGACAAGACTCCGATAAAAAAAAATTATTCAAGAAGATGTCTCAGATAAGAATGAACAACAAAGATTCCAACGTGGAACTAGAACGGAACTCGGTCGAGCATATACCTCCGCCAAGCTGAACAGTTTAAATTTTGTATCACACTGAACAGTTAACGTTTGATGTTTGGTATATGAAAATATATACCAGCAAAAACCACCTGTCGCTTAGCTGACGGGA
>CM068964.1:26038263-26065299 GCA_035128595.1 Eptatretus atami | reverse complement strand
AGAGAGAGATGTTTTTGATAGCAGTAATTACAATAATTAATGAGCTCATTGTATCTGTATGTGCTCCATCATCGTATCTGTATTGAAGAATGCTTTCTGGGGGAGGGTTAGAGCAGCTTTTCGCCACCTGTAGAATGAAGAACTAGTCTGCAGGTGAAGCCGAGTGTCCATCGGATGGCAGGAAGAACAATCGGATGATCAATGAACAGATGCGATCGGGTCTGCGAATAAGCACCATGGGAAGCAGATAGCTTGGTTTCAGGCATGAACCTCGTTGTCGAAACATAGCTTTTCCTTGGCTTCTGACGGCGATTAACAGCGATCAACATCGTGATTTTCATCACTGTGGTTATGTCATGACATATGAGCAAAAGATGAACAAAGATCCATTTCATCCGCCCGGCACTCTTGAACGAAGGATACGACATCAATGAGTTCCCAAATAAAACTTTTTTCCAACTCATCATGAGACAACCGACTAAAGCTAGTATTTCCCACTGTGCAACTCAGTGAAACAGTGCGACTAGAAGGGCATCTCAGCTAGAGCACATACTCCGCCACAAATGCCTGATGCCATGGAACATATAGTCCATTAGATTTTTGAAATATCCATGCTATAACAGTTCTATATCGTTTTGGCACCGATCTCCTCAATGGTGAGAATCACTTTTAAATCACAATATTCTCGTAATCCAGATCCAGATTGGATTTCACCAAAATCCGAATTAATTCGTCTTGCAACACCCAACGCTGTCCACAGAGATGTCAGTCCGAATCCGTAACAAATTTTTTGAGATATGGGTGCTATATATCATTTTTGGCCCAATCTCAATGGTGGTGAGAATCCACTAAAACAATCTCGTGATGTCAGATCCAGATGGACTTACTAAAATCTATCATTTCGTCTTGTACAACGACCGAACCTGTCCACATAAATTTCATCCGGATTGCCGTCCATAACGTTATTGGACGATGATTTGTAGCACAAGCAAACAGATAGAAAGGAGTGAAAACATAACTCCTATCCTTTCGGCGGTGGAGGTTAATGAGGAGGTATTAGAATCCTTGGGGCTGTTAGGAAGACTTCAAAAAAAGTGAATAAAACACATGAAGATAGCCATATTATACTAGCCAACCGACTCTGCGTGAAGTTTCGAAAGTGAGGTTCGTTAGGACAGTCATATATCCAGTGTTTCACAATGTGATTATTCAATTTCTTTTATATACAATGTTTCTTGTTCCTTTTTTGTGTCAAATTCACCTTCTGAGTAGTCAGCATGTGCAGAAGAGGGTTTTCCATTGCAGACGCTGTTTTCTCGCAGTGGCATTACACCTCTAGCGGTGACGGTCTGGTCCGACGACAGACTAATGACGTCAGCTGAATGAACGGATGATGTCATGACGTCATTACGGCCTCTCACCGTGACGTCAACACGTGCCATGCAAACATGTAAAATTAGAAATGCCCAAAATTCCAACTGTTCCGGTCTGAACGGATCTACATAGCCAACGCTGTTCATTAGACACATGAGCACCCGCCATGGCGAAGATTGGCGACATCCGTCGGAGTTTTCGGGAGGAGAAACGCAATTAGCGGCAGACGTTACAGAAATAATATATACGATGGAATTTGGCAAATACCTCACTTGACAAAGACTTCAATGTGATCAATATGCTCTTTAAGAACTTCCTACAATGCACAAAAGTTATCCAAGAAAATGGCGACACATTAACGAGCACACAAGGTTTACAAGCAAACAAATAAAGGAAAACCAAGTCCTCAATTCATCGGACTTTTCATCGACATCATTTCAACATTTGTACGATTTATTTAATAAGAGGTTCAGTGTTATCTGGAGACACCTGGAATCCATCTTGATATCTTGCTTGGCACTGAGAGAAGCTCCAGTGGGAACCGGACAGCATTATCAACATTGATATTGCAAACGACTCTCTTGGTACAACAATGACAGCGACCTTTTAAAATCTAGAGCAAAGAAAGCGACACGCAATGCATTAGGTTTTTAATGTACAAGTGACAATTGCGTAATCCTGACAGCACAATAATTAGTGTTATACTCTGCACCAAACGTGGTGGAGGTTATGTTTTCACTTGAATTGTCTGTGAGAGCAGATATCTGCAAAAAGTGTAGACGAGATTTGGACGAAACTTGGTGGACAGGTTGGGAATGTGACAAGGCGAATTGGTTCGATTTTGGTGAAGATCCCCATTCGGATATGAAGAATTTATTAATTTTTAGTGATTCTTCACCATTAAGAGATGGGGCTAAAAGATATTGCACGATATTTGAAAAAGTTGAAGGACGAATTGACAAAACTTGGTGGAAAGAGTTGGGTATTGGTAGGAACCGAGACAATAGATTTGGTTCAGGTCCAAGGATGCAGAATCCATCCCATCAGTGGGATACAAAACTAAATTGTTAGCCTGGTGGAGGTATGCGCTCTACCGAGTGCCGTTCAAGTTTGACAGTGTATAAGTACTGCCCGATTGGTACAGCTGGTTACCATTTTGCAAAACAAGTTATTATGAATGGCTTTGAACGATGCCGAAATCATATCTTCACGTCGCACGATAAGGAGATTATGATGTCAGAGGCAGAAGAGTTGCACATTGTTGGAAAGAAGCAACACATACTGTAAAATGCAACAAGAAGTCCCCCTGACCCTCTCTCCCAATTTCAAATCCAATGCTAAATAATTGGACAAAAAAACAAGCAATGGATCAAGCTCACAGTCCATCTCGACGACGTCGGACTTCATTCCGGGTGCATTACGCACCACCGCCGATCTTTCTTGTCGAGCGTACCACAACGCTTGGGGAATGCTTGAAAAACAGAGACTAGTGAGTTCCACTTAATCCACAGTCACATTGATTTAATCACAAACGTAAACGTCGACTCGGCATGTAATATCTCTCATTCAAGATCACGATGATGGATTGGGCGAGCAAAGGCAAAAACTGAAAATGCATCATATTCACCTTGGGAATCACCAATCCGATTTGTTAACACACATTTAACATTGATGTGTCGGGAAGTCAGACAAAATCAAACAAAAGGACGTCAAAACAAAGAAGTGACGAAGATCTGAAAGCAACTCATGGGTTTTCTGAGAGGTCTTGCTCCTGCTGCCAGATCTCTGTGTGTTTTCCGACAGACGTGGGCTCGCTGCTCTGCCTCGTAACAGACGGCACTCACTGATACACCAATGCTTTCCGACTGCAGGCGAGAGTCAGGAATGTGTTAGTAATTAGGACAGAAAGCAAAGTTTTAACAAACAATTTATGCTCAAATACATCATGACTGCAACTAGAATCTAACCAATCTTAAACATTCATCCATCCAGAATTTTGTTTGCCAACAAATGTCTCTCTGCTCTCTCATGGAATAATACCATTTTGTGAAAAGGGTAATCTTTTATAAATTAAATTATCACTTACTCATTGCAAGGCAATCATAATGTATTACATGCGGTATGCCTTGGCAAGGACTGGCAGGTTGGCCTGGAGACCGTACGCACACTCTGCCTCCATAGCTCTCGAGCCAGAGTTGAATCCTGACTCAGCTAACAAACTGAAATTTTACCAACGCTCTCACACTGACAGCACAA
Source organism: Eptatretus atami (assembly GCA_035128595.1). NCBI lineage: Eukaryota > Metazoa > Chordata > Myxini > Myxiniformes > Myxinidae > Eptatretus > Eptatretus atami. Next base: position 26,061,669 of record CM068964.1, on the reverse strand, counting down.
TTTTATATGTTGGTGCTCAAACCAAAATTCTTACTGCCCATCCCATGATCTTTATTCTCCATTGTCAATTTGGGATAGTACTCCACTCATGTCCCTTATTCTACTTCCCCCCAGACCCACCCTCAAGTTCATGCCTCCCCCTTTGTGGCATCTCCTCACCACCACTCAACTGCTTCCCCTTCACCCACCCCACTCAAAATCCCTTCACCTGGCCCCTCAGAGCCTCCCTCTCACCCTGCTCCCTGCAACCCCCCCCCCCACGCGCCTGGTACCCTCTGAATGCCTCTACATCCCTGTGTGGACCTCAAACTATCCGAGTCAACTCAACTGACGGATCTTCAATAGACCGCTGCCCCTGAAAACCCGACATCATCTGTTTAACAAATCCTTCTCCACAGGACCCCCAGACTATTCAGTTTCTTCCCCAGCTTTGTCTCTTCTCCATTTGATAGGCTGAACACCACCTGGTTGGCGCAGTTGCGCTTTATGATCAAGACTCAGTTTCCCACTGCTCTTGTACTGATTTTTACAACCTCAAACCCTCAGGAGCACTCTGGCTGGACTACCTCCACTCCCGACTCGTTGAACTCGTTTATGTGTGTTGTACCTCCCGCAACCAATGACAAGCTACATTTTCCATATCTCCCATATATTATCTTCTTCCTCTTCTCGTCCTCTCTCTCTCTCTTCTCTCACAAATGGAACAATTTATATCACTTCATCCAACTCTCTCTTCCTCATTGTGGTGTGTCAATGTCACCGTGCAAATTGCTGGGTTGCTTCTACCTTCTCACCAGCGCAGGCACTTAGAAAAGGATTCTGTGACTATGGGACTGAATAAATCTATGCACCTTCCAACCAGTATTTCTCTCAACGAAATCCTAACCCTCTGGACTTGGTGATGACAACTTCCACAATGTCCTACTACTCTTCGATCTGCTCCAATTGGGTTCATCTGATCACTGCTTGTAAAGTTCAAAATCTCTCTGGCTATTCTTTAGAAAGCTAACCCTGATATTAACTCAGCTGGGATTCTTCCACATAACTGCTCTCTTTATGAAACAGATCATCCATTCTAGTCTTCAGTATCTACCTTCTTCCTGATCATGGTACACTGAATCATATGTGAGGCAGTTTAAGTTGCCTTAAACCTGTCTTCTCTTCTGAAAGCAAACCCAACCGAAGGCAATCTCAGATAATTCCACAAAGTCCGCAACAAGTGTGTCACTCTCACATCTCAGAAGCAAGAAAACAACATTTGTCCAACCTTAATATTGAACTTTAAAATTTGTCTCCTCCTCTAAACCCTGGTGGCACATTGTTAAGCTCGCTCTGGTGAATGCTAACTGCAACCCCTCCTCTCTTCAACGGCAACCCAGCTGAACGCGCTAGTGAGAAGGTGAATGCTCAATTCTGTGTTTCTTCCAAATCTTGTGTCCATCCTCGCTCTTTGTACTCACCCCTACCAGTCACACCAATTGTTCCCTCGACTGTGTTTTTGGGCATCTGAGAGGTGGAAAACTTTTTGCAACCCTGCGCTCTGATTCCTGCAACTGGACTGGCAGTATTAGCTCACGTGTCTAAAATCATATCTGTGCTCTTGCACATTCTTTTCTTTCCTTTTCAACACTGCTCATTTGCTGAAGGTGTCCTCCCCAAAGCCCTTTTTTAAAAAAAAAAAATCAGCCCCCCCAAAAGCCCCCCCCCTTGGGAAAATTTTCCAAGGCCCCCCCAAAACAAATAGTGCTGCATTACTAAAAATAGGGGCATACCTGGGTGTTCCCTGGTCACGGCTGGATAAGAAAACTAGGGAACCACGGTGGCCGTGATAACCCACAAAATATTAACGCGGAGAAGAAGTAAATACTGATGTTTTTTTTTAATGCTACTGACAAACTTTGGTGTATATGGGTGAGAAAGTTGTGGCAATTTCATCAAATAGTATGTGTAAGTTTCTGAGAAGAGAGAAATACCTATTTTGGGGGCAACCACAGTATAAAACCCCTTTGACCCTGCTTTTCTGAAGGGGCCTCTGAAGAGGGCCCCAAAAGGATATCTGGAGCTCCGCCAAGGATGACTGCATCATCTGCGAAATCAAGGTTTCAGAGATTTGACATTTCCAACGATGCGCCGCGCTTGATCTCTCGACATCCCCTAGAAATCCAGTCCATACAAGATGTACCACCACTCTCACAGTCACTTTCAGTACACATATAGTTCAGACATCAGATCGATACAGTTTTGGTGGCACCCGCAGGAAGACAAGATCCTCCAGAGGGCAATCACCGTTTCACTGCATCAAACGCTTTACAGAGATCACCATAGGCTGTCAAGAGCCCTCGAAACTCTCGTCTGCGTTCGGTGAGGACCGAAGAGCGGATACGGAATCGTTGACCTCTTTGGTGTAAAGCTGACTGCTCTGGCAACGTTGATAATCAGCAGATGGTGGTGAAACCTTGAGAATTGTCGAGCAAGCCTTGCCCACACTGAGAGCAGCATCACCCTCAGTAGTTGTTTGCAGTCTTTGGCGATCCCCTTCCTTTCCAGAGAGGGACACACAAGGCGCCTCTCAGTCATTGGGAATGATGCCTGTGTTCCAGGCAGGTGCACAGAACTGCATGCAACGACATGAGTGCAGCTTTCCCACCAGCCTTGAGAAGTTCGCATGGATGGCAACAGATCTGGAACTTTACCCGCCTCACAGATTCCTCGCGCATAGGCTCTTTGTCGACCTTAGTGCAGTACAGTTTATGCATGGCCCCTGCGACTCTGGGCAATGATATCCAGTGTCCCTGAGAGACAAAATTCTTCTTTGCCGCTCTGGTGAAGTTCAAGACATCCACCGGCCACATGACGACGGTGGTCTTGAAGGGCCTCACAACTCTTAGGACTCCCAAAGCAGCACCCAGATCCCCAATTCTCCACTCAGCTTGTTCCACTCTCAGCTATCCACCTCCATCTTGAGCTTGCAACTCCAGCCTAGGCTGGGATGGTACATTCTTCCTGAATTTAGGTGGCAACTTAAGAGTTGCTACCACAATGCGGTGGTCAGTATTGAGGAACTGAGTCCTCCGTAGACCTGCAAGTTCTGGATCATGCTCCGGCAACCATCACGAGCACATGTTAATCTCCTTTGCCCAGCCACCAGCGTTGGAAATCAGTCAAGCGATGAGCTTGTGGGCTGCTGAAAACAGACCAGCAACTCTAAATCCAGACTTCTTGCAAAGTCAAGGAACTTCGTGATTTACTGGTTCACAGTTCCAGCCATGGGGACGGCGACAACGTCGCTAACCATCCTATCAGTTCCAGTCAAGTGCATTGAATTCCCAGAGGAGATGTGTCTCTCCTGGGACTGATCAACCACAGACACGAGTGTTGGCATAGAATGCCGTCCTTCATGGTGAGATCACTCTCCTCAGTCGGAGCATATACAGAGACCAGGGAATGACACCAATGGAGTGACATCCTTCGTCTCATAATACGCTCCTTGACCGGTGTTACCTCAATTATCTTGGAGTCAGCTATTGAACACGTAAAGCACTCCTGGGCTGGTAACGCATCCATGAGGGGAGCAGACAATAGTCTCCTCGCATTTGTACTCACCCTACTCCAGTTCACACCCATTGTTCCTCGACTGTGTCTTTTGCATCTGAGAACGGTGGAAAACCTTTTTGCAACCCTTGCTTGATTCTGCAACTGACTGGACATATTAGCTCACTCGTGTCTAAAATCATATCTTGCTGCTCTTGCACATTCTTTTGTCTCCCTTTCACCTGTCATTTGCTGAAGGCGTCCTCCAAGCTAGAAATAGCAAGTTGGATCAGCAACATCATGCTGCATTACATAAAAATCAGGGGCATACCCTGGGTGTTCACTGGTCACGGCTGGATAAGCAACTAGGGAACACTGGTAGGCGTGGATACCACAAAATATTCGGCGAAGAAAGTAAAATACCCGATGGATTGGATGGTGGTAACCACGTCATGATCTGCCACATCCGGTCTGCTGAACCTCAAGAGAGTGCTGCAAATACGATGTCCAATTACGCTTGGCTCAGATATAACAGACAGGTGATCATCCTCTCGTTGGGATAGGAACATCCAGGCACACACGAAGGGACCGGCTCAGGTTAACCCAAGGAGACCGCCATCTGGTGGACGACAGCCTCAGCACCACGCCGCACACTCTCCGCAATTGACCTGAATGTTACGCCCCGTGGTTTCCCTCCTGTCATACAAGATTGGGGGTTCAAGGCTTTGCCCAATCGCGTCTCCGGTGAGCTGCCCTGGCGAAGGGAAGCTGCCTACTCCTGCCCAGGAGGTATCCCACGGAGTGGGTTTTCAGATTTTTTTGGCTTCTGGACATGTTTTGCGGAATGAAGGTATACAGTGGCCGAATACAATCCTGCCACCAACTCCTAATAAGAGTAACGCCACTGCAGGAGGACCGTCCAGACACAGTCGGGCACTACATATGGATGGCTGTTGCTCACAAGGAGTCCTCCACCCTTGACAGGTTTTGTTCTTCATCTGCTGGGTTCCATCATCATACACCTCCTCACCAAAACTTGTTGGGGGAGATGGTTTAGTTGCCTGACAATCACATGGAACAGGTTAGTGCAGGTTTATGGTAGCCTGTAGCAAGTCACGATCTAGTCTGAACCTGACCCTGTACAATAGACATGAAATGCAAGGGGGGATAAGATGGATACAAAACAACATTATGGGAGGGGGTGGGTGGTTCAAAGGGTTGCAGAGAAATTATCATAGTTTTGGATTTGGGGGCGGAGGACGAGGCGTGGGTGTACCAGGATCTGAGATTAGTGGAAGAGCTGTTCTTGAAGACTGGAGGCGAGTAATGTAGAACTGAAGAGAATTGCAGAAGTTGGTCCACAGGTGCGGGGAGAAACAGGAACGAATGAGTGAGAGGTGAGCAGTGATTATGGATTTTGGAGTTTTCAACTACCTGAGGGGGGTTCATGGTAGACCGCGTGTGCCCTGCAGAAACATGGAGGTGGGGTTGGGGTAGGGTACAAAGCATGGAAAGAGCAGAGGGTGCAAGACCAGAAAGGAGGCGGTAGAAGACAGAGAGACCATCGATCTGTCGGCAATGGGAAAGAGGTAGGCCCATAGATTCAGCTTCATCACGGGAGATTTCAATTATCTTGAAGGCCGTGGTTTCCATGGCGTCAAGCTGAGCAAGGAGTGAAGCAGGGGAGCCAGCCCATAGGAGAGAGGGTACGCCATCAATTTTCAGATGAAGGTCTTGTTGGTAGATAGGAGTTCAGGTGTGTGAAGGAAGGACATTGTATGATGGAGGATGCCCAGCCGGCAACAGGCTTTGGAGGCCAACTTTGAAATAGGGTTTGTCCAAGAATGATCATGGATGACAGTGAGACCCAGGAGTTTGAGTGATTGAACTTCTTTGAGAGGGTTGTTGAGAAAGTAAATGGGAGGTTTTGCCAAAGGCCTATGGTCCTTTCGGAGAGAGAGGAGGATATGGATAAATATATATATATATATATATATATATATATATATATATATATATATATATATATATATATATATATATATTAGGTGTGTGAGATTTCTCAAGGTTAGAAGATCTATTCCAAGTGTTTGATCAGTTTATGATCTTGTCAAGGTCTGAAGAGAGGGAAGAGGCTGCTGCCTGTCTATGTGAAGGATGAGGGATGTCACGGCAGAAGTTTATCAGAATAATGGTGATAGCTCACCTACTCCTCACAAAAAAGATACCATGGGATCTGTACCGTCCATCAACTAATTCCAGGAGATGAGACACCTCCTTTAATGTCCAGAGGAATTCACTAATAAAGGAGAGTCTGCTCTTGTAGCTTTGGCTTTATGCAATATTCACATGGTATATGTTCACACGGACATTAACTGAGTTATCCAATCATTTCATTATGCATGGGCGAACACACAGATGCCCAATGGGATCCTGCACAGAATAATAAACAGATTTGAGCATGCTCTGGACATTATGCGTACATCTGGTAAATAATACCAATGTAATGTGGGAGCTGTTAGGGTGGGGAAAAAATTAATAAAAAAATAAAAAATAAAATAACAAGAGTAAAAACTTACATGATCACCCATCATACATTCCCATCCTATAAGTTTAACTTGGTCCTGAAAAAGCATGACAAAATTTGAACTGCACTGACGGGGAAGTTTCGGTGCTTGTTGTCGGGAGCATTGCGGTAATAACCCAGGTAGAAATCAACACAAGATGTGAATGGTGCCATCATTCGCTCGAGCAAGGCCTCTCGTAAGGACAGCAGGTGCCAGGCTTCAGCTGTGGCCGCGTTTAGCAGTCTGTTTGGGCACGGTCTGGTCATCCACGCTGCCTCAGTTGCCTGCAAACAGTCGTGTCTTTTATGAGGGAAGATCATATTGGTGTTTAATGAGTGCAGGACAAAAAGTGAAATGTAATATTTAATCATCCCCTTATACATCTGTCACGTATCAATATCTCGGTGGCATAATGCATAGAGCGTCCGCTCTGAGTCTGGGAGGTCGGCAGTTTGAACCCTGGCGAGTTATACCAAAGACTAAGACTAAGATTGGTCCGTGCTGCTTCCTTGCTTGACACTCGGCATTTAAAAAGCAAAGAACACGGACCAACAACCTTAGGTTAGCAGTCATTGCACAGGCTTCCTGGGCCTGATGACATCCTCCTGTATTGATGTTCCTTGTAAGAGAACCCATATTATATAATGAATAGTCGTGACTTCTGGAAAAAAAAAAAGTTCTTTTTCTCTAATGAGGAAACCATGAACACATTTTTCAAAACATTCATTAAGAATTTAGTCTTCAAGAAACTTCAAATAATGGTGTGCCTGAAAAATGATTTTCCATTTTTATTCATGAGAGCCTAATAACTATTTTGTAGTTGCTAATTCCAGCACAAGACTAATGGTCTGTGTTAGTGGCACAAGATAATAAAAATACGAGAGTAAAATTGTTGAAGTTATTCACCATCACAGGGCGCTGATGTTGTTTCGGGTTTTACCCTTTGCCAGAGCTTTTGCTCTGATCACCTTGTGATCACCAGCACCTTGTGATCCTTCATGGCAAATAACTCAACTATTCCATTATTATGTTTTTAATACCTATTTTGTCTGCTCAGGGTTACTCGAGTTATCGGTGTCTGTATCGATTTCTCTGACTGTGCACGTAACATCGGCATGCCGAGACAGAGTTTCCACGTGCTCATCCCTTGGCTTAAGTATGGAGGAGGAAGAGGAAACAGCCATTTGATGTCCGTACTTAGTGCGAGTACCTGTGACTACAAATACAACTCAGACTGGCAGAGGAATGTGGTTATGACTCTATGTTGGTGGGTGGGGGAGGGGGGGTCAGGAAGAAAGGGGTGAAGTGGAGCAGGATAAACTTGCTCTACAATGGGAATACATGAGTGATGGCTAGGAATTAACCAGCATAGCAACCTGGAGGGCGGTAGTAGGGGAGTCGCAGATCGGCGCGGGGGGGGGGGGAGAGAATCATGTGACATATATGTCTCGAATTAGACAGTCGATTTCTGGACAAAGAAAACATTTTCAATCTCAAATGTTATGCTTTGTTTGGTTGCCTATGTTCTGCATAAAGAAACGGTAGATGCATAAAACAGGTTCTCCATGTGATCAATGACTCGTCAATCGATTTTTTTTTTGTATTTATCACACAACACAAATCATTGCAGCTTTTAAATCTAAACCTGACAAAATCTGAGTCTCCATGATCTCGAGTCCAAAGTAATGTACGATTCGAATTTGGACTTTTGAGCACAAGTTGATCTTTCCTTGTGATAACAACACTGCATCATTGAGAAAGGGAGAGGAGGAGCGTATGAGTAGGTGTGGGGGCGAGTCAGAGGGAGAGAAGGTGGAGGAGGGGAGGGGGAGAAGGAGAATTTGACGAAATTAATCTGAGAATCCATTCACGATGTATGACAGTTTGTTAATTCTGCCACCGAGGTGGACAGAGGTTATGTATTCAACCCAGTTTGTTGTTTATGAGCAGGATATCTCAAAAAGTTATGGACGGATTCGGACGACAAGGTGTGCAGGTTGGGTGTGTGACAAGACCGAATCGATTAGATTTTGGTGAAGATCTGGAGCGATACAAATTTTGTAAGTGAATCTTCATTATTAGAGATGGGGCAAAAAATGATATATAGCATATTACCACAAAACACAGGTTATGGAAAACTTGGGGGGGGGGTGAGTTGGGTTGGTGACAAGAACAAGCGATTACATTTTTGTTCATGTCCGGATGCAGATCCGGTCTATCAGGATACAAGACATGAACTGTTCAGCCTGGTTTAGGGATGCGTTATTTTTGGTGCCGTTCGAGTTTGGAAATGTGGTAACTTATGGCAATGAAAGATTTTGGGTTCGGCCAACCAATGGATTTCCCACAATCGAACCTGTATTCCATTGACCAGTTTGTATACACGATCACAGTACGTAATGACTTACGAATACGACAAGGTAACTTTTTAGTCCAGTAGTTTTAAGCAGCTTACATCATCATTAAGATAAATGTTTTACTTCACAATTAATACAAAAAGAAATAAACAAACAAATAAATAAATAAATAAATAAGCATGTGTATGTAAGGCAGGAGACCCACATAAGAGACTACAATCATCATCATCATCATCACGCCATTTTAAAGCCTTTTTCCCTGAGCAAGGGTCAGCTTTTTGCGGGCTCCAATCATGGTACCCTTTCTTGTGGCAATGTTTTTACGGCCAGATGCCCTTCCTGACGCCAACCCTTTAGTTGCCTTCAACCCGCAGGGATAATTACCAGTATACTGGTGCTCATTTCGTCGACCTTCGGAAGGATGACAGGCTGAGTCAACCCCCCTGATGGTAACTCAGCGGCCAGGGGAGCTCGAACTCAGGACCCCGAGGATCCCAAGCCACCGCCTTAACCACTAACCAACACCAGGCTCACATAAGAGACTACAATCTCAATATTATAAAACCAATAAGCTGAGTTTGCTGGGTTTATCATCAATCATGGATTATGGTAGCACTACATATTGTGACGGTTCTCCGAAACTGTCACTCCCCAAGGCAATGGCACACAACATATAGCGGTTCCCAAGATAGTTATTTAATTAGTATTCGTTTTAGATACCCTTCCCTGATGTGTAATGGGTTTATGGGTCAATATGTGTTGCATGGGCATTAAGTAGGTTTTTCTGCCCCTTCTTTACTTATTTTGCTTTGCACACACACGAGTCTTCTTCACGCATGCATGTCCGCCAAAGACCATAGCAACAGGCAGTCATATGCACACACGCACCAAAACCATTCAAATCACGTGCCGTAACTCAGCGGACATTTCACCTCGACCCTCACCATACTCAAAACACCAAGGCCACAACATTTCATACACCAACGGGACTCCTTCAGTATAATCACCACACAATCAAACCACAACTCAAGCCGGCTTACATTCGCCATTGATGCCATGACAACCACCACCACCGCACCAGAACTCACAACTACGCTGCCATTACTTGAACACGGTCACCACTGACGACCACCACTCCCTTTTGGGACTGACAGAGAATGGGGAGCGTGGCACGCCATTGCTAATGCTCGGGTCTGGACGTACAGACCTCTAGCTTGGAGCATGAGTCTGCACTAGACTTCGTTTGACGTCGTGTGGTTAGCCCTGAAGCTCCGCTCAATTATGGATTCCATTGCTTGTTCGGCACACATTCACGGCCGAAGCGTGCAGCCAAATACCCCGCCCCATGTTAATTACGGAGGTTAGTCACGTGGAAGAGCTCATGGCGAGTGAGGCCATTTCCGCTGCCGAATCCTTGCAGGGGCGGGGCCAGCGCCATGGTAATCGTCCGCATGCCAATGCGGGCACTGGAAAATACACATCGCTCCGCCTGATCCACTTCCAAACTCCGCCCTGCCAGAGGATTATAAAGCGCTGTGCGTTCCACACAGAAGGCTCTCTGCAGTTCGTTCTTCTTCGTCTGTGCGCTTTGGTTCTTGGCGTTTTGGTGGCCATGGTGTGTTCCTGGTCGGCGGACAATGGAGCTTGGCGGAGCGAGTGAGCAGAATGGAGTACACAAACGAGCATAAGGACCGGGCGCCAGGACAAGCACAGTTATCAGGGCATTGGCATTAACACTCACACACCTCCTTACACTTCACTATTAAGCTATCTCCTCACATGTTCTTTTCTTTACTTCCAACTCGTCTACTGTGGATGCAATAAAAGTGCATCAGTGATCTCCGGGGCCACTGATCCACATCTTTTACATTTTTCCTTCTGCACATCACCTGCTAATCATCGCACCCCTCCCACCCCTACCAACCCTCATTTTGCACCTTCCTCGAACACGCACTATAGACACCATTCATTTTCCTCCTCTTCCCTCCTCATCAGGGCCAGATTTACCATGTGGGGGGCCATGGGCACAATGATTGTGGGGGGCCCCCAAATTTGGAGATTAATCAACAACTTAAATTATAACTGCTTTTTCATCAACAACTGAACTTGTATCTATAGATTTGGCAGATCCTGATCAGGAATGATTTGGCATATATGTTCACAAATTACAATTAAACCTGACAATATGACAAGATGGACGGATTGTTATTGATATGGCTGGTGACTTATCTATGAGCTGATGACTTATCTCTGAGCTCATTCTAAAATCAAATCACAAAAATGCTGTTGCTGCAAGAGTAAGAGATAGAGATGGACCTATATAAGAAAATAACAAACGACGCGCTGTCATTAATCATACTACGAACTTCGACTAAAAATCTTCGAACTTCTAAAAACCCTCTGGACAAGAGAAATCCGAAATGGTGATTAATAGCCGACTTCCAGCGACCGCAAATATACGGCAGTGTCATCCACATCAATGAACATACACACGGTGCCTTAAATCAATGAGCAAGCTTCCTGCGCGACTTCGCGGCTGCGAACTCAGATATGATACTGTCAACCTGCATGGAATTGAGCACATCGGATTCGGTTGAAATGATGGTCAGATTGACCCAGTCTCTGCTGCCCCATCGTGGAGCGAAGATGGTTCTTGATAAGCTTGAGTTTCGAAAACGAGCGCTCCCCGGAGCAGTTCGACACCATCAGTGAGAGGTAATCCGAAGCAGCACTTCCACGTTTGGGAAAGTATCGGTGAGTTTTCGCTCAATGAAGAAACTGTACATCTCGAGTTCAGTACGGCCCGAGTCTGGCTCTGACTCCTTCATCATGGCTTGGAACTGAATCATTTCTTCTGTGAGGTCAGGTGATAGATTTCCCGATACAGCTCGACGACTTCGAGCATGACTCTCGAATCTGCTCCACTTCGAGTTGAACAAGAGCACGCAGGAATCCAAATCTGTCGCTCATCTCGCTGAAAGCGTTTGTACGCTTTTCCAACTGCGACAGCAGTACGTCGATCACTGCAACGTATCCACTGATGCGAAAGGACTCTTGGCATCTAGTTCTACTTCTGGAGTGTGTCCGTAGTCCAAGGGGCCGAGGCGGACATTACGCTTTCGTCTACGCAATCCGTGAGTGAATTCCTCCGCACCTGAGCGCTCCACTCCGTCAACAATGAATGTATCAAACTGATCGCGTAATGACTGCACGAAGCTCGCCAGTGACTTGAGGAGCTGCACGGCTGTGTTGAGATCGGTAGCTTGCGACTGAAGGGTTTTACTCGTACGATCAAATCTACCAAGGACAGTAGACCAGAAACCAGCATAGAACCTATCTCGAGCGTGCACATCGTTTTGGTGAAGTGCCTCAGCGGTGTTTCTCGTTTCACTATTCAGTTGTTCATCGTTTGCGATTTCATCGGGACATCCATGATTTCGCTGTAACCGTCTAGAAGAGCTCGGGTTGCATCAGAATGAGCCGACCAGCGAGTGTCGCTGAGGCGCTTTGGTACTTGCAGACCTTTGGCTTTCAGGGCATCAAATAATCTGGCGTAGCGCGACGTGGAAGCTGTAAAAAATACATACACTTGTTCCATGAATTCAAAGAATGCTGCTGCAGGTCTACAGCATCCCACGGCCGACTGACCGACTAAGTTTCAGTGAGTGCGTCACGCATGGCACAAATATTGCGAGAGGTTCTCCTGTTGAGTCATTCCCTGCATCCCGTTGTATCGGCCACTCATATTAGATGCGTTATCGTAAGATTGTCCTCGGCAGTTAGCGATGTCCAATCCAGTGGCTTTCAAAAAATCCAGTAATGCCGTCGCTTGCTGGAGTCCAGTGTGTCCTGTGTTGCTCAGAAAGTCATGAAACGCTCCACTGGAGCCTCGTTCTGGATGTATCGTCGAATAACTGTGAGCTGGTCGATGTGGCTTATGTCAGGAGTAGAATCGACTGACACAGAGAAGTATTTTGCCTCTTTCACACGAGCGACGATGTTATCCAGAACAGGTTTTCCGATGATGGAGACTAACTCTTCACATGTCGTAGATGATAAGTAGTTGGTGTGGCCACTACCTTGGTTGGCATATTTCTGAATGTGCTGCGCCAAAAATGGATCATATTCCACAAGTAATTCCATTAAACCAAGGTAGTTTACCATTCGTCCGTGACCCAACAATTTCATCCGATCCACGGAACGCAGACCACGCTCAGCGAGAAACGATATCACGCTCACACTTCGTTTTAGCACCTCCCTCCAATAGGACGCAATCTCACTCACTTGTTTGACAAGTTCAGTGTCCACACGACCTGCGGATGTTGCTCTGTCTGACAAGCAGATGATATTCGCACAATGTACATGCGAACGCTCATGCACCTCGATAGAACGACTGGCATGCTTCCAATCATTGAATCCTTCCCGCCCGGCGCCGCAGGGCAGTAGCGCCTCCAAAGAGCTTGCAAGCGATGCAGTACAGTTTTCCGGTTGATGTGGAGAAGCAAAGCCAGGACCTTTTCACGGACTCTCCGTTTTGTAGTCTACGGTAAAAAATATTCTTGGAGCAGCAGCGTTTCCTACCTTCAACAAACTGTATGGATGAATCAAAGGGACAGTCGAATTCTGCAGGGGCTCCAAATCTCGTGATGACCAGAAGTCGATCATCTCTGACGACGGTCGCTCAGGAGGCCAACATCCAATGTCATTGGCAAAGCCAGGTCCACGATCAGTCAGTATATCTCTCGCTTCTTCATCTGATGCATGTTCTTCATCGGTGGAACCTTCCGAGATGTTGGGCGAATCTTGACGCCGGGGTTGCGTTGCCAAATTCGCTTGTTCTATCTCTGTTGGTGTTCCAGCCTCTGTCATGGACGAATCGCCTGTTTGTGCAGGAGTGAAAAACTCTGAGATTTTCTGGGTCTTGTCGACGACGGCTTGTGTCTTTCATCTTTTTCCTTGGAACGTTTCCGCTTTTGAGCACCACTGTCATATTTCCGTGGAGCCCTGGATTTGTGCCTGTCGTCACAAAGCCGCTCATTGTGGTTTCTGCAGCTGGTAGGTACCGAGTAACTGAGATATTATCAGAGTGCACGTGGGACGTACCAGAATCACGAACAACAAGTATTGAAAAGTAGGTTCTGGTAACCTACGGTAAGTCTGCTAATACGGAGGATAACGATGAACAGTGGATCAGGAAATACCGTGATCAAACGGTTTGGATGAGACGAGACACCGAAGTTCCCTTTCTGCACAATGGTTATTAATATAATGGCACGAATAACGAAAGTCTCGCTCAGCGAGCAAAGACAATATGGCGAAGGTTCACTTACACCAACCGACAAGAAACCGGAAGCTCTCACCATATCCGATGGGAAAACGCCAAGAAAGTAAGAATTACAGGCTTGCACTACACCAACATAGGTATTCATAAATTGCATGAAACATTCATGGGCACAAGAGTACCAAACGTTCATACATATGGTGAAACAGCAAAGACTTCTAACAAGTATGTTTCACAAACCTGGAACATAGAAAGTCACACTGTGTTACTGTGCTGTGCGCGCCAGTAAGCAGGGTACTGCAAGCGTTCCCTGCCAGCCGCAGTTTCAGTGTGTACAATACTACCCCTGCCGGCTGTGTGCTGTGCTGGCCTGGCCTAGTTTACCACGTCGACTTTCACCTTTTCACCTCTCCTCTGGCTGGACCTCTGTATTCCGTCTGTGCTTGCTGGGCTCTGGCGGGCAGTGCAGTTGTTAGTTGGCCACGCTCAACCATCCGAAGCATCGATGATCGATCCAAAAAAGGATCCGAATGCGGGCCCCAATGCCCGAGGCTTGCCCTGGGAATTTTTGACCACGTTGATCCGTTCTGTGGACCGTGGAAGAAACGGCTTGAAAAGCCAAAGCTTGAAAAGGACCCTCACAATGACGGACAATTTTGAAAAGATATCCTTACAAAGAGTTTAACAATCTTCATTCACCGACAATAAACTTTAGAAGCACATTTTCAAGGGATTTTCAAAATGTCATCGAATTTGTGGGGGCCCCAAAATGTGGGGGCCCCGGGGCCATGGCCCCACCTGGCCATCCCTAAATCCGGTAGTGCTCCTCATTAGCGACTGGTTTGCGCAAGTCCGTCAATCGTGCCTGGTAAATAAGATGTATCGTCCGTCCGTCCGTCGTCAACCGTGCCTGGCTTTTCTTACTCTTTTACTATCTAATTTTCCTCAGAGTGTTTCTGATGACGCCGATCATGTTAGTGTAAGATAGGATTGTAGAAGGATTAGACCTGGTTAGCTGCACTGTATTTTTCTTTTTAATCAAAGTCGTCCCAAACAAGGCATAAAGCCACTCTAGGTAAGGGGCTAAGAAAGAAAAAGAAGAGGAGGAAAAACTGCAAAACCTTCACAAAGTCTTGAAACAAGGAAACCTCTTCACAGGACCACTGTGAAAAAGGGGGTAACTAGGCCAGTGGAAAAATAAATTTTCCTACACATCCGACCTTGTTTGCTTGTTTTTGGGGGATTCCATCCCTACATGTTTTTTTCATATTAAAAAGAAAAATGTTTATTTCAGACTTGAAATACAGTATTTAAATGATGGACGGGGCGATCCTTACTGGGTGTGCTTGTTTGCCTCCAAACTTGGTGTGCAAAATTATTTTCACATGAGGAAGGTGAACGCCACAATAACATCTTAATCAAATTGGTATATCATAAGATTAAATACGGCCACTTTCAGCGATCTGAATACCGTGATGTACGACGCACAGGTCACGTTAAAGATGGAAGTCCTGATGTAAATCGATCACGTAAATTACGCACAATTATTTTTCATACATGTAAATGTATTTATGAATGTTTATTTATGATTGGGCACCAAACTTTCTATTTTCCCTTCTCTTCTTACAAAAAAAAAATAAATATTTTAAATAAAAATAAAAGTGTGATCCTGCTTCACCCCATCTTGCTACGCCAGCGTCCGTTTTAATGTGTACAAACAAATTCTTTACTACAAGCCGGTAAGCGGCGATGGGTCGCCGAGCATGGAAACTATAAGATATCGAGCAAAATGGATGTCATATAGCGGATAGGGAATCGCCTTAAGATTATGCATATCAAATCTCATCCAGTTCCATCTACTGATAACTACTCAGCATCCATTTGAATGAAAAGTACCGAAAATGCGGTTTGAAATCAGAAATCTCCAAAGTTCGAGGGGGTGCTGTGGGTGAACAAAGATCTAAATCGAAAATCCGGCTCGATCGTTTGTGCACAATGTATTCCAGACGATTAGTGTGAATTTTCATGACCATCCGACCATAACCCTAGGAGGAGTAGCATTTGGCACGAAGGCACCTCCAGCTCTCGCATATTATCGATTTTGTGCACTAATTGACCTTTGACCTAAGCGAAATCGGTCAATATGTCCTGAGGCAAAGTTGTAGTACTCATTGAGTACCATGAACCTGCAAAGTTTCATTCGTATCGATGCACTCACCTGGTCGCTAGGGGGGCCTTCAATTTTCGCCAATTTTCGCGCATACCCTAATTGTAGGGGGCGCTGCGGGTAAAGTATTCCATATATCACAAAAACCGGAATAATTTGATAGAGCATCACCCGTAGATCATTCTTGCCAAATCTCATAACCCTACGTGGGATAATGGCTTTTGGAATTGATTTCGCGTGAACGGTACCGATTTTGAAGGTTTTTCGTGTTTTGCTAGGGAACCAAAGCGTCCCTAGCAACCATCACAATTTCCAAAGCACTAGGTCATAAGATGTACCTACTACCCGAGTTTGGTCAAAATCCGCCCACGTTTACTACCAATTATGCTGATGACAAACGACCAAACATCAAAACAAACATCCAAACAAACAGACAGAATTACTGACAATAAGGGTCACCTATTTCGGCGACCCAATAACTGACTGAATGGTGACTTTTGCCAAATTTTCTAATGGAAAAGAAAAACACAACAAAATTCATCACTTTCAACCATACATTGCACGTTCATTTGAAGGACAAACACTGCAACTAATTATTGGTCGTCGTCTGGAGAAATAATACTTTTTTCCCATGGACAACTCCATTTTGGGCTGACAGGGTGGATTTGAGGTAGGCACACTTCACTCAATGCCGTCTAGCCTGAGTTTGAATCACGACTCAACTATAAACTGTCAGCCTGGTGTTTCACAGTGAGGGTGATTCATCAGTATGTGTGCCGTCCTTCTGATGGACGTTAAACATGGCATCCAGTCTCCCGGTGAACGTTAAAGATGCCACGGTGCCTTTTGCGAAGAGGAGATGAGCTATCATCGGCACCATGAACAAATTACAAATTATTGTGCTAACTACTGCTGGGAGAAGGATGGTGAACCGGCCAGCATGACCCTTCCCAAGAAAATGCTTCAGAACCAACGCTCGATCACAGAGAATGGTACTTCGGATTGGATAATTACCCTGTGCACACAAAGTGAAAAGTGGGGTTTAGCAATTGGTTCACTTCTGTCTGTTTGCCCGTCTGTCTGTTTGTCTGTCCACAAACAATTAATTTATGATCGCGGAACAACTTAATTTCAATTCAATGTTATATTTTGAACACAAATTGGAACATGAATCAGACAAGGAACCTGCAGTTTAGCAGTAATTTGGCTCTGAATTTGTTCTGATTGCACATGCGCAGGGAGGAATGAGATAATATTTTTAATCTGTCTGCCTGCCTGGCAGTGAAACAAAATTGAAAATCATTCACAGTAGGAAACTCACTGTTTTTAAGGATGTCATAAAGGGCACAACCAACAGGCACGAAAAACTAATGTGAGTATGTAAGGTGTTAATTGTTGGATAGGGTGGTGTAGTGGGTGGTGGCTGGGTGGTGTAGCCACTGCATCAATGGGAATAAACTTCCAAAATTATTTTTTTAAGACGATCTTAAAAATCATTATTTTATTTCAATTGAATTATATACCTGAACACTGCGTGGGGCAATGCATTCTATGAACTCCCGAGTGGATATAAAGCAAAAACGAACTTTGCACTGAATTTAAATTCCTCCTATAAATCAAATTAGTGATTTTAGAATACAGTATTAATCAAATCAAAGTAATCAATCACAAATCATGCTGCTTCCTTGCTTGACATTCAATATTTTGAGGAGAGAGCACGGATAAACCTCATGGGTTGCCATCTGATATGAAGGAGAAATTTCTTCCTTCCCCATGATCTCCATCGACATCGGTTCCTTTTTTCTTGTTTTGTATACATAAATGAGGCTTGTGGAAAAGCTAGTAAACTGAATGGATCAGAACGTAGCAGGACAAAAAGGAACACTAGAGAGAGAGGGAAACACCACCAGCAGAGTTGAAGGTCAATATAGAGGGAGACTTGGACAAACAAATGGTGTGGGGAGGAATGGGGGGCAGGAGAGGAAGCATGCATGGGCTGGACATGATGGATTCAGAACGGAACTCCAAGGAGGGAAAACTGCAAATTTGGAAGGAGGAGGGACTGGGGTGTGTGTGTGTGTGTGTGTGGGTGGGGGGGGGGGTTAACGACTTTCTGAGATGACAAATTGATCGGCCCATCGAATCAGCTTCATTGGGGGAGATCATAATCTTGAAGGCATTGGTTTCCGCGGCGTCAAGCTGAGCAAGATGCGAGGCAGGGGAGCCAGCCCAGGGGGAGAGCAGTACTCCATAATGTTGCGGATGAAGGCCATGTCGGTGGTCGAAGTTCAGGGGTGCCAAGGAAGGACTTTGTGGGACAGAGGATGCTCAGATGGCAGCTGGCTTTGGAGGCCAACTTTGAAATGTGGTATGCCCAACAAAGATCAAGGCTGACAGTGAGACCAGTAGTTTGAATGACTGAACTTCCTCAAGGGTATTGTAAAGAAAGATAGACAGGAGGGTTTGCAAGACGGTCCTTACAGGGGAGACAGAGAGACAGAGAGACAGAGAGACAGAGAGACAGAGAGACAGAGAGAACAGAGAGAGAGTGACATTTGTCAGGATTCAAAAACATTCCAAGTGTTTGACCAGCTTGTGATTTTTTTTTCAAGGTCTAAAGAGAGGGTAGAGGCTGCAGCTTGCCTGTATGAAAGATGAGAGATGTCATGGCAGCAGGTGGAGCCATCAGCAAATAACTAGAGTATTTTCAAAGTGTCAGAGAGGTCACTGATGAAGATCAGGATAGACCTGGGCCCAGAACACTGCCTTGGGGCACTCCAGCCTTGACAGGGAGAGGAGATAAAATGATATCCGTTGAGTGCCACATGTTGGCTCCGAGAGTAGAGAAAGTCAGTAAGCCATGTGTGGAGTTGGCCTTGGCTGCGATAGGCAGAGAGTTTGGAGAGTAAGGCAGAATGCTAGACTGTATCAAAAACACGAGATATGTCCAGAGAGACAGCCCTGATCTCATGTTTGACATTGAGGACCTCCATCCATTGTTGAGTGAGTCGAAGCAGCATGTCCAAGATAGAGTGACCTAGTCTGAAACGAAATTGGTGATCAGAGATGAGGTTGTTGGAGAAAAGGAGAGATTTCATATCAACTGCGATGATGGATTCCATGACCTTGCTGATGATGGGAAATAAGCTGTTGGGCCTGTAGTTAAGAGGATCAGTTTTTGCACCTTTTTACCATGTCCACGCGACGTAAAAAGTGGGGTTAAGCAATTGGTTCATGTCCGTCCGTTCATCTGATCAGTTTATAATTGAGAAACAACTTATTTAAATTGAATGTTATATTTTGAACAAGAATCGAAACATGAATGGGAAGACAAGTTTTCCGTTTTACCGTACTTTGGCTCTGAATTCGTCCCAATCACACATGTGCAGAAAGGAGCGAGATAATACTATTCCTCTGTCTGCCTGTGAGGCAGTCAAACAAGATCAAAAAGAATTCCTTAACAGGAAACTTACTATTTTTAAGGATATTATAAAGGACACAAACAACAGGCACGAAAACGAATGCAACGTGTTAGATAGGGTGAAGTAAGAGACCTGATCTGAAATTGATTTGTTGACCTAAGATGAGGTTGTTGGAGAAAAGGAAGGATTTCATGTCAACTGTGATGATGGATTCCATGACCTTGCTGATGATTGGAAGTAAGCTGATAGGTCTGTAGAAAAGGGGATCTGTTTTTGCACCTTTTTATGTAACACAGTGATGGCGGATTTCCAAGCAGATGGAAAATGACATAGCACAAATGACAGGGTGAAAAATGGCAGGGAGAGGATGTGCAAGAGCAACAGAACAGGTTTTTAGGACATGTGAACTGATGCCGTCCAGTCCAGTAGCAGTCAGAGTCGAAGGGTGAAAGAACCTTCTCCACTTTTTCAGGTGCAAATGACACACAGAGTCCAGCAGCAGTTGGGAATGACAGGGAAGGATGGGCACCGAGAGTGAGGGGTTGGGACACAGTGAGGTTCAAATATTTTGAGGAATCTCCCCATCTACTTTCTCAACAATCCTCTTGAAGAATTCCTTTCATTCAAGCTTCTGGGTCTCACTATCTGCCATGATATTTCCTGGGAAAGCACATTTCCAAGCTGTCCACTAAAGCGAGTCGCCAACTGGGTATCCTCCGTCATGCAAAGTCCTTCCTTGGCACACCTGAGCTCCTGACCACACATAAAGCTTTCATCTGCAGCCTGATGGAGTACTGCTCTCCCCTTTGGGCTGGTGCTCCTGCCTCTCACCTTTCTCAGCTTAACGCCGTGGAAACCAAGGCATTTTGGATCATTGATATCTCCCGCGGTGAGGCTGAGTCTTTGGGTCTCTCACTCTCTCACCACAGGCATGTCAGTGGTCTGTGCCTTCTACGGTCTCCTCTCTGGCCTTGCCCTCACCCCCTCCCCCTGCTCTGTCTGAGATGTCCCCCCCATATTTTCGCAGGATGCTCTCAAGGTCCACCACAGCAACCCCCTTCTGGTAAAACTACCAAAATCAAGAATCACTGCTCACCTTCACTCTTTATTCCTCTTTTTCCCACATTTGGAACAAACTCCCACACGCTCTTCAATCCCACTCTTCCGCTGCACAGGTCTTCAAAACAGCCGTTCACCACCATCTCTTATCTTCCTCCATCCAAAACCACGATCTTTGCTACCCCCGCTAATACACTCCAAACCCACATCCTTCAAAAATTCCCTGCTTTCCTTCCTGAAAATCCCTGTCATGTCCATCTTGTTTACCCTGTGAATCCCACCCTATCCCTCTCCCTTCCACAGATCTCATGTCTCTTTTCACACTGTTTTTTCCTTCCCTCTCCCCCCTTCTTGTCTCCTGCTCCCCATGTTGTACGTTATGTGTGTTAGCTCTCATACGAGCCTCAACAGTGTATACAAAAAAACCAACCAAGCCTTGTGGAATTTGACAACAAAATAATCACCATCTTAGTTATTGAGGATGATTTAAGCAATTTTAAATGTCTTAATTCATCGAAAAGTTGAAAATGTACTTCACAAAAGACCTATTTGACTTGGAAGGTGGGAATCATCAAAATTTAACTTCCATTCGAAGCTTTCACCTCTAATAGTGATTAGTTACCGTTTTAGCTAGATTAGTATTGTCTGCTTGTGAAAACTTTAAGAGATGGTGATTACTGAAATGAATTGGATGTCCACCTAGATCTCACTATGTCTATTATGCTCAATGCACAATCTCAATATTTCTCCTCGGAGACTCAGACAAATCTTCGGTTGCTTTCCATTGTAAACCTCTGACCACATTTGATTTAGTGATGCAAAATTGTGAATGCAAAAGTGCAGTTACATCATATTTTTCTTTGATTCATACAATGTAGGCTCATGGAAGAGCATGATGACAGATAGGCCAAAAAGGTCAACATGCTAAGAGTGAGGCAGTGGGGCAACAGTTGGACACAAGAAGCAAGGGAATGAATGACCAGGAGAAGAAGGGAGAGAGATGCTGAGAAAAGACTATAACCTACCAGTAAGCGGGTTGGGTTAGGGAGGGTAAATGGGGGTAGAAAAGATCCCTGGTGAGGATTAGAGATGACATGAGATGGTGGTGTACCTCCTGCTTGAAACTCTGGAGGGAAGATTGAACTGTTTCTGGAAGACAGTTCAACAGACGTAAGAAAAGAGGAATAAAGGAGTAGAGGTGTGGAGAAATGCTGAATTTGGGAGAAGAACCAGGAGGGGATTAATAGAAGAATGTGTGCAACTTGGATGAGGGGTGGTGAAAAATAGAGTCCACAGACCTATCTGCATTGAGAGCAACAGGTCTTGTGCTTGACTCCCACCGTGAGAGTTTCCAATAATGTTGAAAACTTTCAATTCCATAGAATCCAGAAGATACAGATGTGATGTTGGGATGCCAGCTCATAGGGTAGAGCAGTTCTCCATTAAGCTCCAGACGAAGTCCTTGCATGCATTGAGTAGTTCTGATTGTTCAAGGAATGGTTTAGATCAATCCAGGCTGCCCAGCCTGTGGCTGACTTTGGAGTCTAGCTTTACTATGTGGTCATCCCAGGAGTGTCATGGCTGAAGGTGAGGTCTCAAACTTAAAGACACTGAACCTCTTCCAGTGACTGACCATGGAAATAGTTTGATGATCGTTCAGGGGGGACAAGGACAGACTGTGGGATATACTGAGATTGAAGGAGATGTTCCATTATCAGACCAGCATGTAATCAATTCCCAATCAGCATAGAGTGAGATGTAGCTGATACCTGAATTGCAGTGGGCTGGGGGTACTGTACAACAGTGTGGAGTTGTCTGCCAAAAGAAAGAGAGGGTTTTTCAGAGCATCAGAGAGGTTATTCATGTAGATGAGGAACAAGAGTCAGCCCAAGACACTGCCTTGAAGCACTCCAGCCTCCTCCACCAAAAATAAGTGAGCTTCTGTAAGAAAACGTTGGGAACAATTGAAGGACTTACAAAACAGTGTTACATACAAAACTAGAAGGGCACTCGGTAGAGTGCATACCTCCGCCACCTAATGCCTGATCCACGAGAACATATCGGGCCCAATCAATACATTTTTGAAATATCAGTCAATGTATCGTTTTAGCCCGATCTCTCAATGGTGAAGAATCACTTAAAAAATTATCAGATCTAGATCCGGATTTGGATCTTCACCAAAATGGAAACAATTCTTCCTTGTCACACACCCAACCTGTCCACCAAGTTTCATAAGAATCCGTCCACAACTTTTTGAGATATCATGCTATGTATCGTTTTTGGCCCATTCTCTCAATGGCGAAGAATCACTTAAAAAATTCTAGTCGTCAGATCCGGATCTTCACCAAAATCTAATCAGTTCGTCCTTGTCGTGTACCCAACATGTCCACAAAATTTCATCCGGATCCGTCCACAACACTTTGAGATATCCTGTACATAGACAAACACACAGAAAGGGGTGAAAACATAACCTCCTTCACCATTAGTGGCAGAGGTAACAATGGAGGAGTGTTTCCGATCTCCCACTCTCACGATATCCCTCACAACTCAACTCATTTAATGGCTTCCTTCATCCTTCCCCTTCTCTCATCTCCCCCAGTGTCTTCTTTTTTCATCTCCCACATTCTCATTATTTCCTTCATTTGTCCCCCTTCACCTTTTCTTGTGAATGTAGATGACCACTCTTATTTATCAAAAACAAACTCTACACAGTGTTTCGAGGAAAGTTGGGGGAAAGAAGAAGACAAAGTGATTTGCGCACTTTACAACCACAAAATTATTCGGATTCTGTAAGTGTTCCAAAAATATTACCTTATGAGCAAAACAGCGAGAATTCAGACAATGAACTTAATACAAAAATAAATCGCTCATTGTCACAAGTTAAATGAAGGTCATAGTGTGCAAAAATACAATTTTCATAAATAAAACGTGGACAGACACCCATCCTCCACATTCCTCCTGTACTCCACACCTCTCTCCACCCCCACCTCATGCCCCCCTCCCCAATCACCACACTCACCCA
>CM068964.1:26011450-26026762 GCA_035128595.1 Eptatretus atami | reverse complement strand
CCATTCCTTTGGAAATAAAATGTTATTATATTCACAATTTACAAATTTGATGACATTAGAACTTATAATAACTATAATTTATAACACAGGGGCAGATCCATGATTTTGTTAAAGGGGGATGTAGTTGACTGCAGGCTCTGATCCTGGCTAATTTATTTTTAAAAACAAAAATCAAAAGTCAAATTATTGTCAGTTTTTTAGCATTTTAAAAGTGTCTGTTCACTGGTATGCAGCACTATGGCTGCTGTTCACTTCATCTTAATCGTGTCATACACGACGATTGCAGTGCCTATTAACTCCCTCCTCCACCTCCACAATCCACCCCCCCCCCCCCACCTCTACCTTCGTGAAGGAGATTAGAAATTCATCAATTATCCATGACCATGGTACCAGCAAATTATATGTCTGCTTCTTTTGAAAACTCCTTGCAGGATCTTAACATCCATATGCTAATCATAAAAATTAGCTGTACAGCATAGCAACCTGTGTTGCATTTTGTGTACAAGCACCAAATTTGGCACAAATAGTACATTAATCATGTTCGGAACATTTTCAAATTGGCCACTTGAAATTCTCTCTTTATTCCGCCATTATTGGATTCAAAATGCCGCACTTGAAATCTACATTTGCTATAATCTTGCTGGACGATTAAGCAGCTATTGACTTGTTCTGGTATCAAATGTATTTTTTGAGGGGCAAGGAATCCAATGGTACCATTTTCAACTAATATTCGATCACAGTCTGTTATATTAATTTTATTGGATAATTATTAGGCAAACTATTGATTCAAACACAATACTTTGAAAAGAATGTTCTTAGTTCTGTAATGTCTTACGATATAAACGTGACATGCTACATCGGTCTAGATATTTGAGGCTAGTCTGTACTGTATCTGAGGCTAGTACATTATACGGTACTGAAGATACGTTCGTACATAAACAGTGCATGTTACAAGGTTTCAGCATTGCCACCCAAGACATGTTATTCGTGACTCACGCATGTGCTCCCCTTCACACACACAGAGGGCTGCTTGCATAAGGCAGCCTTTTTGCACTTCGCAGCCCACACACCCTTCGCACTTGCAAGAAACTAGCTCAATGCAGCTTTGAGCTGCTCATTAGCCTGTCCAGTAAGTGCTGTACTGTCCTTCTCCATCCTTGACAACCCAGTTGGTTGTGGAGGGAGCTCTGTGCTGCAGCATATCCTGACCCCACACATGTTCCCACCTTGATACATGCCCTCTTTGACATGTTCCTCCAGAGCTCCTGGTGAGGTATGAGCTGCACATTTTCTTTCCTTCGAAGAGTTTCCTCCTGGCCTTGTCAGATGTCTGTTGCCATTGTTGTTCGATCAAAACAGATCACGAACCTCCGATGATGCGCATTGCATCGTCTGGTATGTCACGAGGTTCAGAGACACAGCAGCAGCAGGCACTCAGTGTTTGGCAGTACCTCCAGACTGCCCACGCATCTCTCTGCCATGTCATGAAAACTAACACAGTTCGCATCCAGTTCTGAGCGTGGCTGAACCATTGGCAGTGCCAGCCTTTCTCGTCCAATCCAGCTGCTATTTCTGTGTGTGCTAGTATTGACTCTGGCCTGTTCGTAATTGCCAGCCACAGCTTGTCTTCTGGAGTTGCAGAACTCCTGTGCCAGGGACACTGCCAGCACCACAACAATCCGGATTCTACAATCCGGATGAGTATTGCATGGTCCATGCTACGCGTGAAGAGCAATGCCACGCAAATCCGACTGTCAGCTCTTCATGGTTACTGGGTCGAGTACGTCAGACTCTGCATAGGGCTTGCTGAGCACGCCTCTCCATCAGTAATACGAGTTGCTTTCCTTCCTGTCAAAACCATTCCATGAGGAGAGCCTGCTGAGAGGAACCTGAACAGCGCGTCTTTGCTGTCCACTACGTAGAAGTTCTGCCAGTTTCACATGTATGGCTGCGCAGCCACCACACGTCTCCGCACACCTTTGTCCCCGCTTTGCATGTGACACCTTTCAGTGAATCAGCAAGTAAGCACCCAGAACCATATCCAGGCGTGACTCGTGCAGCTTCTGGACATATATGAGATTGAAATCTATGTGCATACTCCTTCAAAGTCTTTGATGCACGCGGCTCAGATCTGGCACGATGGCTCTCCATCAGCACATACAGTCGTGACGCAGTCTCTTCTTTGCGTCGGAGATTCTCCAAGCACTCGTGAGGAGATCACTCTTGTACCAGTGCAGAGCTTCCACCATCAGACAATGCAGGAGGACATCCTTTCTCGTACAAAAGAACTCCTCAAGTTTCCATCCTCGTTTGGCAGCCAGTACAGGCGTGCGAAGAGTCACGCTCATTCTGATGGAGAGCGACTTTGCTTGAACCTTCGCTCTGGCTTCTTGAGGATGCTGACACCTTCAGCTTGTTACGAGGAATGGGTGCGTCTCCACTGCCCTTTTTCGCCAACAGACACTCTCTGTTGAAAGGCCTCGAAACTCTCTGCGCCAATCCTCTTGCATCAATCACGGTCTCCACAGCAGCAGGATCTCGACTCCTTTGGTCCAGTCCTGATACATCCCTTTCTCTCTCAATGGGAATTGCCCATCTCCTCTCTGACACCGACAAGAGAGCGAACATCTCTTCACAACATGAGCCGTACACTTGCGCGTTGATTCATTGATGACGTGTGTCTGCATGTTTTGCCGTCTCCAGTGTGGTCCCATCCTGATATCTCTCGATCACCCTGCGCAACTTTCCTGTCCCCAACCATCCACGACGTAGGCCACATAGGTTTTCAGTGAGCCCAAACTGCTCCACCGTCTCCTTTGATCGTCAGGGAATTATTCTCTCATGTTGCTTGTCAACTCGGATTGAAGAGAACACCCCTTGTTACGAACGCTTTGAAGTGGCTTCCCCTGAATTCTGCTACATCTGTGGTTTTAGATGGTGAGTTCGGCCACTGTCCTTCAGGTTCACTCGTATCCACCGAGCCATCAGTGGGTATGATCCGGCATGAACCAGGTGACCAGCTCTGTCAAGAGCATCGAGTACATCATTAACATCACCTGCCTGAGAGAACGCACAATACACTAGAACCAACAGTCTATCCAGCACGGCTTGCCGCCAGTAGTGAACTGGGGTGTCTTCTCCTTCTGGCAACACCAGTCTTCAACTCCGGAAGTCCTCTGCATCCCTGGTTTCTCCCAAACATAGAGGTTGTAGGCACGTGTGCAGATGTACAAATTGCTGCTGCAGTCACTTCGATTAGTGCTCTTCTTGTGCGCAAGACATGGAGATGCTCGCAGAATGAGTCTCTTCCCTGCGTGTCGGCAATCCGTCTTCACTAAGTGCTTCACCAACCACTCCCTTTCAGCCAGTCCCCAGTTCCTCATGCCGCTCATCTCTATGGACGGCCACAAACATCACCACTATCTGTCTTCACAGATAGCTCTTGGCCACTTCCACTGTCTGCTTGGCCAAAGCAAAACCAGGACTAATCAACGGTGCACACTGGTGTTCTGCCAGGATCAGCGTGTTCCACACATCTTCACGACGTCCATTGAGTTGCCGGATCATGCCACTGTGTGGCATCCCGGACAGAGTGGACAGCAACACGTCGGCAGATGACTCGCAGCATTGTGGCTCTCGGCTGCATGAAATGCAGACCAACATTGCATTCTCCACTGTACCAGTGTGTCTTCCAGACGCTTTGCATTGCCTAGCATTGGTATTCTCATCAGTCTCGTTTAAGTCTCCTCTGGTCAATGACGGCCACTTTACAGCTGGACAGGCGACTTCTATGCTGCTAGTAGCACGGTGCGTACATCAGTCTAGTTAGTGCGGCAAGGGGGCGACTTATAATAAATTAAGTTGAAAAATGTACATTGATCCTTGCCCCCAAAAAATAATTAGCATACCAGAATCAACAGTCAATAGCTGCATTACGTCAGAGATTAACTAGCAAATGTAGATTCTCAAGTGCGGCCATTTGAAATCCAATATCGCGTACATAAAAGGAGAATTTCAGTGCCCAATATCTGTAAAATGTTCGCAACATATTATACATTGTGCCAATTTGGTGCTTGATATCACCTCAAAATGCCACAATTCTCTTAATATTTGGCATCCGCCCCACAATATGATAGCCATAAAGACGAATTATAATAAACGATCAAACTGATTGGTACGCTGATGCAAACCGCAGCGATGTGCATGCGAATATTGATGCAATATATTGTTTACAATCGTCTAACCTTAATATTAAATTCTCTGCCTCTCAGTTACCATCCCAAAAACATTGAACTGTATTCTTGCGAGTTGAAGACATTCTTCTCAACCAATTTGTTGCATCGCTATCTTCTGCGCCATTTATCCCGTTAATACTTGTATTCCATCTGTAAATTATTGGAAACTGCAAACAATAAACCATCTCATTGTAAGTTGTCCCATGGTACTTGTTTAGAGGTTAGTACTCATCCAATTCCCCGAGTAGAAAATACTTGTAGGAGAAACCGTTTAATAACCGATCCATGCAAAATGTAACAAATTTATCATACCATGGCAAATATGGTTCGAAAGATGACGTCATCGGTGACGTGGTCTGGCAGCATATTTGAAATCAAAGAAAAACCTTAAAAAACAATATGAGTTGCTCGCACCAAGTCCTCAAAACGCATGGGGTAAAGTATTCTAGAATGCCATCTAGTGTTTGAAAATGAGCAAAGACAGACTCAAGATACAGTCAGAGCTACGTAAAGACCGCTGAAGACATGCTTATTTGACATTGCTGACTAAATCTCTTGCACTTTGTTGCTCCAAGATTGGTATCCTCTGATGCCATACCATTCTGTTATTCAACATTAAAGAAAATTTACAGAAACAATGATGAAAAACTATTTTGCTAAATAAAAAACGAAATGTTGGATGGACAACCAAGTCTAAAAAAGTTTTAAAACAACATTCGGATGAGTTTGAGTTTAGAGAGATAGCTTACAATTCATCACAATAACAATCCCTCACACTGCCTCCTTCTTACACTTCCTCAATATGCTTCAAGCTTCTACAAACATCTTTGGCTTCAACATACTTGATTACTCTTAGCGTTTCACATACTGAGACTCTTCAATAATTATCTTGTAGAGCCTTGACTGCCAATTGATGATACCAGTAACATAAACATAAACTCTTCCAAATCCTGCAACTCTAATAAACCATTCTAATACATTATCTGCATTTGCGATAGTAAGTCTAACTTCATAAAAAAAAAGAAGTAGGAAATACCAACTAAGTTAAAAGACCCCAGAATTGTATAAGATGCTTCCTAATACTTTTACAGACAATCGTCTGGAGCAGTGATGTAGGGACTGTTATGTGATGGCAACACGTTAGCTACTCTCTAAACATAATATCCGTCTTGTTTTAAAACCTTTCGACTGTAGTTTTTGATCCCCACATTTAGTCGTTTTTTATTTAGCATAAATATCTTTATTAACTTGAAGAGTAATCTGTGCCTTCCCGCACTTTGAAAGAATGAACCAACTATGGCTATCCCATTCCTCGCCACCAGCTCTCGACCCTCTCTATCTTCGTCCCACACAAATTGTACACACACATCCCAATTCACCCAGCTCGCTACTCCCGATCGCGTTAAAGTCCCCTGCAATGCACAGCATCACTCCAGCTTCAACCATTCCCCATCATCTCTCCATTGCTTCCCGAATTCCTGCTTCTCACACCTACCTTTTCCTTGTGGCCATATCCGACATAACACAAACCATTTCCTGTCTCACACCATGGCAAAACTATCCTCCCTCCCATCTTTCTGCTCTGACACCTGCTTGCTGATCTTTCCGATACTATTATTCCTTGCCATTACTCAATCCCCACCTCACGTGCAATAGCTTGAATCTTCTTAACGTACATCCTCGCCCGTCTCCATGTCCTTTTGTCTCAGCAAAACACACTTCAAACACCTTCTCAAACATCATCTCCACCCTCGACACCTCTCCTCCCCACCCCTCCATCCCACATTGACCCACATTCAAACTATCGAGCCGGACCCATGATATTGGAAATTTGTGTAATCTTCGCTCGGAGTGCATGGATGTGGCAACATGCAAGCGTTTGTTCTTGTAATTATGGCGAGAAACCTCTGTGTTCAAAAAGTTTGCCCAAATGCACTCTGTGGGATGGTTCTCGTCTTGATACACTGCCATGGGAACAGTGATCGTATAAGTCTGTCAAACTCAGTGAAGCACAAGTTGTGGTTCAGAAAGTTCAATTACCAATACGAGTTGTGTTTTGAAACATGACAGGCCATTGGAAGTAGGACGTTCCAGCTGCCTGAATGAACAAAGAGGAAAATAACAGCCGCTGTATTATGAAAGGACTGAATTGCTTGGTGCTGCAACGAACAAACAAAGTGACAGCTGAACTGATGCCAAGGTCACCCCGATGTCCCTTGGTGTCAATGCCGAGGTCACACAAAAATCGATGTAATCCAGAGATTGAGGCGGAGAAAGGTTGTACAATTAGTGAGCCTGCAGGTTCTGAGCGACTATAAGACTAAGAAATACATGACACACCTTTCTTGATGAAGAACCTTTCAGCATACTTCTCTGTCATTGGAGTCTTCAGCACAATTCAAGGCCACATTTCGAATATTTGTTGTTAATTGAAGAGCAGGTTTTGAAGATGAAGTAATGCCTCCATTGCATTGCCCTACTGATGTGGTTCGATCCCACGCTGCTCAAGCAGATATTTTCATTACTTGCGGCCAGACTTGCCAACATGGAAATTGCATCACTGGTGTGGGATATCTGAATCTCTGTCAAGTTTATCTTAGCTCAACACATCACCAGCTAATCAATATAGTGTTATGATCCCCCTGAGACATCTAATCGATATGTACATTCGTTCCATGATGTTTTTGCATTGAGCAACAAAGCAGATACAAATTGAAATGATCAATGGAAATTGTTACAATCAACCTGAGATTGCAATATATGTCTGCTATCTTATGCTATTCGGTCTGCGGGATCAGTTTTTGAGTTCACCCACAGGTAGCATCAATTTCAGGAGGCATGACAAAATCTGCTTATCCTCTTTCCTGTGGAGCTTGCAGCATGGATAGGAATTGGGCCAGGTGCTGTGTGATAACACACCTCTTTCGCTTGAAAGGACACCATCATTACCTACCATCGCTAATGTTGTAGATGGGTCCTCCAGATTACACATCCAATTGAGAATGGAACCACTCATTGATGCAATGCTCTACCTGCGAAGCACCAATCCAACAGTTCTAACCCTCTTCCTGATGCAAGAAGATATACTATACTAACTCCAAGCCACCCTGTCAGGAAACACTGTATTGATAATAATATTGTCAGTGATTTTCTTTGTCAAATCTATCCTGTGATTGAGAGTTTTTGGATATATTTAGAGTTGTGCACACTCACCTCTGAGCCGTCTAGTCCGAGGTTGATCCAGCCTCAGCTCTAAACTGTACCAACTGATGTCATTGCAGCAGACCGATGGTCATGCAAGAGGCCGTCCATCCTGTGTTGTGGTGCCGTTTCCATCGATTGATGTTAAATTGGGCGTGTCCCACTGCCCAGAATTAGTTGGTGAATGTGAAGGTCCAGGATATCCTCACCAAGTTGAGTGATTTATGCTCTGGAACCTGAAACAAATTCCAAATCCTGCCCCATCTCACCTTCAGATCAAACACCAGCCTGGTCATCACTGTTGTAGAAATCATAGGCCAACAACATTCCCCAGCCAACCTCCATTAAAGGAAAAGGTTCGAATATTTGGACCGTTAAGAAAAAGAAGGAAGTAGTTTCGTATTCTCAGTCAAATGCTCTGCATGATCTCATGAGAATTTCGTCATTTTTATTTCGGGTTATTCCAACTGAACTCCAAGAGAATTTACTCTTCTGTCAGTATGTGTCACAGTAAGGATTGACCTGTGGCACGTCAACGTGATGTAACACGGTGTGCCTTCTTTCGCTTCTGGTACTCGTTTGATATGAACAATAACACCGATGGTGGTGATTTATGTTTGAGAAAACGTGGTCATGTTACAGAAAGCCTAATACTCTTGTTTAGATCCCATCAATTAATTGGGTAAATCCGCCACTCGGGTTCTTCTGAGTCATCAGAGATTGCGCAGCAAATAGCCCTTTGTTTTCTTATATCATATTCTTGTGACCAATGAAAGCAATGGCTCTGGTGATTGTCCTTCTGCTGTCTTCGTTTACATGGGATATCACCAGAATGGTCATGTGAAATGGTAGCATGGGATTGAATCGAACGTGGTTGAAATATTCTGCACAAAATCGAGGAAAGGAATGAGGCAGGACAGATGTTGTTGCCAAATAGTCGCAGAATGGCCTTAATAACCTCGACCACCACGTGTCCATGTGGACCATTAGGTGTTTGGCCTCGGTGACTAGAAGCTTCTGCCCAATGGCATTTGGCCAAGTTTTTGGATAAGGCTGAGCAGTGCAGCTCACTTGGACATTAGTTGCCCTCGCTTGTGACGAAAAGCCAGGAACATGACCTAACCCTGTGTATGTGGTGTTTGGGTTGTCGTCAGTTTGAGTTATTGGCAGAGGGTGAGATTGACAATTTCAAGCGTTGGCTGTGGGATCCGTGTTGACAGATGGAATAGTTGCGCATGGACGGTGGACATTAAAATGTTGTGTTTTTTGCTGTAATCAGGACAATGTAAACTTTAATACTCATCTCAGATGCGTACCATGTTGGCTGCCTCCTCTGTAACTATTTTCACAGTATGGATTGGAAACACAAGTTGATATATTTAAATGAATACATTTTTTTTACTGATGGGTGCACCTCGTTCACAAATATAAAACTTGAACGGTCTTGAATACTTTTAACCAATTTCCTTTTAACTGTCAGATTTTCCTTACTTGCATGACACATGCCCTTTTTTGGACTTTAAGTTGCGTTGGCTGTCTCGGTTAATCCTTTGCAATGCTTAATAAAACATCCACATCCATTTAATCTTTGGCAAGGTCTGTTGCACAGGTAATCGAAATAACTAACCAAAAGGGCGGCTGTTATATGCGATTATATGGATCCGTTTTCAGCTCCTTCAGTTACCCTCCGCCACCTGAAGTGGGAGCACGTTAGTTTTTCCCACCTTCTGCATTGTTCTATGAACAGCAATCTCAAAAGTTTGACAGATCCGGCATGAAATTTTGTGACAGCTTTGAGAAGCGTGACAGTGAACTGATTAGATTTGGTAAAGATCCAAATCCAATACTGATCTATAATTTAGTGATTTTCACCATTGAAGATAGGGCCAAAAATGTATATTTATAGCAACGAATCTGTCAAATGTTTGTGGACGTTCGAACAAACTTGGTGGACTGTTGAGTATATGACAATGACGAATTTGATCGATTCGCGTGACATCAACCAGACAGAGAATTTAATAAAAAAATTGCCAATTAATTTCACCGTTGCATGAGATGGGCCAAAAAGGAAATACCAGTAGTGGACAAAAAAGTGGAAAAACACCAAATGTAAAGATCCACTAATAGGGCATTGGGCCACACCACTACAGCCAGTACTGCCTAGTATTTGTGTCGTGATTGAGTCACATGCATCTGGAATTCTGCAGGAGGATGCGGCACCATTCTTCACGAGAAAATACAATCAACGTTTGAATAGAGGTGAGAACGCTGTTCTCAGGCGTCATTCCAGAAATATCACTTCCGGACTTCTGATCAGAATCACGCACGAGGACGACGTGGTGTGAGCTCTCCTTCCATGTCCCTCTAAACCTAAAGTTTCCACTCCTGAAGCTTTTGCGTACTTATGTTTATCGAGATTTGTTCAGGGGCGTGGAACTTGAACTTATTTTTTTTTCGTTGTGTTCAAACATTTTACGGGTAGTGAGTTAGCTTATTGAAAGAGCACAGGGCGAGCCTCATGATAAGTTTTAGCGAAGTCATTACGGCCTTGAGATGTAGGAGTGAAGAAGGTTACAAGATTAGAGAGCGAAGGGAAAGGAGAGGATTAACGTAAAATGTAACAGTGCTGCCAATGTGCCACGTCAACAGGGGGAAGCAGAGGTTATTATGTCTTAGGAGCTGTGAGGAAATCATCCATGAGGAAGTATTACCCGGCTTTGAAGAACACATCACTAATTGCACAAGTAGCAGACATGTGAAAATGTGGAGATCATAGTGGGTTACGGTGTAGGGAGTGAGGTTTGCTGGAATATTGAAGTGGTGACTGGGCAACGGGGTGGGCAGTGGTGACAGTGCAACGGGGGTGGGCAGTGGTGACGGTTGCAGACGGGGTGGGCAGTGGGACGTGCACACGGGCGGGAGCGATGTGGTGACGGTGCCGACGAGGCGGGCATCGTGTGACGGATGACGGGGGCTCATTGGTGACGTGGTGCGACGAGGCGGCAGGTAGGTGCACGTTGCGCGGAGGTGGCAGGGACTCGGTGGCGACGGGGGCGTCATTGTGACGGTGCCAACGGGGCGGGCATAGGTGACGTGCATGGGGGTGGCAGTGGCGAGGTTGCATGGTGCCGGGCAAAGGTGTGCAGGTGCAGCCGTGGCGGCATGGGCAGGAGCACGCGGGTGCGGGCATGCCAAGAGGTGCACTGGTGCGGTAGTGGCGGAGGTGCAGGGTACAGCATGGTGTAGTTGCCAAAAATAAGAAATTGGTAACATGAATTGGAGACAGGTTTTGTGGGTGATGAGATTTTTAATACGGATTCTTCGATGCCTCGCAGGTAGATTGAGACACAGAATTGTGTAGTTTGAAGGCGCGGGGGTACGAACAATTGAAGGAAGGGTAAACGATATTGATATCGGTCATGGCAGCAAAGTTTGTTTGCGTACACCCGGTGCGAATGATTGTAGGGAAAGTTATCTCAGATGGCTTTGTAAAAATAGGTACAGTAAATTGGGTTAAGCGAGCGAAAGCAAAGGGTTTGTGATGGTCATGTTTCTGCGGATTCTCAAAAGAAGAGGAGAGATTGAACCAACTTTGCTGAACGTTTGCTGCTAAGCAGATCTCCTTCGGCTATTGCGGCCACAATCCTTAGAATCGGGTCGGCCAAACTGGCGACACAGTATAAACAGCATGCACTCCATTTTGCCGACTCTCGGAAGGCATGACAGCACGAAGTCAACCCCACCTGGTATTGGATCAACAGCAGAGGGGATTGAAAACTCAGGAACCCTAGGATCCAACCACCTACCCAAAGCCATGAAGCCAACAGCGGGCATAAGCATGGGAAACAATATAGAAATTATAGCAGAGCAATAACTCAACCAATGGCTGGGAAAGAATGTTATGGGAAAGGTTTTTACATTTACGAAGCGTGGGAAAATCATTTAGGGGACAAAAAGGGAGTGTTCCCGATATGCGTGTATATAAATAGAAAGGGCCAGAAGTTGCATGGAATTGAGGAAGAAATTCCAGGCTTTTTTAAGTTCAGAAGAGCGTGGGAGAAGGTATTGAGGAAGAACGCATACATAATTGGTGATGCGTAATAGGCCAGTAAAATTGGCCCAAAAATTCGGCAAAGTCAAAATAATTGCAATAGATTGTATTTTCTCACAATGCATTTTTGTAATGTCTCTATTCAACATACTAAAGTCTACCACAGTCAATGATGAATATTGACAAAATTACGTTTTCAACAAATGTTGGATACTTTAAATATCCTCCTCATTTACAATATAGCCATATACAAATGATTTGAATAAACACTGTCATTATGCAGTTCAATCAGGAACAGTCCTGTTTTGATTTAGTTCCATAACATCAATAACACCAAGCATAAGTTTTTTATATAAATATCATTTACCAGGCAAATGTCTTTAAAAGAATAGCATATTTTAGCAGTGATTTGATACTTTTTCAAATTTATAACAGCCAATGGATTGATGCATAACAAAACTTGATCACAATAAGTTAATGATCTAATGTACATTGTTAAAACAAATTTGGATTAGCATATGGAAATTACTTGCATGCTATATCATTTGTGGTGCATTAAAGACTACCGCCTACCCCCAAAGCACTACACTGTCGACCCATTGAGGGAGTTTTGATCCACGGATGGTCAAACCCATTTCTTTGTAAGTAAAAATGTAATTCACATTTATACTTGCAATATGCATCATTGCAACAGGTATGGTTCAGTGTTTTTATATTACATTCTATGAATCATTCTACCTGCGCTAGTAACATATTCTACTGATAAATTGTCCAATTTAAGAATCGATTCATTTAGGACTGGTTGAGTTGTACGGAACTTCACAACAATACTCTCCAACGGTTTGTTTTCCTTGGGTTTTTTATAACAAAAATAGCTTTAACCTGATACATCTCCCTAATAACCTCAAAAACTTAATGCTGGAAAAATAAAGTTTAAATGTTGACAAACTCAGCTTAGTTATTATTATACTTGGTTTTACGGACTCGGCCGACGTTATTTGCCGAAATGACAATACTAATATATAAAACACATTTAGCCTTTTCTATTTATACATTTTCCGCCGAAGGTTGCAAGTTTCAAAAACCCGAAATGTAAACGTCTGCATTTATTTTCAAAAATATAATTCGGTGGGCCGCACGCAAATCGCCGATTCCCCTTTAACAACTGCGCGCCGGAGGCTGCGCAGTGCTCTCGTCATGCGTCTGAGCTCGCGCAGCGTGGTTCAGATGACTTGGTTTCTGGCGAAAGTGATGGTTTAGAAGTCTAATCAAGCGTATATACAATTTTGGAGTGACTGTATTGGTTGATTTAATCACGCAACTTTGACGCGAATATTTCGGCTGAACGCGAAGCAATCAATTCGTGCAGCAGCAGGGATGATTCGCAGGCTACTCTCGATCGCTGCCGATTTTGTTTCATCGAAAGTTGTTTAACACCGCTGTTCGATATGAAAGATTCGGGTCCAAATCATCATCAAAGTTCCTGCCGGAGATACTGATATTCAGCCTATCACGGACCAAGAATATCAGCCTTTGATTGTGCTCATGGGGCATGGGGAACGTTAATGTTCAGATGCCCCACTGAAGAGTAAGAGCTGGTTATGGCTTGACTTGACCGTCTTTGAGCGGTTACTCCTAGTAGAACCTTTTTTAAAATTCATATTCCACACTATGCACTGGGGCACGCACAATCTACGACTTGGACAATAATTTTTCTCAGCATTGGTTTCACAATTTGTTTGCATGACCAACAGGTTTCTAATAAGAAAACATGCCAGGAACTATATGTAAAAACAATTTAATCCGTCGTCTATTGTTTTT
This sequence comes from Eptatretus atami, assembly GCA_035128595.1. Taxonomy (NCBI): domain Eukaryota; kingdom Metazoa; phylum Chordata; class Myxini; order Myxiniformes; family Myxinidae; genus Eptatretus; species Eptatretus atami. Next base: position 26,013,454 of record CM068964.1, on the reverse strand, counting down.
TCCATCAGATGAATACGTGGGAACATGCAGCTCCTGCCATTTGGAATGGTCTTCCATCTTCAATTGTTCCCTTAAATCCTCCTGGTCCGGATTTATATTTAATTTCCCCCCACACTCCCCTTGTCTTTCCACGGAACATCTGAAAAAATATCATAAAAATATATAATTTCCTAAAATTGAAATTATATTATATTTATATTTCGCCAACCGACCCTACAATTAGCTGAGAACGCTATAAACAGTTTATAAAATAAACTAGGCCTATACTTACATTTTTAATCCAGCTGTATTGCCAACAAACTTATGCAGACAAATCTATGAAGTTCTATACTACATTCATATCATTTATAACTACATTCTATAACAGTATAACTACACATTTTTACAGCTATACAAATTATATGAAAGTTCACTAGTGCAGAGTATAACATATGTACTGATCCATGTCCATTTCTGAATCAATGATCATCATTTAGGACAGTGATGAACATGCCAGTTCCACAGACACTCTTCCAGGCCTGGTGCAGGGAAGCTATAAGGAGCTAGAGCCAAATTGGTGATGCATCTGAATAGCTAAACCCCATTGCAGGGGTACAATCATCCATTCTGGGTCTTGCACTTGCGACAATAGCATGCCCCATGAGGCCTGCTTTTTCTCATGTTTTTCCTCCCTACCTGATTGCGGAAAACTGGACTAGGCTATCTGGAGAAATGTCATTGCATTTTCTAATTGTCAAATCATCAGCAACCTGGATACTCAGTACATAGATCAAGTGCCTTAATATCATTTTTCATCAGTTTGGCTGCTGTTTCAATGATGTGTCTGGTTTCATCATCATTATCACCCTTTGGTGATTTGTATAGTCATCATAATGGAGGCAGCAGTGGTCTAAATGAAACAATAGTTTTTTGTCTTCAAGATTTGTGAAAAGACCTTATCCCAAAATGTCTTTCTTTTGTTTCATGTACTGCACCCATATGCCTCTGCATTGAGCCAGTCAGCTTCAAGTATTCATCCAATCTTCTTTACTAGATCAATGATTGCTATTTGTTCATCATCACTTCTCGAGTATTTTGTGACAAATAAAAGGCATCATACTGTGTCTTCTTCAACTTTGCAAACTCTTTCGTAGTTTTTTTATCTTTTTACCAGAGAGTGAATCAGGTGGTTCAAACTCTTTGGAATGTTTCTCCCAGTTCTAAAAGTTTACTGCATTGGTTATGATACACTGCATCCTCAGCATGCAGGTCATAGCATAATATCCTGCCCATCACTTCCTCACTCAGACATCATTCTGTATTTTGCAAACACTTCTTAATAGTTTTCAAAAACTGATGTCTACACGGAAATACATCATATCCCCTCCATCGACCATCACAATGGCTTGCCTGACAGTAAAAGATGCAAATTTTGTGAAGTCAAATGGTTTGATTGTGATCGTCGCTTGACTTCTGGTACAGAAGCATCAGCTTAGTCCTACATGCCTGTGAGTTTTGATTTCTTTGGATTACACCAATTTTTTCTGCATGCCTTATGGACACGTTGCCCTCTTGGTCTGCAGACTGCTTCCCCGTTCTCTCACTTGCACGTTGATGCATCATCCCTTTCTTGCCAAGGTAACAATATCACATTCAGCATTATATTGTAGCTATCCTAGTGCATAACACACACAGTTGATCTTGTCTGTAGACTTGACACTCATCCATCACTACTGTACCTGCAAAGAAATATAAAGTTAGTGACTTATACTTCACAATTAATACGAAAGGAGTGTATAAAAAATTAAGTATACTTAACGTCAAGTATTGATCACATTCCTTTTAAATTGTTACCACTGACAGATTTAGGGGGAGGGGGGACAAGGAGTGTGCACCCCTCTATTTGCCTGTTCAAATGTGAAATGATAACAACATTGTGAAATCTATATGGAGTTAGCTTTCGTAATGATAAATTTTTAAATTGGACTATTATTAAGGATGTTATGACCTATAAGATATTTTGAC
>CM068964.1:25994544-26011057 GCA_035128595.1 Eptatretus atami | reverse complement strand
GTGAGAACGGTGGAAGCAGTCTGCAGACCCAAGAAGGGCAACGTGTCATTTAAGGCATGCAGAAAAAATTGGTGCTAATCAAAGTACATCAAAATCAACAGGCATGTAGGACTTAGCTGATGCTCTGTACCAGAAGTCAAGCGACGATCAACAATCAAAACCATTTGACTTCACAAATTTGCATCTTTTTACTGTCAGCAAGCCATGTGAGGTCGAATGGAGCGGGATATGATGTATTTCCTGTCAGGACATCAGTTTTGAAAACCACTATTAGAAGTGTTTGCAAATATACAGAATGATGTCTGGAGTGAGGAAGTGATGGGCAGGATATCCTATGCTAATTGACCTGCATTGCTGAGATGCAGTGTATCATAAACCAAGCAGCATAAACTTAGAACTGCGGAGAAACATTCCAAGAAGTTTTGAACACATGATTCATCTCTGTAAAAATAAAAAACTACGAAGAGGTTGCAAAGTTGAAGAAGCAAGTATGATGCCTTTCTATTTGTCAACAAAAATCTCGAGGAAAGTTGATATGAACAAAATAGCAATCATTGATCTAGTAATAAAGAGATGGATGAATACTTTGAAGCTGACTGGCTCAAGCAAGAGCATATGGAGTGCCAGTACATGAAACAAAAACGAAAAGACCATTTTTGGCGATAATTTCTTTCACCAAATCATTGAAGACAAGAAAAACTATTGTTACATTTTAGAACCACTGCTGCCCTCCATTATGAAGACTACTACCAAATCACCAAAGGGTTGATTAATGATGATGAAAACCAGCACATCATTGAAACAGCAGCCAAACTGATGAAAAAATGATATTAAGGCACTTGATCCTATTTTACTGAGTATCCAGTGCTGATGATTTGACAATAGAAAATGCAATGACATTTCTACCAGATAGCCTAGTCCAGTTTTTCTGCAAATCATGGTAGGAGGGAAAAAACACTGAGAAAAAACAGGCCTCATTGGGGCATGCTATTGTCCAAGCTGCAAGACCAGGAATGATGATTGTACCCCTGCAATGGGTTTAGCTATACAGATGCATCACAATTTGGCCTAGGCTCCTGATAAGCTTTCCTGCACCAGCCTGTGGAGAGTGTCGTGGAACTGCATGGTTCCAACTCACCTGTTCCTAAATGATGATCTTGATTCAGAAATGAACATGGATCAGTACATATGTTACTACTGCATAGGACTTCATATATTTAGTATAGCTGTATAAAATGTAGTATAACTGTATAGAATGTAGTATAAATAATATAGAATGTAGTATAGAACTTCATAGATTTAGTTGGCTAGTTGTTGGCAATACAGCTGGATTAAAAATGTTACGTACTTAGCCTTAGTTCTTATTAACTTGGTTTACGCGTTCTTCAGCTAAATTGTTAGGGTCCGGTAGGTCGAAATATAAATATAAATATAATTTCAATTTTTAGAAATTATATATTTTTTAGATATTTTTTCAGATGTTCCAGGAAAAGACAAGGGGAGTGGGGGGAAAATAAATATAAATCCCGGAACCAGGAGGAAATCTAAGAAAAACATTGAAGATGGAAGACCATTCAATGCAGGATGCCCATGTTCAACTGTATCATCTGATGTTGAAAAACAATAACGACGGATTAAAACTTGTTTTTACATATAGTCTGGCCATGTATTTCTTATAGAAACTGTTGATCATTCAAACAAATGGAAACAATGCTTGAGAAAATTATTGTCCAAGTGTAGATGTGTGCCGTGCACACCAGTCGCAGTAGTGCCTGGATATGATTTTAAAAAAAAGGTGTCTACAGAGTTCAAACACGCCCAAAAACGGTCAACAGAGCCATAACCAGCTCTTACTTTCAGTGGCATCTGATCATACCGTCTCCCCATCCCCATGAGCACATCAAAGGCTGATTTCTGGTCGTTGAAGGCGAGAATATGTCAGTATCTGCAGGAAACTTTGATGCTATTTGGCACCGAAATCTTTCAATACGAACAAGCGGTGCTACAAACTTTCGATGGAAACAAAATCGCACATCGAGAGTTAGCCTGCGAATCATCCCTTGCTGCTGCCACTGAATTGATGCAATCTGTTTCAGCCAGAATATTCGTCTTCAAGATGTTGCGTGATTAAAATCACCAATACAGTCACTCAAAGTTTATACCGCTGCATATACTTCTAACAATCACTTTCGCCCGAGAAACCACAGTCCAATCTGAACCACGCTGGCCCACTGCTCAGACGCCATGACCGAAGGCAACTGCCGCAGCCTCGGCTGCGCAGTTTGGTTAAAGGGAACTCGCATTTTGGTGCGCGCCCACGAAATTATATTTTGAAAATAAATGCCGACGTTTACATTTCGGGTTTTGAAAACTTTTGCACGGCGGCGGAGAAAATGTATAAATATAAAAGGCCTAAAAATGAAGATAGTTTATATTTATATTTCATTTCGGCAAATATTTACAGTCGGGCGGATCCGTAAACCAAGTTATAAAATAACTAAGGCCTGAGTTTGTCCAAACATGTAAACTTTATTTTTTTCCTAGCATTAGTTTTATGTAGGTTATTAGCGGAAATGTTCAGGTTAAATGCTACTTTTTGTTATAAAGGAAAAACAATGCAAAACAACCTGCTGGAGAGTATTGTTGAACTGTTTCGTACAACTCACCAGTCCTAAATGATATCGATTCTTAAAGGGACATTTATCAGTAGATATGTGTACTAGTGCATAGAATGACTTTATAGAATGTAAATAATACACTAACCATACCTGTTTGGCCAATATGGCCATATTGCAAAGTAATAAATGTGATTACATTTACTTACAAAGAAATGTTCTCACACAAAACTCCCCAATGGTCGACAGTGTATGCATTTGGGGTAGGGTAATCTTAATGCACCAAAAAATGATATAGCACTGCCAAGTAATTATCATATTCTATCCAATTTTTGTTTTAACATGTACATTAGACATAACTTATTGTGATCAAGTTTGTTATACATCAATACCATTGGCATGTTATTAAAGTTTGAAGAAAAGCTATCAAAATCACTGCTTAAATAATCCCTACTTTTTAAAGACATTTGCCTTGGTAAAATGATAATTTGTATATAAACTGGTAATCTTCGGTGATTATTTGTTTTATGGAACTAATTCAAAACAGGACTGTCCTTGATTTGTAATGCATTATGACAGTGGTTTTATCAAATACATTGTATATGCATATATTGTAAATGAGGAGATATTTTTAAATATCACACATCATTGTTGAAAAAACGTAATTTGTATATTTCCATCAGTTGACTGTGGCTAAGACTTTTAGTATGTTGAACTAGAAGACATTACCAAAAATGCATTGTGAGAAAAATAAATTCTATTGCAATTATTTTGACCTTTGCCCAATTTTGGCGGCCAAGTTTACTGGCCTATTACCCATCACAATTACCCTTCATCCGTCCTTCTCAATACCTTCTCCACCCTCTTCTGACTTAAAAAAAAAGCGCTGAATTTCTCCTCCAATTCCCACTGCAAACCTTGCTGCCCCCTTTTCTATTTATATACAGCCATCATTCGGGAAACACTCCCTTTGTCCCCTAAATGATTCCCACTTGCTTCGTAAATGTAAACCTTCCCCCCTACACCATTCTTCAGGCCATTGGGTTGACGTCTATGCTCTGCTCATAATTCTTATATTGTTTCCCCATCTTTATTGGCCCGCTGTTGGCTTCATGGTTGGGGAGTGGGCTTTGGATCCAGGGTCCTGAGTTCAAATCCCCCTCTGCTGGTGAATCAATACCAGGTGGGGTTGACTCGCCTGTCATCCTTCCGAGGTCGGCAAAAATGATTGCCAGCATGCTGCGTATAACTGTGTCGCAAGTGGCGACCCATTCAGGATTGTGCCCAATAGCCAAGGAGACGCTCAGGCAGCACCACGTTCAGCAGAGTATGGTCCCAATCTCCTCCTCTTCCCTAATCTTGGAAGAATCCCAGAAAACATGACCTCACAACCCTTTGCTTTCAGCCGCTTACCCCAATAGTTCTGTAACCTATTTTTTAAAAACCTCTGGAGTTAAAACTTTCCCTACATCATTCGCACCAGGTCTGTACCACAACCAACTTTCTTCCTGCCATTGACCGATACAATATCGTTTACCCTTCCTTCAATGTTCCGTAAACCCCCGCTCCTTCAAAACTACAACAGAATCTGTGTCTACAATCCTTTCCTGCAGAATGGAAGAATCTACGTATTTAAAATCTCATTCACCCACAAAAACTGTCTCCTATACCTCATGTCTACCAATTTCTATTTTGGCAACTACACCACGCCTGTAACCACTGCACCTCCGCCACTGCCCGCACCCGCTGCACCTTCTGCCACTGCCCGCACCCGCTGCCACCTGCACCACTGCCCGCACCGAGCATGTACCTGCCACCACTTGCCCGCACCCACTGCACCTCCGCCACTGCCCACCCCCATCGCACCGTCACCACTGCCCGCCCCCGTTTGCACCGTCACCACTGCCCGCCCCCGTTCGCACCGTCCACCACTGCCCGCCCCCGTCGCCCGTTTCACCACTGCCGCCCCCGTCGCACCGTCACCACTGCCCGGCCCTCGTCGCACCGTCACCACTGCCCGCCCCCGTCGCCACCGTCACCCACTTGCCCGCCCTCGTCGCACCGTTCACCACTGCCCACCCCCGGTTGCACCGTCACCACTGCCCACCCCGTTGCACCGTCACCACTGCCCACCCCCGTTGTCACTGTCACCACTGCCCACCCCCGTTGCACCGGTTCACCACTTCCCATATCCTCAGCAACCTCACTCCACAACCGTTAACCAACTATTATCTCCAATTCTCACATTCTGTACTTGCTTGAAATTATCGATGTGTTCCTTCAACCCGGTAATAACCTGCCTCAATTGCGATGATTTCCTCACACTTCCTTACAACATAAAGAAACCCCTGCTTCCCCCATTGTTGAGTGGCCCACTTGAGCAACTGTTACTTTACGTACCTCCTCATCCTTTCTCCTTCGCTCTCATCTATAACCTTCTTCACCTCCATACTCCAAGGCCTCAACTGACTTCACGCTAAACTATCATGAGGCCTCGCCCTGCCCTTCTTTCAATAAACTACTTCAAACTACCTCAAAACTGTTATGAACACAACACGAAAAAAAATAGTTACAGTTCACAGCCCTGACACAAAATCACGATAACAAAATACGCAAAATGCTTCAGGACTGGAAACTGAGCTTTAGAGGGACTGGAAAGGAGAGCTGCACCACCCAGTCGTCCTCGTGCGCTGATTCCTGAATCAGAAGTCGGAAGTGATATCTGGAATGACGCTGAGACAGCGGTTTTCCACCGTATCAAACAGGTTGATTGATTTTCTCGTGAAGAATGGTGCCGCATCCCTCCTGCAGAATTCCAGATGCTCATGACTCAATGCCACGACACAAACAGGCAGTACTGCGCTGTAGGTGGTCGGCCCAATGCCCTATAAAGTGACTTTACATTGTGTTTCCACTTTTGTCCTACTACCTGTATTTCCTTTTTTGGCCCCATCTCTCAAACGCGTGAAGAATCATTTGGCAATTTTTTTTAAAATTCTCCTGTCTGGATTTGGATGCTCACCGAAATCGAATCAAATTCGTCCTTGTACATATCTCAACATGGTCCACCAAGTTTGGTCCGAATCCGTCCACAACCATTTGAGATATATCGTGCTAATATATCATTTTGGCCCTATCTCTCAATTGGTGAAAAATCACTTTTAAAATTATAGGGAATCAGTATCTGGATTTGGATCTTTACCAAAAATCTAATCAGTTCACCCTTGTCACACACCAAACTGTCAACAAAATTTTCATCCGCGATCTGTCCACAAACTTTTTGAGATTGCTGTTCATAGACAATAGAAGGGTGAAAACATAACGTGCATCCACCTTCGGTGGCGGAGGTAATGAAGGAGCTGAAAAACGATCCCATAAACCATGCATCATAAAAGCAGCCCTTTGGGTTAGTATCGAACCCTGCAAAACAGACCTTGCCAAAATAGATTAAATGGATGGATGTTTTATAATGCATGCACAAGGATTTAACAACCAGACAGCCATAACCAATTTAAAGTCCAAACAAGCAGGGTGGTCATGCAAGATAAGGAAAATTCTGAACCAGTTAAAAGCGAAATGCCGTTAAAGTAATTCAAACGGTCAAGTTTATATTTGTGAACGAGGTGCACCCTCAGTTAAAAAAAATGTATTCATTTTAAAATTATCAAACTTGCTGTTCCAATCCATACTGCTGAAAAATAGTTACAGAGGAGGCCCAAGCCAACATGGTACGCATCTGAGATGAGTTAAAATTACATTGTCCTGAATTACACAACAATGACCACACATTTTAATGTCACGTCACTGCCAACTATCTCCATCTGTGCAACCACCGATCCACAGCCAACCTTGAATTGTCATTCCACCACTCTGCAATAACCTCAACTGACGGACAAACCCAAAACGAACACATAAAACACAGGGTTAAGGTTTCCATGTTCCTGGCTTTTCGTCACCCAAGCCGAGGGCAACTAATGTCAAGAGCTGCACTGCATTAGCTATTCCAAACTTGGCAAATGCATGAGCGAAGCTCTCAAGTCACCGAAGCCAACACTAATGGTCCACCTGACAGCTGGATGTGGTCGAGTATAAAGGCCCATTTCGCGCACTATATTGGCACAACCTATTTCCTTTTGTTTTTCCCCCCTGGCCCTCATCCTTTTCCCACGATTTGTGCAGGACAATTAATTTCCAACCACGTCGATAATTCCCATGCTACACATTTTCACATGGACATTGGCTGCATATATCCCATGTAGAAAGCAAGCAGAAGGACAATCCCAGAGCGGCCATTTGCTTCATTTGTCAAAAGAAATATGATAAATGAAAACAAAAAAAGGGCTATTTGTCTGCAAACTCATGTGCTTCAGAAAATAAAACCGAGTGGACTACCAATTAATTTGATGGGATAAAACAAGAGTATTTAGCCTGAACAATTGACCACCGTTTCCCAAACATTAAATCACCACCATGGTGTATTGTTCATATCAAAACGAGTTACCCGAAGCAAAGCACACGTGATACATCACGTGACGTGCCACAGGTCCCAATCTCACTGTGACAGCATGACGACAGAGGTAAAGATTCTCTTGGTAAGTTGCAGTCGAATTAAAACCCGAATAAAAAATGACGAAATTCTCATGAGGATCATGGCAGACATCTTGATGAGAATACGAAAACTTACTTCTTCTTCTTCTTTAACGGTCCCAAATTATTTCCGACCTTTCTTATGGGGTTAGGCTGGGGAATGTTGTTGCTAAGACTTTCACAAACGGATGACCAGGCCTGGGTTGTGACTGAAGGTTGAATGGGGGCAGGATTTTGGAATTTGTTCAGGGTTCCAGAGATAACTCACTCACACTTTGTGAGGATATCTGGGACGCCTCAACATTCACCAACTAATTCTGTAGATGCGGACACCCAATTTAACATCCAATCTGAGGACGGCACACGACCACACACGGATGGACGGCCTCTTGCATTTGACATCGGTCTTGCTTGCATGACAATCAGCGGTGACAGTTTAGAGCTGAGGCTGGATTTCAACCTCGACTAGACGGCTCAGAAGGTGAGTGTGCCACAACTCTAAACTTATCCAAAAACTCATCAGATCACAGGATAGATTTGACAAAAGAAAATCAAACATACAAATATTATTATCAAAACAGTGTCCTGGACAGAGTGGCTGGAGTTAGTATAGTATACTTCCTTGAGCCATCAGGTAGATTAGAAACTGGGAATTGGTGCTTCGCAGGTAGAGATTGCATCAATGAGTGTTCCATTCCTCAATTGGATGTAAAATCTGGAGACCCATCTACAAGCATTAGCGAGTGGATAGGGACTGATGGTGCCTTTCAAAGAAGACGAGGATGTGTTATCCCAGCAACCGGCCCCAATTCCTTAATACCTGCTGCAAGCCACAGGAAGAAGGCATAAGCAGATTTGTCATGCCTCCCTGGGAAATGATGCTACCTGTGGGCTGAACTCAAAAACTGATCCCCAGCTGAATATGCATAAGATATGCCAGACATATAGCATCTTCAGGTTGATTGAACAATGTCCATTTGATACATTTTCCAATTTGTATCCTGCTTTTGTTGCAATTCAATGCAAAAAACATCAGGCAAGAATGTACATAGTCGCTCAAGATGTCCAAGGGCGGAATCATTAAACTATATTGATACTGGTGTCGTGTGTTGGAAGGCCTAGATAAACTTGACAGAGGCATCAGAAGTATCCCCACACCAGTGATGCAAAATTTCCATGGCCAAGTCTGCCGGCACGTATGAAAATATCTGGCTGAGCAGCCGTGGGGAATCGAACCCACATCAGTGAGGAAATGCAATGACGGCGCATTACTCACTCTACCACCAAACCTGCCTCTTCATTTAACAAACAAATCATCGAAATGTGCCTTGAATTGTAGACTCCAATGACAGGATAGTAATGCCTTAAAGGTTCTTTTCATCACAAAGGATGTGGTCATGTTGTTCTTATTCTGTATAGTCGGCCTCAGAACACTGCAGGCTCACTATTGTACAACCTTTCCTCCGCCCTCAATCTCTGGATTACATCGATTTTGTGGACCCTCGGATTGACACAAGGGGCACATCGGGGGTGACCTCTGGAGCAGTTGTCAGCTGTCCTTGCTTTGTCTTGCAAGCACCAGCATTCCAGTCGCTTTCAATAATACAGGGCTGCTTTTTTCCTCCTTTGTCCTTCAGCACTGAACGTCTACTTCTCAAATGGCCTGTCATTGTTCAAACACAAATCTAATTGTAAGAACATTTCTGAACAACTGTGCTTCACTTTTGAAGACTACCGATCACGTGATTCCCATGCAGTATCAAAGGACGAGAACCCATCACCACGAGGATTGCCATTTGGGCAACTTTTTGAAACACAGAGGTTTTACTCGCCATAATTACAAGAACCCCAAAACGCATTGCATTGCCACACTCATGCACTCGAAGCGAAAATTACACCAAATTTCAATCACATGGTCGCGGCTCGATAGTTTGAATGTGGATCAATGTGGTTGGCAGGGGTGGAGGAGTAGGTGGTCAGTGGTGGAGATGATGTGAGAGGTGTTTGGAAGTGTTGTTTGCATTGAGAACAAAATGAATGGAGACAGGGCGAGGATGTAGGTAGGAAGATTTCAAGCTATGGCACCGTGGGTGGGGATTGAAGTAAATGGCATAGGATAATAGTATCTGGAAAAGATCAGCAAGCAGTGGTGGTCAGAGCAGAAAGATGTGGATGGGAATGGAAGTTATGGCATGGGTGGTGAGACAGGAATTGGTTTGTTGTTTTTATGTCGGTATTTATGGGCCACAACGGAAAGGGCCTAGGGTGGAAGAAGCAGGGAATTCAGGGTAGCAATGGAGAGGATGATGGGAAATGGTTTAGCTGCGAGGTGATGCTGTGCTTGCACAGCGGAACTTTAACGCACATTCTGGAGTAGCGGAGCTGGGTGAAATTGCGAATGTGTTGGTACATTTGTGTGGGAACGAGGAATAGAGGAGGTCGCAGAGCTGAGTGGTGGCGAGGGAATGGGATAGCATAGTTGGTTGCATTCTTTCAAAAGCCGGAAGGCCACTAGGATTACCTTCAAGTTAATAAAAAATATTTATGCCTTAAATAAAAAAAAAAACTAAAATGTGGGGATCACAAAACTACAGTCGAAAAAAGGTTTTAAAACAAGAGAGGGATGATGTAGGTTTAGAGAGTAGCTAACAAAGTGTTGCCATCACATAACATCCCTACATCACGCCTCCAGACGATTGTCTAGCTAAAAGTATTAGAAAGCTCTTTATACAATCTCTGGGTAGTTCTATGTAACTTCAGTTGTCTTCTACTTCTTTTTTTTATGAAGTTAGACTTAACTAATCGCAAATGCAGATAATTATAGAATGCTGCTTATTAGAGATGTTGCAGGGGTTTGGAAGAAGTTGATGTTTATGTACTGGATATCATCAATGCAGTCAACTTGCTAACAGAATATGTGAAGAGTCTCAGTATGTTGGCAACGCTACAAGAGTAATCAAGTACTGTTGTAGCCAAAGAGTTGTTTGTAGAAGCTTGAAGCAATAATGAGGAAGTGTAAAGGAGGCAGTGATGAAGGGATGTATGGGATGGGCAACACTGTAAAAGCTTTAAACTTTCTAAACCCCAACATCATTCCGATGTTGTTTAAAACCATTTTTTAGACGGAGTTTGTCATTCCAACATTTCTGTTTTAATTTAGCATAAATATTTTACTTCACTTGTTTCTGTAATTTTTCTTATAATGTTGAATAACAGAATGGTTTATGGCACTTCAGAGGATACCCAATCTTGTGAGCAAAAGTGCAAGAGATCTTAGTCAGCAATTGTCCAAATAATGCAGGTCTTCCAGCGTGTCTACGTAGCTCTGACTGCTATCTGTGCAGCTCTGCTTATTTTGCTCTTTCTCGAAAGAACTAGATGGCATTCATAGATACATTGATTACCCCTGCAGTTATAGGGACTTGATGCGAGCAAACTCATTTGTTTTTTAAGGTTATTTTTCTTTATTTCAAAATATGGCGCTGCCAGACCACGTCACCGATTGACGTCCATCTTTACCAAACCATATTTGCCAGGGTAGTTGATAAATTGCGTTAAAGTTTTGCATTGTCGGTTAAACGGTTTCTCCTACAAGTATTTCACTTGGGGAAGTGATGAGTACTAACCTTCTAAAAGTACCAAACCACCACTGAGATTTATTGTTGCAAGTTGCCAATAATTTAAAAGATGGAATACAATTAAGGGAATAAATGCCAAAGATAGGATGGGCAAAGAAATTGGCGTGAGAAAGAAATGTTTCAAACTGCAGAACAGTTTCAATGTTTTGGTGAGAATGGGTGAATGAGAGGAGAAGAAATTTAACATAGCGTTACAACGATTGTAAAAATATATTGCATCAATGATCATGCCATCGTTCATTGCCATCAAGCAGTTACAAATCAGTTACGTTTATTATTTTTCTTTTTTGGCGTATCATTATTTAGTGGGGCGGCTTAGTCCCAAATATTCAAAAGATTGTGCATTTTGTGATACAAGCACCAAATTTGGGCACAAATGTACATTAATATGTGCGAACATTTTCAGATATTGGGCCACTTGAAATTCTCTCTTATGTCCGCCATATTGGATTCAAAATGGCTCCGCAACTTGAAATCTACATTTGCATATTATCTCTGGACGTAATGCGCTATTGACTTTAGATTGCTTGGTATCTAAATTATTGTTTTTGGGGGCAAGGGAATCCCAATGGTTACATTTCAACTTTAATATTATCTATCACAGTCGCCCCCTTGCCGCACTACTACACTGATTACCCCCCTGTCGACTAGCAGCATCAGAAGCAGTGCCTGTCCCAGCTGCCCTGAAAGTGGCGTTCATGTGACCAGAGGAGACTTTCAAAAACAGCAGACTGATGAAGAATACCAATGGCTAGCCAATGCAAAGCGAGTCCTGGAAGCACAACACTGGTCAGTGGACAATGACAACACATCTTGGGCTGCATTTCATGCCAGCCGACAGCCACCAGATGCCGAGTCATCTGCCCCACGTCGCCTGCTTCCACTCTTCTGGAGAGTTGCCCACACAGTGGCCATGCATCCGGGCACTCAATGGACGTCGTGAAGAATTGCTGCTGGAACACCTGAATCCTGGACAGACACCAGTGCGTCAACCGTTTGATCAGCCACTGTTTGCTTTGGCCAAGCAGATACAGTGGAAAGTGGCCAGAGAGCGTATGGTTGAAGAACCAGATAGTGGTTGATGTTTTCGTGGTGTCCTCACATAGAGATGGCGGCACTGAGGAACACTGGGGGACTGGCTGAAAGGGAGTGGTTGGGTGCAAGCACTTGTGCAAGCCGAGATTGCGACAGCAGGGACAGCAGACTCATTCCTTGCGAGCATCCATGTCTTGGCCAAGAAGAGCACATCAAGTGACTGCAGCACACTGTACACTGCAACCACCGTGCCTACAACCACTACTGGTCTGGGAAAACCAGGGATGCAGAGCCTTCCGGAGTTTGAAGACTGGTGTTTGCCAGAGGGAGAAGACCATCCCAGTTTCACTACTGGGCAACCGTTTGCTGAACTAGAAAACTGTGTTCTAGTGTATGTGCGTTCTCTCAGGCCAGGGATCGTTAATGATGTACCTCGTGCTCTGACAGAGCTGCGTCCCCTGGTTCCATGCACTGGATCACACCCACTATGCTCGGTGGATACAGTGCACCTGAAGACATGGCCGAACCACCATCAAACACCCAGATTGTAAGCCAGAAATTCAGGAAAGCCACTTCACCGTCAGAAAACACAGTAGGGTGTTCTCTTCAATCCCGATTGACCAGGCACATGAGAAATAATTCCTGCATCAAAGGGACGTGGAGCAGTTTGGGCTCACTGACAACCCCTAGTGCCCTACGTCGCTGGATGGTTGCGGGACAGATTGCTAGCGGTGATCGAAGGAATTCCAGGATGGGAACCAAACACTGGAGACGGCAAACAGCAAGACACACGTCATCATGATCAGACGCCAAGTGCTACAGGCCTTCATTTGTGAAAGATGTTTCCGCTCTCTTGTCTGGTCAGAGGAGGAGATGGGGCACCCATCGGAGAGGAGAGTCAGGATGTAGTCAAACTGGACACAAAGGGAGATCGCAGATCCTGCTGCCTGTGGAGACGTGATGAATGCAAGAGACGATTGCCAAGAGCCAGTCGAGGCTTTCACCAGAGAGTGTCTGTGGACAGAAACAAAGGCAGTGGGACCGCAACCCATTCCTCGTAACAAGCTGAAGGGTTCAGCATCTTCCACGCCAAGAAGCCAGAGCATAAGGTCAGCACAGCTCGCCTCCATCAAGAATTGACCTGAACTCTTCGCACGCCTGTACATTTGGCTTTGCCAGACGAGGGATGGAAACCTTGAGGAGTTCTTTGTCACGAGCAATCAGGCATGTCCTCTGCATTGTCTGATGGTGGAAAGCCTCTGCACTGGTACAAGAGTGATCTCCTCACATGCTTTGGAAGAAGTCTCCGACGCAAAGGATCAGGACTCCTGTCACGGACCTGTATTGTGCTTGATGGAGCAGCCATCGTCCAGATGCTGATAGCCGGCTGAATCAAAGACCTTTTGAAGAGTATGCACAACAGATCTTCATCCCATATATGTCCACGAAGCAAGGGATGCAAACAGTGTCACGCCTGGATCTGTCTGGCGATACTTACCTTGCCTGATTCACTGAAAGCGTAGTACACATGCAAAGCGGGGCAAGGTGTGCGGAGACGTGTGGTTGGCTGCCGCAACAGCCATACCAGGAAACTGCAGAACTTCCTACGAGTGGACAGCAACAAGATCCGAGCTGTTCAGGTCTCTCAGCAGCTCTCATTGGAATGGTTTGACCAGGAGGACAAGGCAACTTCGTCATTACTGATGGAGAGCAGTGCTTCAGCAAGCCACTACTGCCAGATCTGACCTCACTCGCCCCATGTAACCATGAAGAAGCTGACAGTCGGATGCTTTGCTGCATGCATCTCACGCCAGTCAGCTGGACACCATGCAATACTCATCCGGATTGTAGACACCTGATGTTTGTGGTGCTGCAGTTGTCCTCTGGCACAAGGAGTTGCAACCAGGAAGGACAAACTGTGGCTGGCATTCGAACAGGCCAGAGTTTCCAAGTTACCACAGCACCACGAAATAGCAGGCTGGATTGGACGAGAGAAGTCGTGCACTTGTTGCAAGTTCCACGCTCTAAACTTGGATGCCGACACTGTGTTCTAGTTTTCATATAGACATGGAAGAAGGACTGGTGGCAGTTCTGGACGGTAACTGCCAGAACTCACTGAGGGCGCTGCTGCTGCTGTCCTCTTGCACCTCGTGACATACCAGACATGCAATGCGCAATCATCGAGAGGTTCGTGATCCTGTTTATGATCGAACCAGCAAATGCACGACATTGACAAAACAAAGGCCAGGAGGAACTCTTACGCAAGGAAGAACATGTGCAGCTCATCCCTCAACAAAGGCAGCTCTGGAGGAACATGTCAAGAGGCAGTGTATTCAAGGTGGGACATGTGTGGGGTCAGATACTGCTGCCAGCCACCAGAGCTCCCTCCACCAACCAACTGGGGTTGGGTTCAAGGACTGGAGAAGGAACAGTACACACCTTACTGCGACCAGGCTACTGAGGCAGCTCACAGCTGCATTGAGCTAGTGTCTTGCAAGTGCAAGGAAAGGGTGTGTGAGCGCTGCAAGCTGCAAAAAAGGCTGCCCTTCAGTGCACAGCCCTCTGTGCTGTGTGAAGGGTATGACATTGAACGATGAGTCAACAAACATACATGTACTTGTGGCAATGCTGGAACTTGTTAACATGACACTGTTTTATGTACCCGTATCTCGAGTACCGGTATATACCTAGCCTCAGATACCAGTACACCTAGCCTCAATACTAGACCATGTAGCATGTCAGTATTTACCTAAGACATTTACAGAACTAAGACATTCTTTCAACAGTATGTGTTGATCCAATATTTGCCTAGATAATTTCCAAATAAAATTATATAACAGACTGTGATAGATAATATTAAGTTTTGAAAATAGGTACCATGGATTCCTTGCCCCCAAAAAACATACATTTAGATACCAGAATCAAGTCAATAGCTGCATTACGCTCCAAGAGATAATAGCAAATGTAGATTTCAAGTGGCGGCATTTTGAAATCCAATATGGCGCGACATAAAGAGGAGAATTTCAATGGCCCAATATCTGAAAAATTGTTCCAAACATATTAATGTACATTTTGTGCCAAATTGGTTGCTTGTATCACAAATGCACAAAGGTTTGCTATGCTGCACACTAATGTTTATAATTAGCATATGGATGTTTAAAGATCCTGGCAGGAGTTTCAAAAAGCAAGACCATAATTGCTGGTACGTATGGCATATTATTGATGAATTCTATCCTCCTTCACGAAGGTACGAAGGTGGGGGGGGGGGGGGGGGGTGGATTGTTGGAGTAGGAGGAGGAGTTAATAGGCACTGCTCCGCCGTGTAATGACCCCGATAAATTGAAGTGTAACAGCCAGCCATTGTTGCTGCATACACATGAACAGCACATTTTAAAAATTCTCAATAAACTGACCCAACAAATGGTCACTTGGTTACCTGTTGGGTGGAGAAGAGTGACCCGAGAGATAAGTTGTACAGGCACTTCCCGCAGAGTCTTAACCTTGCATGGCCATTTCCACCACTGCTTTTCCTTTGGTAAACAATTGCATCGGGCTACCTGGCAATGAAAGAAGGACATAAACAAAGCTTGCTACAAAGATCAAGTGCGACGAAGCTCAAAAAGTGAGGAAATAAATATTCAGAGCAAGAATAACAATATCGAAAATCTGTATTGGTAAATATTAGGGCGCAGTAATGAAACATGTGGGGTTACGCTGAGTGTCAAATTACGTTGCTGAGGTAGACACCACAACTGGCTGGGTAAGTGCAGTTCAGAGAGCAATCTGCATCGTGCCACTACCTAGTTTAAAATGATCAGGATAATGATTAATATCATAAATGCTAACATTATCCATCAATTGTGAGTTTTACTTTAAAATAGCTTACCTTCAAATGGTTTCACCTGCAGGACACTCTTCAAGCCATTTTTGAAACCGTTCAGCACCGATACTGAGTATATCAAATAGAAACTAGCACTCGTTCGTTGAGATCTGAAAAGACAGAAGGCATTTTGGTTCTGGCAATGGCCAAAAGTGATGCAAAATGACAATCATGTTGACTCTCAAGGCAAATCCCAGCACACGTATCCGCATTGCTGTCTGACTGTTTTGGCTCTCCTGCCCCCCACACAGTTCCCCCCTTCTGCCACCGATCCGCCTGCCCTACTCTCAGCCCTGCCAGCGCTCCTGCTTCTCCAACTTCTCAGTACCCCCCCCCCCCCCCCCCCCCCCCCCCCACTAGGCCATCGCTTGGGTACCCTGCTAGTCTACAATGATAAATATCAGTGTGTGTGTCAGTGTGTGTGTCAGTGTGTCTCCTCCATAACCATTGAAACGAGGCAGCCTTGAAACTTTGCATGCATGCTAAGAAAACTCCAAGGAAGTAAATGACTGAAATTTGTGTTTGGGTTAATTAAAACACCCCTTTTGAAGATAAGTAACAGCCTTATTTAATAAAATCCTTATTCAGGCCACATCTCTCTCTTAGGACTAGCTGATGCTTCTGTACCAGAAGTCAAGCGACGATCACAATCAAAACCATTTGACTTCACAAAATATTGCATCTTTTACTGTCAGCAAGCCCATTGTGATGGTCGATGGAGGGGATATGATGTATTTCCTGTCAGGACATCAGTTTTT
>CM068964.1:25969619-25981874 GCA_035128595.1 Eptatretus atami | reverse complement strand
TCTTCCTGCCATGACCCGATACAATATCGTTTACCCTTCCTTCAATGTTCGTAACCCCCGCTCCTTCAAAACTACACAGAATTCTGTGTCTACAATCCTTCCTGCAGAATGAAGAATCTACGTATTTAAAAATCTCATCACCCACAAAAACTGTCTCCTATACCTCATGTCTACCAATTTCTATTTTGGCAACTACACCACTGCCTGTACCCACTGCACCTCCGCCACTGCCCGCACCCGCTGCACCTCTGCCACTGCCCGCACCCGCTGCACCTGCACCACTGCCCGCACCGAGCATGTACCTGCCACCACTGCCCGCACCCACTGCACCTCCGCCACTGCCCACCCCCATCGCACCGTCACCACTGCCCGCCCCCGTTGCACCGTCACCACTGCCCGCCCCCGTCGCACCGTCACCACTGCGCCCCGTCGCCCGTCACCACTGCCGCCCCCGTCGCACCGTCACCACTGCCCGCCCTCGTCGCACCGTCACCACTGCCCGCCCCCGTCGCACCGTCACCACTGCCCGCCCTCGTCGCACCGTCACCACTGCCCACCCCCGTTGCACCGTCACCACTGCCCACCCCGTTGCACCGTCACCACTGCCCACCCCCGTTGCACTGTCACCACTGCCCACCCCCGTTGCACCGTCACCACTTCCATATCCTCAGCAACCTCACTCCACAACCGTAACCAACTATTATCTCCAATTCTCACATTCTGCTACTTGCTGCAAATTATCGATGTGTTCCTTCAACCCGGTAATAACCTTCCTCAATTGGATGATTTCCTCACACTTCCTACAACATAAGAACCCTCTGCTTCCCCCATTGTTGACGTGGCCCACATTGAGCAACTGTTACATTTTACGTACTCCTCATCCTTTCTCCTTCGCTCTCTATCTATAACCTTCTTCACCTCCATACTCCCAAGGCCTCAACTGACTTCACGCTAAACTTATCATGAGGCCTCGCCCTGCTTCTTTCAATAAACTAACTCAACTACCCGCTAAAACTGTTATGAACACAACACGAAAAAAAAAATAAGTACAGTTCCACAGCCCCTGACACAAATCTCGATAACAAAATACGCAAAATGCTTCAGGACTGGAAACTTAGCTTTAGAGGGACTGGAAGGAGAGCTCACCACCCAGTCGTCCTCGTGCGCTGATTCCTGAATCAGAAGTCCGGAAGTGATATTCTGGAATGACGCCTGAGACAGCGTTTTCCACCTCTATCAAACAGGTTGATTGATTTTCTCGTGGAAGAATGGTGCCGCATCCCTCCTGCAGAATTCCAGATGCTCATGGACTCAATGCCACGACACAAACAGGCAGTACTGGCTGTAGGTGGTGGCCCAATGCCCTATTAAGTGACTTTACATTGGTGTTTCCACTTTTTTGTCCACTACCTGTATTTCCTTTTTGGCCCCATCTCTCAACGGTGAAGAATCATTTGGCAATTTTTTTTTAAATTCTCCTGTCTGGATTTGGATGTTCACCGAAATCGAATCAAATTCGTCCTTGTCATATACTCAACATGTCCACCAAGTTTGTTCCGAATCCGTCCACAACCATTTGAGATATCGTGCTATATATCATTTTTGGCCCTATCTCTCAATGGTGAAAAATCACTTTAAAATTATAGGATCAGTATCTGGATTTGGATCTTTACCAAAATCTAATCAGTTCACCCTTGTCACACACCAAACCTGTCAACAAAATTTCATCCGGATCTGTCCACAACTTTTTGAGATTTGCTGTTCATAGACAATCAGAAGGGGTGAAAACATAACGTGCATCCACCTTCGGTGGCGGAGGTAATGAAGGAGCTGAAAACGATCCCATAACATGCATCATAAAAGCAGCCCTTTGGGTTAGTATTTCGTACCCTGGGCAAACAGACCTTGCCAAATAGATTAAATGGGATGTGGATGTTTTATAATGCATTGCACAAGGATTACACCAGACAGCCATAACCAATTAAAGTCCAAACAAGGCAGGGTGGTCATGCAAGATAAGGAAAATCTGACCAGTTAAAAGGAAATTGGTTAAAGTAATTCAAACGGTCAAGTTTATATTTGTGAACCGAGGTGCACCCTCAGTAAAAACAAATGTATTCATTTAAAATATCAAACTTGTGTTCCCAATCCATACTGTGAAAAATAGTTACAGAGGAGGCAGCCAACATGGTACGCATCTGAGATGAGTTAAATTACATTGTCCTGAATTACACAACAAAGACACACATTTTAATGTCACGTCACTGCCAACTATCTCCATCTGTGCAACCACCGATCCACAGCCAACCCTTGAATTGTCATTCCACCACTCTGCCAATAACCTCAACTGACCGACAACCCAAAACGAACACAATAACACAGGGTTAGGTCCATGTTCCTGGCTTTTCGTCACAAGCCGAGGGCAACTAATGTCCAAGTAGCTGCACTGCTATTAGCTATCCAAACTTGGCAAATGCATGAGCGAAGCTCTCAAGTCACCGAGCCAACACTAATGGTCCACCTGACAGCTGGTGGTCGAGGTATAAAGGCCATTTCTGCGCACTATTTGGCACAACCTCCTGTCCTGCCTCATTCCTTCTTCCCACGATTTTGTGCAGAAATAATTTCCAACCACGTCGATAATCCCATGCTACACATTTCACATGACATCTGGTGCATATCCCATGTAGAAAGCAAGCAGAAGGACAATCCCAGAGGGCCATTTGCTTTCATTGGTCAAAAGAAATATGATAAATGAAAACAAAAGGGCTATTTGTGCTGCAACTCATGCTTCAGAAATAACCCGAGTGGACTACCAATTAATGATGGGATAAAACAAGAGTATTAGCTTCTGAACAATGACCACCGTTTCTCCAAACATAAATCACCACCATGGTGTATTGTTCATATCAAACGAGTACCACGAAGCAAAGCACACCGGTGATACATCACGTGACGTGCCACAGGTCCAATCTCACTGTGACAGCATGACGACAGAGGTAAAGATTCTCTTGGTAGTTGCAGTCGAATAAACCCGAATAAAAATGACGAAATTCTCATGAGATCTGGCAGACATTTGATGAGAATACGAAAACTACTTCTTCTTCTTCTTTAACGGTCCCAAATATTCCGACCTTCTTATGGGGTTGGCTGGGGAATGTTGTTGGCCTAAGACTTTCACAAACCGGATGACCAGGCCTGGTGTTTGACTGAAGGTGAATGGGGGCAGGATTTTGGAATTTGTTCAGGGTTCCAGAGATAACTCACTCACACTTTGTGAAGGATATCCTGGGACCTTCAACATTCACCAACTAATTCTGGCAGATGGGACACCCAATTTAACATCAATCTGATGGACGGCACACACACACACGATGGACGGCCTCTTGCATGACATCGGTCTGCTTGCATGACATCAGGGTGACAGTTTAGAGCTGAGGCTGGATTCAAACCTCGACTAGACGGCTCAGAGGTGAGTGTGCACAACTCTAAACTATATCCAAAAACTCATCAGATCACAGGATAGATTTTGACAAAAGAAAATCAACTGACAAATATTATTATCAAAACAGTGTCCTGACAGAGTGGCTTGGAGTTAGTATAGTATACTTCCTTGAGCCATCAGGTAAGATTAGAAACTGTTGGATTGGTGCTTCGCAGGTAGAGCATTGCATCAATGAGTGTTCCATTCCTCAATTGGATGTAAATCTGGAGACCCATCTACAAGCATTAGCGAGTGGATAAGGACTGATGGTGCCTTTCAACGAAGACGAGGTGTGTTATCACCAGCAACCTGGCCCAATTCCTAATACCTGCTGCAAGCCACAGGGAAGAAGGCATAAGCAGATTTGTCATGCCTCCCTGAAATGATGCTACCTGTGGGCTGAACTCAAAACTGATCCCCAGCCGAATATGCATAAGATATGCCAGACATATATGCATCTCAGGTTGATTGTAACAATTTCCATTTGATACATTTTCCAATTTGTATCCTGCTTTTGTTGCATCAATGCAAAAACATCAGGAAGAATGTACATATCGCATCAAGATGTCCAAGGGGGAATCATAAACTATATTGATACTGGTGATCGTGTTGGAGGCCTAGATAAACTTGACAGAGCATCAGAAGTATCCCCACACCAGTGATGCAAATTTCCATGGCCAAGTCTGCCGGCACGTATGAAAATATCTGCTGAGCAGCCGTGGGAATCGAACCCACATCAGTGAGGGAAATGCAATGAGGCATTACTCACTCTACCACCAAACCTGCTCTTCATTAACAACAAATCATCGAAATGTGCCTTGAATTGTGAGACTCCAATGACAGGATAGTAATGCTTAAAAGGTCTTTCATCACAAAAGGATGTGGTCATGTTGTTCTTATTCTGTATAGTCGCTCAGAACACTGCAGGCTCACTATTGTACAAACCTTTCCTCCGCCCTCAATCTCTGGATTACATCGATTTTTGTGGACCCTCGGATTGACACAAGGGCACATCGGGGTGACCTCTGGCATCAGTTTCAGCTGTCCTTTGCTTTTGTCTTGCAGCACCAAGCAATTCCAGTCGCTTTCAATAATACAGCGGCTGCTTTTTCCTCCTTTGTCCTTCAGCACTGAACGTCTACTTCTCAAATGGCCTGTCATGTTTCAAACACAAATCGTAATTGTAATGAACTTTCTGAACCAACTGTGCTTCACTTTTGACAGACTACCGATCACGTGATTCCCATGGCAGTATCAAGACGAGAACCCATCACCACGAGGATGTGCATTTGGGCAACTTTTTGAAAACACAGAGGTTTTACTCGCCATAATTACAAGAACCAAAACGCATTGCATTGCCACACTCCATGCACTCCGAGCGAAATTACACCAAATTTCCAATCACATGGTCCGGCTCGATAGTTTGAATGTGGGATCAATGTGGGTTGGAGGGGTGGGGAGGAGAGGTGGTCGAAGTGGTGGAGATGATGTTGAGAAGGTGTTTGGAAGTGTTGTTTGCATGAGACAAAATGGAATGGAGACAGGGCGAGGATGTAGGTAGGAAGATTCAAGCTATTGCACGTGGGTGGGGATTGAAGTAATGGCATAGGAATAATAGTATCGGAAAAGATCAGCAAGCAGGTGGTCAGAGCAGAAAGATGGGAGGGATGGATAGTTATGGCATGGGTGGTGAGACAGGAAAATGGTTTGTGTTATGTCGGTATATGGGCCACAAACGGAAAGGCCTAGGGTGGAGAAGCAGGAATTCAGGGAAGCAATGGAGAGGATGATGGGAATGGTTGAGCTGGAGGTGATGCTGTGCATTGCAGCGGACTTTAACGCACATCTGGGAGTAGCGGAGCTGGGTGAATTGGAATGTGTTGGTACATTTGTGTGGGGAACGAGGAATAGAGAGGGTCGAGAGCTGGTGGCGAGGAATGGGATAGCCATAGTTGGTTCATTCTTTCAAAAGCGGGAAGGCCACTAGATTACCTTCAAGTTAATAAAAATATTTATGCTAAATAAAAAAAAACTAAATGTGGGGATCACAAACTACAGTCGAAAAAAGGTTTTAAACAAGAGAGGGATGATGTAGGTTTAGAGAGTAGCTAACAGTGTTGCCATCACATAACAATCCCTACATCACTGCCTCCAGACGATTGTCTAGCTAAAAGTATTAGAAGCTCTTATACAATCTCTGGGAGTTCTTGTAACTTCAGTTGTCTTTCCTACTTCTTTTTTTTATGAAGTTAGACTAACTAATCGCAAATGCAGATAATTATAGAATGCTGTTATTAGAGATGTGCAGGGAGTTTGGAAGAAGTTGATGTTTATGTACTGGTATCATCAATGCAGTCAAGCTGCTACAGAATAATTTGAAGAGTCTCAGTATGTGGCAACGCTACAAGAGTAATCAAGTACTGTTGTAGCCAAAGGAGTGTTTGTAGAAGCTTGAAGCAATAATTGAGGAAGTGTAAAGGAGGCAGTGATGAAGGGATTGTTATGTGATGGCAACACTGTAAGCTACTCTCTAAACCAACATCATCCCGATGTTGTTTAAAACCTTTTTTAGACTGGAGTTTGTCATTCCAACATTTCTGTTTTAATTTAGCATAAATATTTTTATTCACTTGTTTCTGTAATTTTCTTATAATGTTGAATAACAGAATGGTATGGCACTCAGAGGATACCCAATCTTGGAGCAAAAGTGCCAAGAGATCTTAGTCAGCAATGTCAAATAATGCATGTCTTCCAGCGTGTCTTACGTAGCTCTGACTGTATCTTGCAGCTCTGTCTTATTGCTCATTTCTCAAAGAACTAGATGGCATTCATAGAATACATTGATACCCCATGCAGTTTTGAGGACTTGATGCGAGCAAACTCATTTGTTTTTTAAGGTTATTTTTCTTTGATCAAATATGGCTGCCAGACCACGTCACCGATGACGTCATCTTTACCAAACCATATTTGCCATGGGTAGTTGATAAATTGGTTAAATTTTGCATTGATCGGTTAAACGGTTTCTCCTACAAGTATTTTCTACTTGGGGGAAGTTGATGAGTACTAACCTCTAAACAGTACCAACCACCACTGAGATTTATTGTTTGCAAGTTGCCAATAATTTAAAAGATGGAATACAAATTAAGGGATAAATGCAAAGATAGGATGCAAAGAAATTGGTGAGAAAGAATGTTTCAAACTGCAGAACAGTTTCAATGTTTTTGGAGAATGGGTGAATGAGAGGCAGAAGAAATTTAACATTAAGGTTACAACGATTGTAAAAATAATATTGCATCAATGATCATGCCATCGTTCATTGCATCAAGCAGTACAACATCAGTTACGTTTATTTATTTCTTTTTTGGCTATCATATTTAGTGGGGCGGCTTAGCCCAAATATTCAAAAGAATTGTGCATTTTGTGATACAAGCACCAAATTTGGCACAATGTACATTAATATGTTGCGAACATTTTCAGATATTGGGCCACTTGAAATTCTCTTTATGTCCGCCATATTGGATTTCAAAATGGCCGCCACTTGAAATCTACATTTGCTATTATCTCTGGACGTAATGCAGCTATTGACTTGATTCTGGTATCTAAATGTATGTTTTTGGGGCAAGGAATCCAATGGTACCATTTTCAACTTAATATTATCTATCACAGTCGCCCCCTTGCCGCACTACTACACTGATGTACCCCCTGTCACTAGCAGCATCAAGAAGTCGCTGTCCCAGCTGCTAAAGTGGCGTCATTGACCAGAGGAGACTTCAAACAGCAGACTGATGAAGAATACCAATGGCTAGGCAATGCAAAGCGAGTCCTGGAAGACAACACTGGTACAGTGGACAATGACAACACATCTTGGGCTGCATTTCATGCCAGCCGACAGCCACCAGATGCTCGAGTCATCTGCCCCACGTCGCTGCTTCCACTCTTCCTGGAGAGTGCCCACACAGTGGCCATGATCCGGCACTCAATGGACGTCGTGAAGAATGCTGTGGAACACCTGAATCCTGGACAGACACCAGTGGTCACCGTTGATCAGCCACTGTTTGCTTTGGCAAGCAGATACAGTGGAAGTGGCCAGAGAGCTATGGTGAAGACAGATAGTGGTGATGTTTCGTGGCCTCCACATAGAGATGGCGCACTGAGGACACTGGGGACTGGCTGAAAGGGAGTGGTTGGGTGCAAGCACTTGTGCAAGCCGAGATTGCGACAGCAGGGACAGCAGACTCATTCCTGCGAGCATCCCATGTCTTGCGCACAAGAAGAGCACATCAAGTGACTGCAGCAGCACTGTACATCCTGCAACACCGTGCCTACAACCACTACTGTCTGGGAGAAACCAGGATGCAGAGGACCTTCCGGAGTTTGAAGACTGGTGTTGCCAGAGAGGAGAAGACATCCCCCAGTTTCACTACTGGGCAACCGTGCTGGACTAGAACTGTTGTTCTAGTGTATGTGCGTTCTCTCAGGCAGGATCGTTAATGATGTACCTCGATGCTCTGACAGAGCTGGTCCCCTGGTTCCATGCACTGGATCACACCCACTATGCTCGTGGATACCAGTGCACCTGAAGGACATGGCCGAACTCACCATCAAACACCCAGATGTAGCCAGGAATTCAGGGAAAGCCACTTCACCGTTCAGAAACACAGAGGGTGTTCTCTTCAATCCCGATTGACCAGGCACATGAGCAGAATAATTCCTGCATCAAAGGAGACGGTGGAGCAGTTGGGCTCACTGACAACCCTAGTGCCCTACGTCGCTGGATGGTTGCGGGCCAGAAGTTGCCAGGGTGATCGAAGAATTCCAGGATGGGAACCAACACTGGAGACGGCAAACAGCAGACACACGTCATCATGATCAGACGCCAAGTGTACAGGCCTCATTTGTGAAAGATGTTCGCTCTCTTGTCGGTGTCAGAGAGGAGATGGGCAACCCATTCGAGGAGGAGAGTCAGGATGTAGTCAAACTGGACACAAAGGAGATCGCAGATCCTGCTGCTGTGGAGACCGTGATGAATGCCAAGAGGATTGGCCAAGAGCAGTTCGAGGCTTTCACCAGAGAGTGTCTGTTGGACAGAACAAAGGCAGTGGACGCACCCATTCCTCGTAACAAGCTGAAGGTGTTCAGCACTTCCACTCCAAGAAGCCAGAGCAAAGGTCAGCACAGCTCGCCTCCATCAAGAATGACCGTGAACTCTTCGCACGCCTGTACATTGGCTGCCAGACGAGGGATGGAAACCTTGAGAGTTCTTTTGTCACGAGAATCAGGCATGTCCTCCTGCATTGTCTGATGGTGGAAGCCTCTGCACTGGTACCAAGAGTGATCTCCTCACATGCTTGGAAGAAGTCTCCGACGCAAAGACAGAGACTCCTGTCACGACCTGTATTGTGCTTGATGGAGCAGCCATCGTCCAGATGCTGAAGCCGGCTGCATCAAAGACCTTTGAAGAGTATGCACAACAGATCTTCATCCCATATATGTCCACGAAGCTGCAAACAGTGTCACGCCTGGATCTGGTCTGGGATACTTACCTTGCTGATTCACTGAAAGGTAGTACACATGCAAAGCGGGGACAAGGTGTGCGGAGACGTGTGGTGGCTGCCGCAGCCATACCAGGAAACTGGCAGAACTTCCTACGAGTGGACAGCAACAAGACGAGCTGTTCAGGTTCCTCTCAGCAGCTCTCATGGAATGGTTTGACCAGGAGGACAAGCAACTCGTCATTACTGATGGAGAGGCAGTGCTCAGCAAGCCACTACTGCCAGATCTGACCTCACTCGCCCATGTAACCATGAAGAAGCTGACAGTCGGATGTTGCTGCATGCATCTCACGCAGTCCAGCATGGACACCATGCAATACTCATCCGGATTGTAGACACCGATGTTGTGGTGCTGGCAGTGTCCCTGGCACAGGAGTTGCAACCAGAAGACAAACTGTGGCTGGCATTGAACAGGCCAGAGTTTCCAATACCTAGCAGCACACGAATAGCAGCTGGATTGGGACGAGAGAAGGCTCGTGCACTGCCAATGTTCCACGCTCTAACTGGATGCGACACTGTGTCTAGTTTTCATAGACATGGCAAGAAGACTGCGTGGGCAGTCTGGACGGTACTGCCAGAACTCACTGAGGCGCTGCTGCTGCTGTCCTCTGCACCTCGTGACATACCAGACGATGCAATCGCATCATCGAGAGGTTCGTGATCCTGTTGTATGATCGAACCAGCAAATGCACAGACATTGACAAGGCCAGGAGGAAACTCTTCGCAAGGAAGAACAATGTGCAGCTCATCCCTCCAACAAAGGCAGCTCTGGAGGAACATGTCAAGAGGGCAGTGTATCAAGGTGGACATGTGTGGGGTCAGATACTGCTGCCAGCACCAGAGCTCCCTCCACCAACCAACTGGGGTTGGTCAAGGACTGGAGAAGGACAGTACACACCTTACTGGACCAGGCTAACTGAGGCAGCTCACAGCTGCATTGGCTAGTTTCTTGCAAGTGCAAGAAAGGGTGTGTGAGGCGCTGCAAGTGCAAAAAGGCTGCCCTTCAGTGCAAGCCCTCTGTGTGTGTGAAGGGGACTGCACATGACGATGAGTCAACAACATACATGTACTTGTGGCAATGCTGAACTTGTTAACATGACACTGTTTATGTACACGTATCTTCAGTACCGGTATATACTGCCTCAGATACCAGTACACCTAGCCTCAAATACTAGACCATGTAGCATGTCAGTATTATACCTAAGACATTTACAGAACTAAGACATTCTTTTCAAAGTATTGTGTTGAATCAATATTTGCCTAGATAATTTCCAAATAAAATTATATAACAGACTGTGATAGATAATATTAAGTTGAAAATGGTACCATTGGATTCCTTGCCCCCAAAAACATACATTTAGATACCAGAATCAAGTCAATAGCTGCATTACGTCCAGAGATAATAGCAAATGTAGATTTCAAGTGGCGCCATTTTGAAATCCAATATGGCGGACATAAGAGAGAATTTCAAGTGGCCCAATATCTGAAAATGTTCGCAACATATTAATGTACATTTGTGCCAAATTTGGTGCTTGTATCACAAAATGCACAACAGGTTTGCTATGCTGCTACACTAATTTGTTATAATTAGCATATGGATGTTAAAGATCCTGCAGGAGTTTTCAAAAAAGCAAGACCATTAATTGCTTGGTACGATGGTCATATTATTGATGAATTCTATCCTCCTTCACGAAGGTACGAAGGTGGGGGGGGGGGGGGGGGGGTGGATTGTGGAGGTAGGAGGAGGGAGTTAATAGGCACTGCATCCGTCGTGTAACTGCACCCCGATAAATGAAGTGAACAGCAGCCATGTGCTGCATACACATGAACAGCACATTTTAAAATCTCAAATAAACTGACCACAATGGTCACTTGGTTACCTGTTGGGCTGGAGGAAGAGTGACCCGAGGAAGATAGTTGTACAGGCACTCCCGCAGAGTCTTAACCTTGCATGGCCATTTTCCACCACTGCTTTCCTTGGTAACAATTGCATCGGCTACCTGGCATGAAAGAAGGACATAAACAAAGCTGCTACAAAGATCAAGTGGCGACGAAGCTCAAAAGTGAGGAAATAAATATTCAGAGCAAGAATAACAATATCGAAAATCTTGTATTGGTAAATATTGGGCAGCAGTAATGACATGGTGGGTTACCTGAGTGTCAAATACGTTGCTGAGGTAGACACCAAACTGGTGGTAAGTGCAGTCAGAGAGCAATCTGCAATCGTGCACTACCTGTTAAAATGATCAGGATAAATGATTAATATCATAAATGCTAACATTATCCATCAATTGTGAGTTTACTTTAAAAATGAGCTTTACCTTCAAAATGGTTTCATCCTGCAGGACACTCTTCAAGCCATTTTTGAAACCTTCAGCACCGATACTGAGTATATCAAATAGAAATAGCATCCGTTTCGTTGAGATCTGAAAGACAGAAGGCATTTTGGTTCTGGCAATGGCCAACAAGTGATGCAAAATGACAATTCTGTGACTCTCAAGGCAACATCCCAGCACACGTATCCGCATTGCTGTCTTGACTGTTTTGGCTCTCCTGCCCTCCACACAGTTCCCCCCCTTCTGCCACCGATCCGCCTGCCCTACTCTCAGCCCTGCCAGCGCATCCTGGCTATCTCAACAACTTCTCAGTAACCTCCGCCCCCCCCGTGCCAACATAGGCCAATCGCGTGGATAACGCCTGACTATGTGCTATGCAAATGATAAATATCAGTGTGTGTGTCAGTGTGTGTGTCAGTGTGTCTCCTCCATAACCATGAAACCGAGCAGCCTGAAACTTTGCATGCATGCTAAGAAAACTCCAAGGAAGTAAATGACTGAAAATTGTGTGTTTGGGTTAATTAAAACACCCTTTTGAAGATAAGTAACAGCCTTATTTAATAAAATCCTTTATTCAGGCACATCCTCGGTCACCGCTGTCTTTGGGGTCTTAAAACGTATCCTAGGTAACCTCGCTGGGGTCTGAAGCCGCCATGTTTTTGGGCCTGCTCAACCATGCCCTGAGTTGGAATAGGCCGCAATGATTTCTTAACGATAAAGCTTTTTTTCCCCCACTTTCCACACTAATATTATCAAATGCCTGTTCATCATAGCTACAAATCACTGGGTACATTGCAATGCTTATAAACGCCTGGAGACGTCAATGTTCATTGTTTCTTTCATTTCCGCACATGCAATCACCACGAGAATCTCTTAAACTAAG
>CM068964.1:25937206-25949340 GCA_035128595.1 Eptatretus atami | reverse complement strand
CAGTAAAATTTCAGAGTTTGATCTTGACCTTTGACCTTTATCACATCTGGCCCAAAATCTAACCACTTAATTGCCCTGTCTAACTTTACCTTTGTATCAAGTTTGATGAAATTCTGTCCATATTTCCTGAGTTAGGGCGTAAACAGTAAAATTTCAGAGTTTGATCTTGACCTTTGACTTTATCACATCTGGCCCAAAATCTAATCACTTAATTGACCCTGTCTAACTTTACCTTTGTATCAAGTTTGATGAAATTCTGTCCAATATTTTTGAGTTAGGGCGAATACAGTAAAATTTCAGAGTTTGATCTTGACCCTTGACCTTTATCACATCTGGCCCAAAATCTAATCACTTAATTGCCCTGTCTAACTTTACCTTTGTATCAAGTTTGATGAAATTCTGTCCAATATTTCCTGAGTTAGGGCGTAAACAGTAAAATTTCAGAGTTTGATCTTGACCTTTGACCTTTATCACATCTGGCCCAAAATCTAATCACTTAATTGCCTGTCTAACTTTACCTTTGTATCAAGTTTGATGAAATTCTGTCCAATATTTATTGAGTTAGGCGTAAACAGTAAAATTTCAGAGTTGATCTTGACCTTTGACCATTGACCTTTATCACATCTGGCCCAAAATCATACATATATCTGACTTAACTTTGCCCTTTTACCTTGTATCAAGTTTGATAAAAATTCTGTCCAATATTTCTTGAGTTAGGCGTAAACAGTAAAATTTCAGAGTTTGATCTTGACCTTTGACCTTGACCTTTATCACATCTGGCCCAAAATCTAATCACTTAATTGACCTGTCTAACTTTACCTTTGTATAAAGTTTGATGAAATTCTGTCCAATATTTTTGAGTTAGGGCTAAACAGTAAAATTTCAGAGTTTGATCTTGACTTTGACCTTTATCACATCTGGCCCAAAATCTAACTCACTAATTGCCCTGTCTAACTTTACCTTTGTATCAAGTTTGATGAAATTCTGTCCAATATTTATTGAGTTAGGGCGTAAACAGTAAAATTTCAGAGTTTGATCTTGACCTTTGACCTTTATCACATCTGGCCCAAAATCTAATCACTTAATTGCCCTGTCTAACTTTACCTTTGTATCAAGTTTGATGAAATTCTGTCCAATATTTTGAGTTAGGGCGTAAACAGTAAAATTTCAGAGTTTGATCTTGACCTTTGACATTGACCTTTATCACATCTGGCCCAAATCTAATCACTTAATTGCCCTGTCTAACTTTACCTTTGTATCAAGTTTGATGAAATTCTGTCCAATATTTCTGAGTTAGGCGTAAACAGTAAAATTTCAGAGTTTGATCTTGACCTTTGACCTTTATCACATCTGGCCAAAAATCTAATCACTTAATTGCCTGTCTAACTTTACCTTTGTATCAAGTTTGATGAAATTCTGTCCAATATTTATTGAGTTAGGGCGTAAACAGTAAAATTTCAGAGTTTGATCTTGACCTTTGACCATTGACCTTTATCACATCTGGCCCAAAATCTAATCACTTAATTGCCCTGTCTTACTTTACCTTTGTATCAAGTTTGATGAAATTCTGTCCAATATTCCTGAGTTAGGGCGAAACAGTAAAATTTCAGAGTTTGATCTTGACCTTTGACCTTTATCACATCTGGCCCAAAATCTAATCACTTAATTGCCCTGTCTAACTTTACCTTTGTATCAAGTTGATGAAATTCTGTCCAATATTTCTTTGAGTTAGGGCATAAACAGTAAAATTTCAGAGTTTGATCTTGACCTTTGACCATTGACCTTTATCACATCTGGCCCAAAATCTAATCACTTAATTGCCCTGTCTAACTTTACGTTTGTATCAAGTTTGATGAAATTCTGTCCAATATTTCTTGAGTTAGGGCTAAACAGTAAAATTTCAGAGTTTGATCTTGACCTTTGACCATTGACCTTTATCACATCTGGCCAAAATCGAATCACTTCATTGCCCTGTCTAACTTTACCTTTGTATCAAGTTTGATGAAAATTCTACAATTTGCTTCTTGAGTTATCGCGTAAACGAAAATCCGGACGGACGGACAACCCGAAAACATAATGCCTCCGGCACCCTTGGTGCGGAGGCATAAAAATCCCCACGTTTCTATCGATTCGATGTGAAAAAAGCGATTTTTAGACGAGAGCGAGTCTTCGCTCCAACTAGTGACGTCACCTTGAGCAGCGTCATCGTCGTCATCAGGACCGGATTTACTTGCTTGTGGGCCCTATGCCAAACCTTATCAGTGCCCCCCCCCCCAAAAAAAATTATATATATATATATATATATATATCGTAATATTGTAATGTAAAAAAAAAGAATTACAACATAATGTAACACATCAATAATTTTTAATCAAATTAGTTCCATATCAAGTACATCTTACACATAGGAATAATGGAAAAATACAATGAAACTGAAGCATAATAAATTACAATGAAATACAATGCATACAATGCATAATAAAAAGCATACCATGAAACCGATCAGAGAACCCACAAGTCCCCGGCGGGCCCCCAGTTACTGGTGGGCCCTAGGCCAATGGCCTATGTTGCCTATTGGAAAATCCGGCCCTGGTCGTCATCATCATCGTCATCATCATCATCATCATCATGATTTGAAAATAATTCTTCACTTCATCCTCTCCAAAGGTATTTTTTCTCATTCAGCGCATTATATCATCATCAATGAGACAAAAATGCCCCATTCCCAGGAAGTCCCTTTTTTCCAGGACTTCCATGAGCCTCGACCACGCACGCACCAAACCGACGAGCTTCGTGCATACCTCTGTCCAAGCAGAGCACTCCGCTCTGTAAATCGACAAATCGAACGATCCCCTCAAAGCAGACGTCGTGGGCCATGATTCGGACTCGTTTCTGCAGGAACTCTGCGATCACCTCAGCGTTCTCCATGCTCAACACCGCACACGAACCCCCGCGGTCAATGTAGGCGACCCACAATGCACCAGTGCATGGTGACTTCCGGTTCTTCGTCAGGGTTGGAATCCGAAGTTTGTTGTTTCTTTTTTCTAAGTGCCGGGTCCACGTTGCCTGTCAGGTAACAAGTCACCACGAATGAATGTACGAGTGTAGAGTAAAAGGTTTAAAAGAAGTACATTGTGGGTCCATTGAAGCAAAGTAAATCATACAAGAATCTATTTATACATCCCATATGGTCTAGTGGTTAGGATTCCTGGTTTTCACCCAGGTGGCCGGGTTCGATTCCCGGTGTGGGAATTTTTTTTTTAACCCGCCTCGGTGGTGTCATGTTTCGACGTTCAAACCGTCGGTTTTGAATGTAAGAGGTTGTAACCCCATCAGTCAGAGCACAGACAAACAACCCTCGGTTGAGTTCATCATGGTGCAGACTGCAGGCATTGACGGGCCTCATGGCCTCCTTCACCGTTGAAGTTCCTTCCAAGGGAACCCACAGGCACATTGTTACCCCGAGCAGCGAAAAGGGGGTAAAAAAAATTGGTTCACTTCTGTCTGTCTGTCCAGAAATGTTAGTTGGTGATCCTTCGGATTTCGACCTTTATGTTGGTCGGTTGTGTGTGTCATTCTGTGTCTGTCTGTCTGTCTGTCTGTTTGTTTGTGTGTTTGTTTACCCTGTAGCAGCCACACCGTTTCAGCGATCATGATCAAACTGGGTACAGACGACGGTCATGGTCCAACTTAAACACTTCTCATTTTTGGTGAATCTAGGTCAAAGGTCAAGGTCAAGGTCACCGAAAAACCGAAATTCTTATTTTCCGCAATAACGTCCGCTACAATGGTCGTATCGACTTCAACCTAAATCCAAAATGTGCATCTTCCAATTCTGCATCCAACGATTGGTCTCATTGGGGGTGTCACACCAACACCCTTCTTAGCGGTCGGGGGTCGAATGTCAGGGGGGTCAGGTCAAAACTCTCAAATTGCGATAAAAACGCCATTTCGATCCCGATTGACTTCCAAGTTATGATCATGACCAAACTAAGTGCTATAACTCATTAAACAGTAGCACTATCGACTTATAAAAACCAAATTGATTTCCAGGTTTTTGTTTTTTTAGAGATCATGGAGATATGACAAAGTTATTCCGGCAATTCCTTGCTCAACGAGCAATTTCATTTGTCTGTTTGTCCGGGCGATGTCTCAGACATCCTTTGAGCTCGGAAGCTGAAAGTTGGGTACAAAAGTGAAGATGTGCTTTGGCAAAAACAGTATTTTTTATTTTTTGATATAACAATTGATTTATTGCTTAATTATCATCGATTTATTAATTACTTATTTATTTTATTTCTCATCCTGGCAATACCTCACGCACCTTTTGAGCTCGAAAGCTGATATTTGGACACGACAGCGAAAAAGTGATTTGGCTCTCAATTGGTATCCTTGATTTATTGATGAATCAATGAATTGTTTAATTTTTCGATTAACTACTTAATTTTTCAAAAAGTTACACATTCGGATGAAACAGTGGTGGTTTTGATATGCTATTAGGCAATTGATTAAGAAATTAATTATTTTACGATTATTATTTATTTATTTTAATTATGTAATTAATCGTTTAATCAATCAATTATTGTACACCGCTCCCTCCCATACCAATTCCGACTCCATGTGCTGCAAGGCGGCATCGCCGGGCGCCGAAGGTGCCCCGGCAATGTCGTACGCTGGAGTAATTGTTATTTATTTATTTGGCATGGAGGCTATGAACTTTGAATGTACCTCTACTTGTTTATACTCTATCTGCCTCATACACGGCAAGTTGGAGGTGATGAAAAACGGGTTGGTAGAAATCAAAACATGAATTCCAGCGTGACGGAATCACCATTTGCACGAGACTTTTCTGGATTCAGATTCTTATTTTCAAGTTATATCCCAAAATGTCACGATGATAATGCTTTTGTAATGACAAACATGACCAATAGAATGATCAGTGGAAAAATAATTCCAAGACAAATAGGACTTAATTAGTAATCATTAATTGAAATTGCGTGACGGAATCACACACCAAAGGACATAGGTTACGGGAAGGTATCTTTATTACAAAAACTCTGCTCGTATGCCGAATTCTTGCAACTGCGCGATACATATCGCAAAAGTTCAACTGATGAACAAATGAATTTCACCCGCTTTCTCTCGAAAGTAGTCTCATCCAATTTTCACGGCCGGTAAACTGTCGTGACGGAATCACAAAATATACAAAATATCCAATCTTCGAATACAGGCTCAACATAATGTTCATTGCAAAAAATGCAATAAAAGTTGAAAACGAACGAAAAGGGTGTTCGTTCTCTCTTTTGGTATTTTATTGAAACGAAAAACTAATTCTGCTGTCGTCAGAACAAAATTTATTTTTTGCATCGCTTGTCCAGTTTTACGTGGAATTCATCAAAAGTGGGGGTTTTTTAAAAAAAATCATTTATTTTGTTTTAAGATGTCAGTGACACAAAATACACCAAAATACCGAGATAGTCATTTGTGGACGAGGTGGTCTTGCTGCTGTTCAGAACTCATCTCGAATGTTTACTTACCGTTACAGTGTAAGTGTAGACATCTCAACGACCGTGGAGCACCAAATGAGCAGAGATCAATCAAATTGACGTGGCCAGGACCTGATGGACGAGTCACTTCATGTGACTGTGCTCAGCGATGTATTCACCCCAGGCTTTATTGGCCTTTCTGATGAGATCTCGTGGAGTATCAAACTTATGACTCAGGCGGGGTTTTGCAGAAGGAGAGTAGGTGACCTCATTTGACAAGCGCCCTCGGCAATCCATCTTGTTCTAGTGAACTTGTGAGAAGATACAGGTACTTTCCTCGTCGGCATTACTGCGAGACAGGACAAGTATGTGCCGAACGACTGTAAACAGAAGGCCAAGTCGTGGCTCCACGTCTGTCCTTCTCATCAACGTAACAAGCTTGGTGTTGCTTTAACGGTTGAGGTGGCTGGCTTAAGATCTTAGGCTCTCCTGGTCGAACCCCTGTCGCACCGTTGAAATCACATCAGGTGGGTTGACTCAGCCTGTCATCCTTCCAAGGTCGGCAAAATGGAGGTTGGCAAAATGAGTATCAGCTTACAGGTAACGGGACACTGCATCAGCAGCACAACCGCAATTCCAAAAAAATGATGCAACCAGCAGGCACAGGCTGCATACGAAACAACAACATAAACGATATCTCATGCCACCAATTATACCCTTGCAAATTCAAATGGTAATAAACATTAATGAAATGGGATACTGTCCTCCAGCCTATGAAATAGGATGGGATACTGCACTGCACTCAAGCCTGGAGCTCTGTAGGTCTTTGCCATAAGATGGTATCATGTATCTTATTTCATTATTTTTATTACAGTTTGAATCTGCTAATTCGTGGACACCTTGTAAGAATGAAAGTAATCTGAATCGAATCAAACCATGCCATTTAAAATACATACTCGAAAGCACTGATAAATCACCAAGAAGTGGAAGAGAGAATTGGAAGTCACAGATCGATTGATTTGTAGTGACGGCAATATGGTCGACCTGATCGGAAGTGAAGTGTTACTGTGTGCAGAATCCAAGAGGGCGTTGACGTGGCCTTTGGTAAGGGAAAGCTCATGACATCACACCACCGTTATACGAGACACCAGAGTGATACCTTGCATATCGACTACAGGTCGCTCCAGGTCTATCAGTCTGTGCATCAATCCTTGCGAGTGGAATGGAAGTGAAACATTATATGTTGTTAAAATTGATCCTACTTTCCATCCAATATGGGTTTTGACCACACTAAAACGGGTTTGCGTGTTTTCAGAAACGAAATGGGTCAAACCCATGAAATGCGGGTCACTTGCCATCTATGCTGCCTGTCTGGCAGTTAAACAAAATTTGAAATCATTCCAAACAGGAAACTTACTGTTTTTAAAGATGTTATAAAGTACACAAACAACAGGCACAAATAACTAATGCGACGTGTTAAATAAGGTGATGTTTGTTTGTCCGGGTCGTATCGACTTCACACACATAGAGATGGTGTTTTAAGGCATTTCATAAGGTACCGCACAGGCAGTTGCAAACTGGCTTCGTGATCAGAAGCAAAGAGTGGCTGTGAGTAGGAGGATGTCTTGCTGGGAGGATGTTAGTAGTGGGGTACCTCAGGGATCAGTACTCGGACCATTATTATTCGTAATTTACATCAATGATTTGGACAGTGCATTGAAGAGTAAGCTTTCCACATTTGCAGATGACACAAAGCTTTGAGGTAAGGTGGATAGTAGAGGGGGTGGTGATCAGATTCAGTAAAGTATTGATACTTGTATGGATTGGACAAAAGATTGGCAGATGTAATTTAACTTGAGCAGGTGTAAGGTGTTGGGGATGGGGGAAGAACAATGAAAATAGTTTACATGATGCAAGGGGTAATTTTGGAGCATGTCACACAGGAGAAGGATCTGGGGGTGGTAATAGATATGGGAGGTAAGCAGGCAGCACAATGCCAGGCAGCTCCAGGTAAAGCAAATAGGGTTTTAGGTTGTATTCGGAGAGGGATCAATTTTCAATCAAGAGAGGTGGTGTTAACATTGTACAGGAATTTAGTGAGGGCCACATCTGGAATATTGTGTGCAGTTTTCGTCACCACAACTCAGGAAGGACATGGTCTGCCATAGAGAGGGTTCAGCGCAGGGCTACTAGATTGATTCTGGGCCGAGCCAGACCCAGGTACGAGGAGTGGCTGAAGGAGACAGGGCTTTATATACTAGAAGGGAGGTGGTTACGAGGTGATATGATGGAGATGTTTTAGATAATGAACGGTATAGACAAAATAACTGCAGAAAAATTATTCAGCACAGTAGATAGTGATAGGACCAGGGGCCATAGTCTGAGAGTAAAGAAGAGGAGAGTTAAGACAGTAGTAAGTCAGGACAGGGGTCTTTGACTCAGAGAGTAGTTGATGCTTGGAATGGTCTCCTTGGAAAGGTAGTGGCAGCAGAAACAGTAGATAAGGTTAAATTGGAATTAGATAGGTACCTGGAAGTTATGGAGATAGAGGGGTACAGGGACGTTGGCAGGGCTTTTAGGTAGCTGGAGCATGGATGGGTGATTGTGTGCATCTGTGTTGAGTGTGGTCTGTAGGAGTCTCGTTAAGGGGTGGTGTGTGGTTGATGTTATGTTTCTCACCCAAGAACATCTGTCACCCACACAACCCCCCCCCCCCCCCCCCCCTCCCTGGAAAGAAGCAAAACGACAAAAAAACTTTTTTTTTAATTGTATTTTTATTTTTTTGAATGAATTGATCTAGTGTTGATGTGGCGCAGGCACAATGAGCCAAATGGCCTCCTCCTATGTCTCCATTCCTTGTGATTCCTGATAAAAACGCTGTGTGAAGGGCAAAGCCCAAGAGAAGAAGCAGTCGGTAGGTAGGCGAATGGTTAAACAATCAATGAGATTCTTCGGAACATTTCCATTAATCTAAAGATAAACAGTTTGCAATGCAATATATATTGTGAAAGGTAAAGTTTCAAAAAAAAATTCTGCAACCTTTAAAATCTTTATTTTGTTTCAATTGAATTATATACATGAACACTGTAAAACTCAAATCACCTTCTTGGCACTTTCAAAAACCTTCCGTTTAGCAGTACTTGGACAAAATATTATAACATTTTACATCATCTCGACAAATCAAATTTGTCACTCGCAGACCCTCCCCATGTCCTTTTTTCTCAATACTGCACGAGGTATGGTGTTCTATGAACTCTTGTTATTATTATTATTATTGTGGAGATTTTTTGTTGTGTCACAAGTCGTGTAAACGTACAAGGGAACGACAGGTTGATGTGTGTGAAGAGGTCTCACAAGAGCAGAGCCTCAGATAAGAAGCAGTCGGTGGGTAGGCGAAGGGTTAAACAATCAATGAGATGCTTCGGAACATTTCCATGAATCTAAAGATAAATAGTTTACAAGGGAATATATATTGTGAAAGGTATTTTAAAATTATACCAAGGTTAGTAGCAAGAATAGACTCAAAACCTCATAATCCTGACACCCCTGAGTGATAATTATGTGAAAGATAATTGCTTTTATTATCTTGTACAGATTGTGACTCGAAAAGACTCTTTTGAAATATGTTAACATTCCAGATACATATTATATAAGGAAATACAAGGAAATCAGACACAGGTGGCTCGGCCATTCAGCCCATCATGTCTGTGCGAACACCATACTAATTTATTAACATAACTGAGAAAATGCAAAATTTATTATTTTTGAATCCATTTTAAGTTTTTGTCGTTTTTTACGCTCACCTGTTCGAAGAACGGAGAGCTATAGCGATACCCCCAGCGTGAGCGTGAAAATGTTAAATTTTTGGTGCAAGTTATTTCCTTTCCATGTTTTTATCTACCACACTATTTTTTACTGATTACAATATACAAATACATATATTGCTTTAAAATTATTTGGATCAGACCAATGCAATGCTTTATAAAAAAATTATTATTAGACTAGTCTTTGAGCGTCAGCGTCAGCGTGAGCGTGAAAATGTTAAATTTTTTGGTGCAAGTTATTTCCTTTCTAATGTTTTTATCTAATCCACACTATTTTTTACTGATTACAATATACAAATACATATTGTTCACGAAAAAATATTTTACGAAAAAATAATTGGTTCACGAAAAAATATTTTCACGAAAAAAATAAGTGACCACTATATTCGTTATTGTTGTGTGTCTGTCGTCTGTTTGTCTGTCTGTCTGTCCCGAGCATAGCTCCGTGGGTTTTGATCCGATCCTGATAAAATTTTGGTGGGAGGTTTATATCATGATCTAGTTGTTTTCCTGAAAATGGGGTGGTGCGCCCATTATTGGAGAGCCACGCCCAAAAACATGTGTTTTTAGGGGTAGCCGATTTCAATTTGCATCTTCTCCTAGGGTTTGTCGAATCTGACAGGGGTTTCGGTATTTGGTTAGCCCAATGGCACCTGTATAGCCCCACAGAGCTAGATTTTTCATTTTCGTCCCAAGGTCAAGGTCACAAGGTCACGAAACTTAGAAAATTTCGAATTTTGACATAAAAATCATATGACCGCCCAAACTTTGAGAGCTAGGATGACAAATATTTTATGCATAATCTTGAGGTCATTCCCCACCTAAAGTCTTGAAACCATTTTCTCTTATCTCGAACACCTTGCCCGTGGCGACCCCTTCAAGTTTGTTTTTACGCTGATTTCATCAAAGTATGGATAATCCGAGGAGTGCGAAATGCCATATAGCCTATATGACGTTATATTGTTCCTGGAATGTTCCAGAGACGTTTTGCACCAAACGTCATAATCCTTGACCTTTGACCTTTAAAGTTCACAAAGGTCAAATTTTCAAAGTTGTGGAACGAACCGGTTTTCGACCTTCTTCGACGAACTAACTCCATTAAGCTATAGCACGTATCCTGTTTCCTTATTTTAATGTCCACAACATTGTTTTGTGACCTTTAAAGGTTATGCAAAGGTCAAATTTTTAAGTTGTTGAACGAAACCGGGTTTTCGACATTTGCAGATAATAACCTGTCACTCGTACCACATCATGTTGATCATTTTATAACTTGGTCAAACATTATCACATTGTCTCATCCTGACTTCTGAAACAATCTACATCGCAAATACCGCTCGTGAACCATCGTCACTTCAGAATTGTATTGCTTTAAAATTATTTGATCAGACTTCACTGCAATGCTTTATAAAAATTATTATAGCTAGTCTTTTAAAAACGAAAAACGATAAATGTATAAACAGGCGAACATTGGGTGGCTTTGACACCACTCTGGTTTCTTTTCTTCTTCTCCTCAGGGGTGGGGGCATGGGCTTGGTTAAAAACACACAACATCAACCACACAACACCCCTTGACGAGACCCCCACCAACAGCACTCTGTACACATGCACACAATCACCCATCATTGCTCAAACTACCTAAAACTCCTGCCATTAATGTTAACTTTGACAGGATGGTGCAGAAGTAACGCACTCATCTTTTATTTGATCTGGATCTAATCCGGGTTCAATTTCCGACCCGAGGATAAACTGTCTTTGTAAGAGAGCTCAAAAACTTTGGAAGAGCTCAAACACAATATGCATACACAGTGCGTAGCAATCACAACACAAATCCTCCAGAATGTGAGAGGCAGCTTCATCTGCCTTATTAACATTTGTTCTCGTTTCCAGGGAGCATAATTTGAGCACATATTACAAGATTTGTAAAATATATTTTAAAATCCTATTGTACATGACATGAATTATTTTATATACTGTATATATATATATATATATATTAATATAAAAGCCTGTCAAAAATGATGGGTTGTAATTATTTTATTCAATATATTCAAAGAGAATGGAAAATGTTTCATCGCCAGAAGCGTTATTTTAAAACACTGTACAAATGTGATCCCATTTTCTGTACCTTCTGGGACGTTATATTTTGACGGTACAGCCTTGTGAGAATGTCAAAGTCTGAAGCCTTGGTCTAGTGTCAGGTGTGCTTCTATCTTCTTTATTGATTGGACTTCCTATGTACATAAATGAACACTCGTTTTACTCTGTGCATGTTGCACATCATGTGCAGCGAATTTCACCTCCATGTGCCTTGTATTTCGTGTTTTTTTTAAATTATGTTGAAGTTTCTGCACACCACCGTTGATGCCTGGTTGCGAGTCACTGTCTACAATTCCAATTGAAGAGACGTAATTACTATTTTAT
Organism: Eptatretus atami; assembly: GCA_035128595.1. Lineage (NCBI taxonomy): Eukaryota > Metazoa > Chordata > Myxini > Myxiniformes > Myxinidae > Eptatretus > Eptatretus atami. The sequence goes on along the minus strand of CM068964.1, from coordinate 25,937,609 downwards.
TAAAAAAGTGTTTTGAGTTTTTTTTATCCTGAAAAATAGACCGCAGTGAACACACAGTCATGTTAAAAGATATTGGCCTTTAAAACCCTACTTTAATCATCCTTATGAAGGGGGACAAACAAATACACAAACACAAATACACACTGTGGTTTATATAGGTCGATATTCGAGCCAAACCTACCTGTCACTTCATGGATGGACCAATTAGTCATCTTGTTTGGCAAAAAATTTGGGCGAGGAGAAGGAAAGAACACAAACTTTCATGTGCATAGAGTGCTTTAACTCCTCCCCCCAACCCCATCCTTACATCCTGCTCCCCACCCCCTTTGCCCTCTGTTTATCTTGATGTCCCTTCCTGCAAGAAATCTCTCACACATGATGACAGGCTTTGACAGGCCCATCC
>CM068964.1:25899228-25909606 GCA_035128595.1 Eptatretus atami | reverse complement strand
TGTCAGTTGAAGTGGAGTTGTTCATTGGTGAGAGATGTGGTTTGGTCATTGGTGAGAGATGTGGTTTGTTCATTGGTGAGAGATGTGGTTTGTTCAAAAAGCCTGGGAAAGTTGGGGGATGGGTGTTGAGACATTGCATCATTAATTCACATCAAAATAATTGTTCGAATTCGCGCCCGTCGGCGTGCGATCGGCACGCGACTCGAACCGCGACCGCCTCGCCCAGCGCCGGACGGACAATTCAGTCGTCTGACCCTCCCGCTAACGCCGGGATCCAAGTCACGGTGGGCCTTTCGACCTCAACCACAGAGAACAATGCATTATCGACCACATCCGCAAGTGAGATTAGGATAGGGTTGTCGCCAAAACTCGATCACTAAACACTAAGTACCCGCAGCGGATGGATATATTAGGCAGCCGCGAGTGGAGCGAATCGTACCTTCGGCCGCGAGATACGACTCCGCGGATCTACGGAACCGCTAGGAGCGGGCCGTTCACCGTACTATCGGAATAACCGACGCGGTGTTATCACGTGACACTCATAGACGGTTCAGATTTTACTCGGGGCGTTTGCACCTCACTACGAACCCTTACAGTGAAGCAGGAGGAGGTTCAACACACAGCAACAACCGAAGCGAAACGGGAAAAGACAGTTCACCACAATGCACATTTATTCCGCGCACGCGGAGCAACACATAATAGCACACGTAAAGCAAACCAGCATGTATTACAGGTCACAATAAGCCAATTGCACAAATATAATCACCTAGAACAAAAGAAATGCACATAAACAAAGGAGTTAAAACCGACTTACCGACAACACGGACCACTTATCACAGTTACTACCTTACCAGACACGGGCGCCACAACACCGCATTCCACCGAAGCAAAGAAAAGACCCCCTCACAGGCAAGAGTCAGACTGGGCGCGTGGCCTAATGCGCGTGGAACCTGGATGAGCGACCAGTCCACAGAACCGAGGGGTCCTACACCCGCGCCCTCGGTGCGAGCCGTACAGAATGTCGCTGCCAGAACGGCAGGTTCCGTGGCACCTGCTGGTGTAAGTTGGACACGGGCGCTCCTTTCGCACTCTCCAGCGCGGGGAAAGGGAATTGTTGTGCTTCTGGAGAGGGAGTAACTGGTGGCGACGGCACGCGAACTCAACGCGACCTCGTCGTCCCGGACCCAAGCCTCCGGTCTCTCTCAGGCCGATCGCACCTCCGCTGGGCGTTCGAGAGCCCCGTAGCCGTCTGCACCCCCTTCAGTGCTTCGAGCTCCGCTCCCGACTCCGCCACCGACACTGCTCACCGACTCTCACCGATCTGCTCGAGCTTCCGTCTCGGAATCTGCCCCACCGATCCTGCTCGAGCTCCGTCCCAACGACCCAGCCCAGACTGACACTGCTCGATCGACTCACTCGCTCGCGCTTTTTATCGGCTTCGGAAACCACCAATAATCAAATTCTCGATCCAACGACTCAAAGGGGCGAGCACGCGTCGCCGATTGGACAGAGAAAGAAGGGGAGCGTGTATCAATTCCTGATCCGAATTCTCCAAAAACCCGCATCTGCACTCACAGCGTCTTCGCGTGTATCGCTGACAGACACCCGATCCTCGGCGATCCACAGGTGGTGCGGGAATGGGCCGATAGGAACAGGTGGTGGGACGGGTTTTCGCGGTAGTCCCGATGGCCATGGAGCTGCTTGGAAACGGCGGTGATGTGAAGGTTGCGGAGCGAGTGGTTGCAAGGTAGGTTTGGCTGCTTGGCGTTGTTGTTGTTTTTGTATCAAAACAAAGGGTAGAGACAGAAAAACGCCAACTCCAAAGGATCGCAGCCGATATGGAATCACATTAATTCCCTCTATACAATGGGTTTGGGCTACTACACATGTACTTAGAAATATATTCACCTACGGAGCCTTAATGGTGTTTTGCGAATTCCAGAGCCGTAACACTACCCCTCCCGCTTTTTACAGACGTCGTCCGAGTCGTCAAATTATCGTGATGCACCAATCATGTGTAGTTCTCCCAGCTAGGTACGTTTACCTACGGATTCCCTGATGCACCATTATGAGCATTCTGAATCATCCCAAAGAATAAATAACCTGAGGGCTGAGTAACATAACTAAACAAACTCACTACACAACGGACGACTTAAATAAAATTGCCGAAGCGCTAACACACTACATGCCGGGGGCACTCATATTTTCAATAGCAACTTAACACCCTTAACCTTAATAGATTTACACTTAACTGCCTATGGTTCCCGATCAAGGACTCTGCAGGAAAAAGGTAAGAGTCAACAGAAAACCGATGCACGGGCGCCCACTGCAGGCCCGGTGTTGCAAGCTGCCAAACAGACAGTTCCTGCCAGCTGGCAACTGTTGCTTGCCGGATCCTTGGCGCGCAGGAAATGAACAGGGGGGTCAAAGCAAAATTGGAACGGGGCTGCGTGAACGGGGCAGTGGGCATGACATGGCAAATAGGTAAAAGGCAACATAGCTGCAGAAAAGGCTCGTCAGGCAAACACAGCCGGACAGACGAAACTGGCCGGCACCAGGCTTGCAGTAAAAAAACAGCCGTCGACGAATCGGCCGGCACAGGCCTTGCACGAAACACCAGCCGATGAAGTTGGCCGGCACAGAGCCCCGCAGCACACAGCCGCAGACGATGAAGTTGGCCAGCCCTTGCCTTGCAGTGGAGGTTGGTGGAGGGAGTGCGGTGGTGTTGGCCAACAGAAGGTGGGACTCGGACTACCCACTGTCTCCCTCCCACCTACGCCTGCTGCCTGTCACTGTCCATAACCCACACCCCTTAATTGCAAACCCCATATTTAGCCCCCAACTTATTTGTTTGTCGGTTTCTTTTAATATTCACCTCCTTCCCCACTATAAATCGTCCCTAACCCCCTTTTATCGTACCTTGTTCGGAACTTAACCTATTACTGTCAACCTGAGATACCTAAATCTCCCAACCCCTACGTTCCCTGTCACCGGAGGGGAAAAGGCTGACGAGCTAGCGTCCTTGTGCCGAGGCCCAACCAAGCCTCAAGATGCGCCTCCCCAGATCTCAGCGATCTACCCAAAGTGGGGTCCACGGCCCACAACCGAGAGCGAAGGGAATGGGATGGTGCGGAGGGGTACCTTCCTCATCTACACCCTAGAACCGTACGAGCCTTTTTTAGACTAACCAACCGGGGCTTTCCAAGCGCCTCTCCTTAAATCTATTGAGTTCACAAACCCAGATTCCCCAGTCGCCTGTGTGGTGTCCACTCAAATTTTCGGCGCCTCGCCCTCTAATTTCCCTCGTGCCCTTGCCACGGTTTTCGTGGCTGGACGCGTGGCCCCTTGGCAGGCACGACCCTCTGCCGATTCCTCCAAGCGATCGGCACCCCGGTTTGGAATCACTACAGCTGCCTCCGAGCTACCAGCACTCCCTAAAACCACCAGGGAGTGACCCCCCATGGCAACTCCCCTGAAACCGCACAACGTGGCAGGCTGGCGCCCCGGGCCCCTTCCGAGGGTCACCCGTCTTCGTAGCCCACGACACTGCCCACGCGCGGCCAACTTAGGCGTCCTACTGCGGGCCCCGCACCAAACGGCGCGCACCCGTGCCCACTACGCTAAACCCGGGCCCCCCATGGGCCCTGGCCTACCACGCGACGACTAGCCGGCCGGGGTTACGTCCACTCGAGCGCATACCACCGTTCGCTAGCAAAGACACGCCTCCCAGCCCGTCAACAGAGGCTCCTGCACCCCTCCAAATGGGGGTATCGAGCCTACATATCCCACCAACAGCCAAAACGACCTCCATTTTGTCCATTTAACTACCCAGCTAACTCACTCTAACACTGACCCCGGGGTCCCCTTGGGCGGAGTCCATCCTCCCCCCAAATCAACTCCATCGCACCATGCATTTCCACATCGCTCCACTCACACAGACGCCGCTGGCCGTCAATACCACAAATGTACTCACCTCACAGCTTTTTAACACACACATCGCTGAATCCTGCCCATCCTCTATCAACCTCCCCTAACTACCTCCGTGCTTCCACCGTCCTTAAACTACAGCCACGTTCCTATTTAAACACTACGTAGCTAAAGCTACGTTCCCACTACACACTCCAAATCGTCACTGCTTCCAAATTCTTTCAAAAATAACATTTCCAACCTAAAGCTCATCTAAATCCTTCTACCTAATCCATCACGGGCCCCATGAAGACTTTACCCCTGGCCCCATGAAAGCGTCTAGCTGACACTAACCCGCGTCATACCCCCTAGACAGTTCCATCTGTCCTGTGCCCGGAGAATAAAGGGGGGTGTTCCTTCACCCTTGCCCAAGGAGATCCTGTTCACCCGAAAGCGGAGGCTTGCGGCACTTCCGTTAATTTTGTATATTTCCAATTATGACAGCAGCCACCAGCGCGGCAACTCACAGCCTGCCTCTTATGCATACCATTTCCCGTGACGTCATGCAGCTGCACGTGTACCAATACTCCACTCTTGGACGCGTACCATCGAGCAGGAATTCACCCTCCTGCCGGATTCCAACCCTACGGTAGCCATGACGTCCGAACAAAACAGTGTCTGCGCACCCCAAACAACAAACGCTCGCATCCGAGGGTCCCCACGCGAACACAATGTGCTCTGCAGTTTTGGAAGCTTAACCCAAGCTCGCGTGAGAGAACCATCCGCTTCTACGTAAAATCTCGTCAATCCTGCACCTAAACTTTGTCCGTAAACCGCGGGATCGGCATATCTACACGCTGCGCGAGTTCCGGACCGGGACTTCACTCCCCGCCAAAGCGAGCACCGTGGGGGAGCACTCTAGCGTTGCACAGCACGGACCTCACGCGCTCGCCGCAGCGGGCGTGAACCGGCACGGTCCCACACACAGCTACAGCCGCTAACCCGGCCTCTGTCCCTGTCGCCTCGTCTCTCGTTCCACCCACGCACACCTGACGTGTTACTGACCACAAAGACTCCACTCCAACACACTCACACCCACACACGGGAGACGCGGCATGCATGCCGCGCAATGCCACGCCCAGACATCTCACCTCACATTACAGAGGAACCTCACACACACGGTCTCCCTCACACGGACCCTCTCACTCACACCCAACCTTTCATCCATGGGGTTCTCACTCACTAATTTCTTCATTGCGTGCCGGAAGAGCACGCATCCTCCGCACCACTCGCCAAACACAACACCCCTGCACAACCACACTGGGTCGTGTCCCCACAAAGAGTTCCCGGCGGGCCTCTGTACCCCCAAGCTACACGTGCACACTACTATCCACAGCATCTCGTCCCTTTCAACTCCGCTGGCACGGACCCGAACCCACCTGGTCGTGATTCGCCTCAAAGGGGCATACTTTCCTCCCCTCGTTCCTGAGGTGCGCCATCAGCTCTCGCACCGCGGTCTCTACCCAGTCCGCGAGCTCACCCCCAATTATCCTCCAGCTACCTCTGTGTGTGTGTGTTCTGTTCCTTTAACCCCCGTCTTTATCGTCCAGTCTCTCTCTACTTTTCTCTACACTCCGCGTCTCTATACATTATTAGTCTTCTGCTTCTTTCCGGCGTCTTTCCCTTATCTTTACGTAGTCAACTGCTTTCTCCTTAAGTCGCTCCCGTCCTTCCTTCTGTTTCAAACTCCTGCCTTCAGGATCTCCGCGTACCTCATCCTTGCTTCCGTTCTTAAATTGTTCTTTTCTCTCCCTCCAATTCCTTCACCGTTCGTGTCTTAATACATTTATATAGTTTCCTGTTTGTTCCTCGTGTCTATTAGACTCTGCTTCTTTCTGGCGTCTTTTCCCTTATCTTTACGTAGGGTCAACCCTGCTTTCTCTCTTAAGTCGCTCCCGTCCTTCCCTCTGTTTTCACTCCTTGCTCTTCAGGATCTCCGCGTACCTCATCCTTGCTTTCCCGTCTAATTGTTCTTTCTCTCCCTCCCAATTCCTTTCACCTCGTGTCTTATACATTTATTAGTTTCTGTTCTTTCTGGAATTTTTCCATTCTCTGGATTTAATTTTCTCTCTCCTTCAGTTCATTAATTTCAAACTCGAAAAAAACTATAGTTTTTTGTTTCTCTCCCAACTCTTACCTTCATGCTTCTCACTTTCCAATCTCATCGTTTCTTCAATTGGCTCATTTCCTTCCTGTTTGTTCATTCGCTGTTCTCTCATTACCCTTCCTTGCTTTCCTCTCCTGTCTTCCTTCTCAGTTTCGTTGTTTGGCTTCATTTGGGTTAATCTCTTTCTTGTGTTTTCAAGGGCTGTGTTTTCCTCATCTACTCCTTCCTTGTTTCTTCTCCTGTCTTTCCTTCTTGTCAGTTTTCAGTGGTTTTTCTTCATGGGTTAATTTCCTTCTGTGTTCTTCGCTGTTTTCTTTGTTCTACCTCTTCGCACTCCAGCTTGCCTTTTCTTTCAATTGGTCAACCTCAGCTTCATGTTCTTTGTTTTCTATCCCATCGTCCTCTCGCTCTTCCTCTCCAATTCGTTTGTCCTTCAATCTCTCATTTCTCCTCCTGCTTCATTCGTTGCTCCTCAACTTCTCCTCGTATTCCAACTTATTTTTTCCTTTTGTCGCTTCAATTTCAAATTCATACTCTTTTCAGGTTTTTTATTCCACTGTCTCTCTGCTTCCTATTCTGTAATCTTGTTATTTCTTCTCAGTTGGCTGCTTCGTTCTCCTTCGTTAATTCTTTGTTCTTTCAGGACTCTTTCTTGTTCCTCATTCTGCAATCTCGTGTTTCCTTCCATTGATCGAATTTCCTTCTTCTGTCTCATTCGTTCTTCCATCATTACTTTCTTGCATCTCATTCTTTAATCTGGCCTTCGCTTCCAGCTGTTGATTTGTTACAGTGGTGGTTCCTTAACGTTTCATTTCTCCGTTCTGTTACTTTCCTCCTCAAATCCTCGCTCGATTTTGTAACTCAAAGAACTTTCTTTTCAATTCCTTTCTCATCTCCCCGACACTCCAACTTTGCTTTGGCTTCTTAATTGTTCAATCTTGCTCAGTGTGGTTCCTTTAACGTTTCATTTCTCCGTCTCGTTCTTTCCTCTCTCACCATCCTCAACTCTTTTGTAATCCGTCTCCTTCGTTCTGGTTGTTTCTGTAACTTCCAGTTTCTTTTTTCTCCAATTTTTTCATCTCCGCACACTCCCGACTTGCTTTGGCTTCTAATGTTTCTTCCATCTTGCCCTTGTGTTTTGTCTATCAGTCTTCCCAGTTCCTCTGTCTCCGTTTTTACCTCCCGTCCACAGCTTATCAACATCCTCGTCATGTCTGAAAGTCTTTCTCACACTCCACTTATTTTTATTTCCTTCGTGCACGTCCCTCACCCCAATTAATTTTTCCCTCTCGGTTACCGTCACTTTTTCCGTTCACTCCACGCTTTTTCGCCAACACGTCTTCTCCGGATTATTATTTTTTCTTCACCACGCCCTTCACCGTGGGCCTGACAACCGTTGCAACCCCCTCCAGCTCGTTCGCTCCCACAGTGGCGTCGCCATTACGCACTTCGCTGTTTTGCTTCAGTGCCCGCGCTGCAGGCTCCGCCCATTTTGCTGCGTTTCACCCCGCATTTCTTTTATTTCTTCCTTCATCTCCTTGTGCATTTTGTTTCATATCTCGTTTTATGGCCTTTTATTTCGGTTTTTCATTTCGAGTGAGTTTCCATCATTTTTTCGTTCATTCCATCCATTTTGCCGTTCATTTCGTTGTGTGTTTGTTCCATCTCTTGTTCACTCCTTTTATTATCGTTTTCATTTCGTTTTTTCATTTCTGTTCATTTCTTCTTGTCATTTGCTTGCTTCATTCCGCTTACTTGCCTGCAAAATCAATGTTTACCTGGCCCACGTTAAGTGGGTCCGCGGCAATCGCTTCACCCTTCAGGCGCGGGTCGCCGGCGACTGGGGAAGGACTTTGACGGAGGCGGGGTGGGGGGGTGTCATACACCGCGGCCTCTGCCGCCGCCGCGCCATTTCGGCCCTGCGGTTCAGTTGGGGGGGAAAAATTGTTCCTGCTCATTAACATTTCCTGCATGGGGTCTCTCCCTGGACACATGGATTCTACATCACTACACATATACATCTCTCTAACCCCGGCTCCCGCTCGCACTTGATGACGCCATCCTTATTCATGTAAGGGGTTAAATTTAGAATCGCTCGTTAATTTAGAGGCGAATCGGGGCGCTCTCCTGGACCGATTCCTTTCGAATTTAGCTGGACCAGGAGAGTTCGTTTTTCCCCGCTTCTCTGACACCAGTTGTTGCGAATTCGCGCCCGTCGGCGTGGCGATCGCCACTGCGACTCGAACCGCGGATCCGCCTCGCCCACCGGACGGCACAATTCAGTCGTGACCTCCCGGCTACGCCGGGATCCAGTCAGGGTGGGCCTTCGACCTCACCACAATCGTGCAATCGGCCACGCCGCGTAGGCATAGGGTTGTTCGCCAAACTTCGACCTTACCTAAGTACCCCACGCGGATTGGTAACCGGCGATCGTACCTCGCCGCAGGTCGACCTCCGGACACGAGCCGCCTTGGGCGGGCGTTCCGTTACTACGGATAACCGAGCGGTGTTATCGTCGACACTCGACGGTTTCAGATTATTTACCGGGGTTTTGACCCACTAAACCCTTTACGTGAAGCAGGATGGAGTTTCAATTAAAGGAAAAGACGAAGCGAACGGGAAAACAGTCACACAACATGCCACATTATTCCGTGCACGCGGAGCACACATATAGCACACGGTAAAGCAAACAGCATGTATTTACAGTCACAATAAGCAATTGCACATATATGCACCTTAGAAACAAAAGAATGCACATATAAAAGGAGTTAAAACCGACTACACGACACACGGACCACTTATACAGTTAACTACCTTACCAGACACGCGCCACAACACGCATTCACAATTCCGAAGCAAAGAAAAGACCCCCTCACAGGCAAGGAGTCAGACTGGCGCCCGTGGCCTAATGCGCGTGGAAACCTGGATGAGCAGGCCAGGTCCACGAAGACCGAGGGGGTCCTACCCGCAGCCTTGGCGAGCCGCAGAATGTCGCTGCACGGCGGTTTGCCGTGGGCACCTGTCTGGTGTAAGTGGAAACGGGGGCCCCTTGTCGCACTCTCTCAGCGCGGGGGAAGGGGGAACTTGTTGATGCATCTGAGGGGAGGGAGTATTGGCTGGCGACGCGCGACTCAACCGACCTCTCGTCCGGACCCAAGCCTCAGTTCCTCCTCAGCCGATCGCCCTCCCGCTGCCGTTCGCCCCCGTAGCCGTCTGCCCCACCTCTGCTTCGAGCTCCGTCTCCCGCTCGCCCCACCGACACTGCTCACCGATCTCCTCACCGATCTGCTCCGAGCTCCGTCTCCGGTAATTCTGCCCCACCGATCTGCTCGAGCTCTCGTCTCCAACGACCCACGCCCAACTGGACACTGGCTCGATCGACTCACCTGCGCTCGCCTTTTTATCGGCTTCGGGAAAACCACCATAATGCATTCTCGGATCCTAACGACCTCAGGGGCGGAGCCAGGCTTCGGCGATTGGACGCGAGTAAAAAGGGGGCGTGTATCCATTCCTGATCCGAATTCTCCTCAGAAAACCCGTGCCATCTGCACTCCGTTCTGCGTTGTTATCGCTGCATGACAGCCCGACGCTCCGGCGTCACAGGTGGTGGCGGGAATGCCGTAGGAGAAGGTGGTGGAGGGTTTCGGCGCCGTGTCCGATGGCCATTAGGAGCTGCTTGAATGGCGGTGATGGTGAGGGTTTGCGGTAGCGAGTGTGAAGGTAGGTTTTGGCTGCTGGCGTGGTTGTTGTTTGTATCAAAAACAAAGGCTTACGAACGAAAATACGCCTAACTCAAAAGTCGCAGCCCGAATGAATCACATTAATTCCCTCTATAACAATGGGTTTGGGCTAACTACACATGTACTTAAGAAATATATCTCACTACGGGACCTTTAATGGTGTTTGCGAATTTCCCAGAGCCGTTACAATATCATTAAATAAGTGAAGGGATTGATCTTGTCACTTTGAGTGTTGTTTTCGGAAGAAGCCTGGGCATTGGGCCAGAGTAATGAAAAAAATTCCTGTTATACTTGAAACAAACATTTCAGTGACGAGTTTTTATAAAAAGATTTACAGAATATAACTCAATTGTTAAAATGTTCTTCTAGTCCTGCTTGCTTGAAATTGTGGTGGTTATTTCATAAAATATTCATTTGTTTATTAATTGATTTCCATCCTGTTTATTTGGAAGTTGGGTGGGATAGTCAATAAGTTTAAACAGTCTCCTCATTTACTTCAATGTTAAATATTTATACATACCAGGATTAAAATATTGAGAGGTTGTGTGATGGAGGGGAGAGGGGT
>CM068964.1:25851655-25862503 GCA_035128595.1 Eptatretus atami | reverse complement strand
AAAAAAAAATTCACCAATTACTTTTATTTATATTTTCTTCACAATTGCTTTTTTATCATTATTCTTCTTTTCTCTCTTTTTATCTCTTCTCGTCTATTCTCTCTTTCTTTATCAATCTCTCCTAAGGAGAAGTGAATTCTTGCAGAATTTTTGCTGCGCCGGATGGGTTTGAGGTAGTGGAGTGAGGGCTGAAACCTGGAATCTGTCCAGATTCCTCCTGATGATTCCATCTTTCCCTTTATCTTCTTCAGGGTTCCTCTCTTCGTCTTTCCATTCATTGACTTTAATTTCATCTCAATCATGTTGCAGTGAGCACTTTAAAGCAATTATTTAACCCAAATGCCAATGCCACAATGTCCGTGCAGTGACAGGTGTGAAGGGAAGGTATCAGCCCGATAGTTAGAGAGCAGCATATTCCATTGAGTTACATACAAAGGCCTTGGAGCCCAGTGACAAGTTTCAGATTTCAAAAGAAGATTGATATGGTCAGAAAATTTTCCATGTCCTGAGACTTTGGGTGCACAGCTGTGATAGTATAGACAATCCCCTAAGATGATTCATGTGTGGTGGTTTTCGTGTGCAGGCCTGGTGGCTACTGGTTTGCATCATTTCTGGGACGTGGCTGCCGCTTGAAATCAGTTGCCCTCTGTACACAGTACACTAGTACTCATTTCATTACCTAAGAAGGATGACAGCTGAGTCAACTCCACTTGGTGTTAATCAACGGCGAAAGGAGTCGAATCAGGACCCAAAGATCTTATATGTAACCCTTAACCAGAAATGAACGGAAACAGAGACGGTAATCGAAGTGAAAACATTGGTGTGCGAAACGGAGACCGTTCGTTCAACAAATGATGGGCGCTAACGAACAAACTCGAAATTAAATAATATCAATTCAAACAACTTGACAATTCAACAAGTACCCTTATATATGTTGATGTCACCATGTGGTTGCGTCACAGAAGCAATGGGAAATTCATGATTCGTTACCTACTGTCCCAGTTCAAACTTTGCTTTGAGATGGCGAGGACAGGGCATTTTTCTCGTCACTTTGCAAAGATTTGATGCTTCTTGTTTCGTCCTTCACTTACTACTTTGTACCTGCCTAGACTTCACAAGTAAGCTGTAAACTAGAGTAGACTATTATGTATACGTTTTTGAACGGTAAGTATCTCAGGTACACGTTATCCCACGGGTGTTTGACGATCTTTGCGGGTTTCAACTTTCCTCCAGTGATCAGGTGTCTGCAGAAGGGAGGTCTTGTTACCTCGCGCGGGGGGGGTTACGTTCTTGAAAAACTCCACAAAACTTAAGAGTTTGGGGTCATGGGAGAAATAGGGTGAGAACGTCAGCCTTTAAAGTTTCCCCAAATTGTACCTTAATTAAACATGTTTGTGCATTGCTTTGTGCTATTTATTTTCATGTAGCGTGTGGGTTGAAGAGTGTTGATCTTCCACACACGCACACACACACACACACACCACACACACACACACACCACACACCACACACAACACACACCACGCGTTATAAACGGTTTTTTGGGGGAACCTGTCGTTACATGGAAGGGTGAGGGGTAAGGGGTAGGGATGAGGGATACATGGTTGCGGATGTGTCGCGTATGGAATCGAAATAACTTCTCTATCTCAACATAGTTTTGTTTGTCGTGTTTTCATACAGAAGGGGAGACCGATATTCCCAGGATATCTGGCGAAGGAGTGAGAATCCCCTCCGTTTCAGGTATGACGTCAATGCAATACACCATTAGCATGTGATGCGGATTATTCTCCATATGTGAGTTTCAAAATGTGGATCAAGAACCTCCAGGTGTTGGGTGTGTGTGTGTGTGCTGTGTGTGTGTGTATTATATTAATGTGACATGCCTTTGAAGTGTGTCTAGTTTGGGTTTCAATCACGTCCCAGCTTATAACTGTCTATCCCTGGTGTATCACAGGCGTGTGTGGTTCGTAATGGTTGTGCCGTCCCTCGGATGGAACGTTAAATGAGAGTCCCGATGCCACCATACGTCGGTGGACAATAAAAGATCTCAGGATGTTGGCTTCATGAGCAGTCGGCGAGCTCTCACCTCAACCCAAACAAATTACAATTTTTCTTTCTTTTAAACTCCTGCTGGAAGGCAGGCAACCCACCCAGTTCATCAGACAAGGGTGATACATCACCTTCCTGGAAAAGAAATGGTTAGGACTCTTTAACCGGAGAATGGTACTTCAGAATTAAAGATATTATGATGATACACGTGTATCATATATGTGTGGTTCAGTATACACGTATGTAGATTGTGGATATTGTTGTTCCAAGACATGGGACAGGGGAATCCATTAGCTCGAATTTATTACGTAAATTTTCTTGCGTCCATGTGCCCGAGTAGTCATTTGACAGTCTGTGTATCAGGGATCTGCAAAGAGATAGGTTATGTAATATGTGCACGGGAAGGCAGTGATTGTAAAACGAGAGACAGAATAGGATAAGGAGTAGTTTTAAATCGTGTGAAGGACTTGTGGCACCCAGCAGTTAGATGGACAACACGGTGAGGGGCTGTGTTATGTAGAAGGGAATGCATAACTAGAATGTGGTGGAATAGAATACATTGTTGTCCCCACCCCGGCCAACAATGTCGAGATGGTGGGACATTAAAATAAGCTCCATCCACCACGACCGACCGATCATTTGTCACGTACTTGTCTGGCCGTGATATTTCAAAAAGCGGTGAACATTTATCACTTTATATTGCAGATAATTTCCATCCACATTATCATTTATATTGCGATTCCTTGTGACATTATCTCAACCTGATTAGATCATGCCGTGATTGGCCTCAATTTGGTTGCCATAGCAACCATCTCAGTGACTTGGTTTGTGCACGAGATACGTCAAAAACCGTTGAAGAATGTGCTTTCATATATATATATATATATATATATATATACATATATATATATATTATATATATATATATTTTGTTGCGGTTCTCGGAACCGTTGCATCCAACAGATAGTGGTCCAAGACAGTTATTCATTAATTACATGTAGATTGTTCCCTTCCCTTTTGTCTAGCGGGACAACAGGAGCGTGCGTTGCAAGGATCTCGAAGCTCGGTTTGCTTACATCATTCCTTCTTCATTTCATTTCTAACGTCATTTTACTCTTCTTTCTGATTATTCCTGAGTAAATCTGAAGCCAGTGCACCCTTCGCTGTGAGATGGGTCCTCAGCAAAAGGGCCAGCTGCATACACCCCACCCCCTCCGTGGAGGGCACAGCCTGCCAAACACACACGCACGGTAATTTCCACCCAATGGACAGGAAAGCACACTCAATACGACGCCCACGCTGCACGGAACACGCACCGAGAGACGGAAGAACAGCACCTGAGAAAGGGCGCTCAAACACCACATGAAGCATCGACAGCACAGAGTCCCTTCCTCAAGCGATCCCTCAATCGAAGCGATAATAGAAAGACAACACCCGCCACATTTGCATGATACGGGCAGCCACCATAGTTCAACCCATGCTGGACTAATTATATCGATTGGTTTCGCCCGTCACACGATAGCCAGAATCGGGCAAAACGTGAGCGCTGGCCACGTGTGTCTTGGCGGATCCACGCACACTGTGCGAACGTGCTCAAGCAGAACCGAAGCACCTTTTATCGTACAGAGCAGGGTTACCGCTACACTTTGTTATCGTACAAGAGCAGGGCACGAAATGGACACATCTTACTGTTGTTGGATGGGTTTGCCATAACATCTTACCTTCTCGCCTCTACGGCCAGCCGAAGCTGCAATCGGAGAGACATGTTGTGCAGCTTGGGCCACGTGGCGCCCACGGATGGGCCTAGCGCTGGTCTGGGGCGGCCCGAGTGGCGTGCACCGACTCTGCCCTCAGGCGTCATCAGGGCCGGCCCGGGGTTCTTGCAAGCAAGTCATAACGCGGAGTTTGGTGTGGCGATTCATATAATGTCGTGAGGTCGGGGCAAGACACTTTGCGGCGTGGGAACACCTTGCCGGAGTGGAATGTGGCTGCTTTCCGGCCATCGCGGCCGGGCCGCGCAGGGGTCGGGCCCAATCAGAGCGCCCATTCGGGTGACGTCACGAGTTTCAGGGTTGGCGCCCCCCCGCCGCAGGCCTAATAATATCCTGGGCCGCGGGGCCCTGTCTCGCCTCCGCTCAAGCTGGTTCTCGGACTCTGGCCTACTGTCGTCATTCACCCTAGACTCCGCCCTTCCTGTCGGTTCATCGCTAGGATCCTCCTTCTCTCCTCTCTCTGCCTTGCCTCTCCCACTCAAGCTGGACCTCGACTCCGCCTTCTGTTTTCATCACTGGACTCCTCCTTCTTCTCCGCCCATACGACACTGACTCCACCCACCCACCTGTTCCACCTACCACTCTGTACACTCGCTCCGGACTCCACCCTCCCTACACAAGCCCCTCCTTCACGCCTATGGTTCTCGACGCGAGCTGTCTGAAGGAAGAGATGACGTGCAGCTGTCAGTGGGGGGATACCGCACCATGGAGCTTCCCCCCCCCCAAACGTATGGTCTGCTGTTCGGGTACCGCGTATCAATTTATACCAAGGTACGAGAGACCGTAGCTCAAACTCCTCTTCCTGTCTTTGCTTTCAATCCTTTCATCGAGTTTCTATTGTGTTGTGTGTGTGGCGCACGGGTGTGTGTGTGTGTGTGTGTGTTGTGTGTGTGTGTTGTGTGTGTGTGTGTGCTGTGTCGTGACGTGTGTGTGTGTCCTGGCACCCTGTCTATATAAAGTAAGAGAAGATCGTTATTATATTTTCGGGTTAAGTCTTGATCTGCGTCCGCTTTTATAAGTTGCTGATTGTTGTTGCACCACACCCCTTCTCCCTATCTCTGCTTGCCACACCCCAATAAATCTATTGATTTGCACCACATACCCTTCCCCGCCTGCTTTTAAATATATCATTATTAGGAATGTTCCCTGCTCGTTTGGTGTCTTTTCCTCCATTGATCCAGCATGGTCGAATCCTTGCTTCACCGGGACTGTTATTCCCAAACAATACGTTCTTTTAGCAGTATGTCTTGGCAGTGCCTGGCTTGAATCCGATCCGGTAAAGTGATTCCGGTTCGGACAAGGGGGTACCGAGGCGTGTTCCCCAGTAATTAAATGACGTGTTATTTTAGGTAACCGGATGTAACGAGACGGAGGACCCTAAGTCACGTGGTTGAGTTATGGTGTCCACCCGGTCCGGTTAAGGCATTAAGCGACCCTCCGCGTCACGGAATTATCTGTGTGCCGCCGGCCTGAAATTCCGGGGGGTTGGTGTGGACAGCCGTAGACAGCTCCCCCTCCCCCCCAGTGCGTTTTCTCACCCCGACCCCCGGCCGCAGCAAATATATATATATATATATATATATAATATATATTATTATACTATATATATATATTATTATATATATACATATTAAATACCAATATGTATTCTTTTCCGAAGGGACATTTCCACAACCTGATGATTATCACCGACTGCCGAGGCAGGGGGCCGTAGGGGTAGTGGGATACCGGGCAGGGAAGGAATAGAGAATCATAACGTGAATGTGAGAAAGAAAAGGAAGACGAAAGGAAAGAATAAGCTTCAGCATATGCTGTGTATTTTATATATGTATATTATTATATATATATTATATATGTATATATTATATATATATTATATATATATTATTATATATATTGCTGCGGGCCGGGGGTCGGGTGAGGAAACCACTGGGGGGAGTGGGGGAGCTGTCTCGGCTCCAGCCAGACTCCCCGGGAAATTTCAGGCCGGCCGACACAAGATTAATTCACGTGACGCGGAGGGTCGCTTTAATGCCTTAACGCGACGTGGACACCAATAACTCAACCACGTACTTAGGGTCCTCCGCTCTGTTAATCGGTTACCTAAAATAACCACGTCATTAATTATGTGGGAACACGCCCTCGGTACACCTTGTCCGAACGGAACACTTTAACCTCGATCGGATTCAGCCGAGCGACACTGCCAAGAAAATACTGGCTAAAAAGGAACGGATTGTTGGGAATAAACAGTCCCGGTGAAGCAAGGCATTCGGACCATGCTGGATCAATGGAGGAAAAAGACAAAAACGAGCAGGGAACATTCCTAATAATGATATATTTACAAGGGCAGGCGGGGGAAGGGTTATTGTGTGCAATCGAATAGATTTATTGGGAGTGTGCAAGCAGAGATAGGGAGGAAAGGGTGTGGTGCCAACAACAATATGCAACTTATAAAAGCGGACGCAGATCAGACTTAACCCGAAAATAATAATAACGACTTCTGCTTACTTATATAGACAGGTTGCCAGGACACACACACACACACAAAACACACACACGACACACACACACACAACACCACACACACACACACACACAACACCTCGATGAGAGGAATTGAAGCAAGACAGGAGAGGAGTTGAAGGCTACAGTCTCTTCGGTACCTTGGTATAATTGATACGCGGTACCCGAATGCAGCCAACCAAACGTTGGGGGGGCAGGGAAGCTCCATGGTGCGGATATCCCCCCCCCACCTGACAGCTGGCACGTCATCTCTTCCTTCAGACAGCTCGCGTCGAGACCATAGGCGTGAAGGAGGGGCTTGAGTTGGGAGGGTGGAGTCCGGAGCGAGTGTACAGAGTGGTAGGTGGGAACAGGTGGGTGGGTGGAGTCAGTGTCGTATGGGCGGAGAAGAGGAGGAGTCCAGTGATGACAACAGAAGGCGGAGTCGAGGTCCAGCTTGAGTGGGAGAGGCAAGGCAGAGAGAGAGAGAGAAGGAGGAGTCTAGCGATGACGACAGAAGGCGGAGTCAGGGTGATGACGACAGTAGGCAGAGTCGAAGACCAGCTTGAGCGGGAGGCGAGACAGGGCCCCGCGGCCCAGGATATTATAGGCCCTGCGGCGCGGGGCGGGGCGCCACCCTGAAACTCGGTGACGTCACCCGAATCGGGCGCTCTGATTGGGCCCGACCCCCTGCGCGGCCCGGCCGCGATGGCCGGAAGCAGCCACATTCCACTTCCGGCAAGGTGTTCCCACGCCGCAAAGATGTCTTGCCCCGACCTCACGACATTATATGAATCGCCCACACCAAACTCCGCGTTATGACTTGCCTTGCAAGAACCCCGGGCCGTGCCCTGATGACCGGCTGAGGGCAGAGTCGGTCCCGCACGCCCACTCGGGCGCCCCAGACCAGCGCTGGCCAATGCGCCCGGTCCGTGGGCGCCACGTGGCCCAAGCTGCACAACATGTCTCTTCCCGATTGCAGCTTCGCTGGCCATAGAGGCGAGAAGGTAAGATGTTATGGCAAACCCATGCACAAACAGTAAGATGTGTCCATTCGTGCCCTGCTCTGTACGATAACAAAGTGTCGCGAGCGGTACATCCGTGCCCTGCTCTGTACGATAACAAAGGTGCACGGTTCTGCCTTCGAGCACGTTCTGCACAGTGTGCGTGGATCCGCCAAGACACACGTGGCCAGCGCTCACGTTTGCCCGATTCTGCTATCGTGTGCACGGGGCGAAACCCAATCGATATAATTAGTCCAGCAATGGGTTGAAAACTATGTGCTGCCCGTATCATGCACAATGTGGCGGGGTGTTGTCTTTCTATTATTGGCTTCGATTGAGGGATCGCTTGAGGACGGGGACTCTGTGCTGTCGATGCTCATGTGGTGTTTGAGCGCCCTTTCTCAGGTGCTGTTTCTTCCGTCTCCTCGGTGCGTGTTCCGTGCAGCGTGGGCGTCGTATTGAGTGTGCTTTCTGTCCATTGGGTGGAAATTACCGCTGCGTGTGTGTTTGGCAGGCTGTGCCCTCCACGGAGGGGTGTGGGTGTAATGCATGCTGGCCCTTTGCTGAGGACCCATCTCACAGCGAAGGGTGCACGTGGCTCAGATTTACTTCAGGAATAATCAGAAAAGAAGAGTAGAAATGACGTTAGAAATGAAATGAAGAAGGAATGATGTAAGCAAACCGAGCTTCGAGATCCTCGCAACGCACGCTCCTGTTGTCCCGCTAGACAAAAGGGAAGGGAACAATCTACATGTATATTAATGGAATAACTGTCTTGGACCACTATCTGTTGGATGCATACGGTTCCGAGAACCGCAACAAAATATATATATATATATATATATATATATATATATATATATATATATATATATATATATATATATATATATATATATATGAAAGCACATTCTTCAACGGTTTTTGACGTATCTCGTGCACAAACCAAGTCACTGAGATGGTTGCTATGGCAACCAAATTGAGGCAATCACGGCCATGATCTAATCAGGTTGAGATAATGTCACAAGGAATCTGCAATATAAATGATAAATGTGGAATGGAAAGTTATCTGCAATATAAATGATAAATGTTCACCGCTTTTTGAAATATCACGGACCAACAAGTACGTGAACAAATGATCGGTCGGTCGGTCGGTCGGATGGAGCTTATTTTAATGTCCACCATCTCCGACATTGTTGGCGGGGTGGGGAACAACAATGATATTCTATTCCACCACATTCTAGTTATGCATTCCCTTCTACATAACACAGCCCCCTCACCGTGTTGTCCATCTAACTGCTGGGTGCCACAAGTCCTTCACCGATTTATAAACTACTCCTTATCCTATTCTGTTCTCAGTTTACAATCACTGCCTTCCTCCGTGCACATATTACATAAACCTTATCTCTTGCAGATCCCTGATACAAGTGTAAATAGAACCTACTCGAGCACATGGACCAAGATAAATTCGTAATAAATTCGAGCTATGGATTCCCCCTGTCCCATGTCTGTGGAACAACACATATCCACATCTACATACACGTGTATACATGAACACACACATATAGATACACGTGTACATCAATAATATTCTAATTCTGAAGTACCATTCTCCGTTAAAGAGCTGCCTAACCATTTTCTTTTCAAGGAAGGTGATGTATCACCCTTGTTGATGAACTGGGTGGGTTGCCATTGCCTTCCAGCAGGAGTTAAAAGAAGATTTTGTAATTTGTTTGGGTTGGTGAGAGCTCGCCGACTCTTCATGAAGCACATCATGAGATCTTTATTGTCCACCAACGTATGGTGGCATACGGGACTCTCAGTTTAACGTCCATCCGAGGGACGGCACAACCATTTACGAACCACCACGCCTGTGATACACCGGGATGACAGTTTATAGCTGGGACGTGACTTGAACCCAAACTAGACACTTTCAAGGCTCGTGCAATTAAATTATAAACAACAACCCAAAACCAACACACACACACACAAACCACACACACAACACACACACCACACACACACACACACACACACAACACACACACACACCACCTGGGAGGGTTCTGATCCACATTTTGAAACCACATATGGAGATAATCCGCATCAAATGCTAATGGTGTATTGCATGACGTCATACCTGAAACGGAAGGAGTTTCTCACTCCTTCCAGATATCCTGGGAATATCGTCTCCACTTCTTGAAATACACGAACAAACAAAACATGTTGAATCAGAGAAAGTTATTTAGATTCCATACGAGCACATCCCAACCATGTATCCCTCATCCCCCCTTACCCCTACCTTCCATGTAACACAGGTTCCCCCCGAAAACGTTTATACCTGGTGTGTGTGTGTGTGGTGTGTGTGTGTGTGTGTGTGTGTGTGTGTGTGTGTGTGTGTGTGTGTGTGAGATCACCTTCAACCCACACCTACATGAAAATAAATAGCACAAAGCAATGCACAAACATGTTAATTAAGGGTACAATTTGGGGAAACTTAAAGCTGAAGTTCTCACCTATTTCCCCATGACCCCAACTCTAAGTTTGTGGGAGTTTTTCAAGAACGTAACCCCCGCGATACAAACCCTCCCTTCTGCAGACACCTACACTGGGGGAATTGACCCGCAAAGATCGTCAAACACCCGTGGGATAAACTGTACCTTGATACTTACCGTTCAAAACGTATACATAAATGTTCCTACTCGTTTACAGCTTACCTGTGGAAGTTCTAGCAGGTAACCAAAGTAGTAGTGAAGGACGAAACAGAAGATCAAACTTTGCAAAGTGACGAGAAAAATGCCTGTCCTCGCCATCTCAAAGCAAAGTTTGAACTGGGACAATAGGTAACGATCATGAATTTCCCTTGCTCTGTGACGTCACACACAATGGTGACATCACAATGAAGGGTACTGTTGATTGTCAGTTTGAATTTGATATTTATTTAATTTCGAGTTTGTTCGTTAGCCCATCATTGTTGACGAACGGTCATCCCGTTTCGCACTCAATCGTTTTCACTTCGTTACCTCTCTGTTTCCGTTCATTTCTGGTTAAGGTGGTTCATATAAGATCTTTGGGTCTTGAGTTCGAGCTCCTTTCGGCCGTTGGATTAACACCAAGTGGAGTTGACTCAGCCTGTCATCCTTCTTAGGTCAGTGAAATGAGTACTAGTGTACTGGTACGAGAGGGCACTGATTCAGCGGCACAGCCACGTCCCCAGAAAATGATGCAACCAGTAGCCACAGGCCGCACACGAAAACCAACCACCATGAACATCTTAGGGATTGTCTATATATCACAGCTGGCACCCAAAGTCTCAGGACATGGAAAATTTTCTGACAATATCAAGTCTTTCTTTTGAAATCTGAACTTGTCATGGGCTCCAAGGCCTTTGTATGTAACTCAATGGAATACATGCTGCTCTCTACTATCGGCTGGTACCTTCCCTTCACACCTGTCACTCACGGACATTGTGGAATTGGCATTTGGGTTAAATAATTGCTTTAAAGTGCTTCAGCTGCACA
>CM068964.1:25824772-25839513 GCA_035128595.1 Eptatretus atami | reverse complement strand
CAATTCACGCAAAGGGGATTTGAACTCAGGATCCCTAGACCCCAAGCCCCACCACCCTAAACATTAAGCAACACCAGCACAGTGGATTTAAGGGTTCACCAAGTAATACTTCAAGTCACACCTGCTAATTGAACAAAACATTTTTACCTGAACCACATCCCCAGAGGATTCCTTCAGGACAAGGACCCAGGATGATTCTGATGAAAGACAGAAAACATCTTTCATGTTTCTGACAGGTGTGACCTATGGCTGAAGTCACTAACAACTAGAAGAGTGCGTTCCCCACTCTGATTCCCACTGCCATCACTCGACCAGACATTAGTTTTTTCAAAGTTGATTCTTCCAAAAATTAAGGAAAAAATAGTTTAAAATCTCTGAGCCATCTTCTCCTTATGAACGATACTTAATCATGTTGAGAAAAGTAACTTGTGTTCTTTACCAGTTGAAGGAGCACTTTTTATTTTTCTCTTTTTGTTGAACCAGCGCGATGGTTTAAAATGAATGACCAACGAATGAGAAGATGGCAATCGCGACAAACGAGATATCAGAACTGAATCCATCAGTCTTCATTGACAGCACCAATCTGGAAAATCTGGGACAAGGCAGAGGCAGGAGAATTAATATTATAACATTGGAAGGTAAACTAAACAATATTCTTGGGACAGTAAAAAAGTTTGATTTACAAGATTATGACATGTCAAGCAATGGTGGTGAGAAAAACATGGTGACACATTTCTATGAACAATGCTCTCTCTAAAGAGCTTGCCAAACCAGTTTCTTGTCAAGGATAAACCGGGTGTTTGCCATTGCCTTTCCAGCAGCATTTAAAGAATGTATTGTTCAGGGTGCCGCGATAGCTACTCTCGGAGAGGACACCGTAGGATCTTTTAAGTCCCCCAACGAATGGTGCATACGGGACACTCAGTTTACGTCCATCCGAGGGACGGCACACACACAACACACTGATGAACTCCGATGTCTTAGAACACCGGGATGACAGTTATAGCTGGACGTGACTTGAACCAAACTAGACCAAGTCGGCATGTGCACATTATATAAACACAACACAAACACACACACAAACCAACACAACACAAACACACACACACACACACACACACACACACACATACCCACCAGCATGTGTATTGCATGACGTCATACCAGGATGGAAAGAAGGTCTTTACGATCCTTTCCCAATCTCCACCATATGCTCGCAAACTCTGCCGATGAAAGACACGATAAATACATCAACAGGATTAAAACAGAGAAGTGATGTTGAAAAACAGGACCTGATAGTCTGGTTTCCCGCCTTTTTCGTGGTATGGAGGAAACAGATCTGTGAATATTGTTCGGAAATGGCCCTTGTGTTGTTATAAATATTAGATTAGCCCAAGATCCCCCATTAAATGCATGTAGCCAGTTGTTCGTAAATGGACGCTACATTGTGTCGGAGTGTAAAGGCGTTCATGTTCGTACATTTTGGTGACCGAGAGTGTCTTCTTCTCCTTTCTCTCTGCCGTACAATAGTCCCCGCCCAGCGTGAGAGGGGGGTGGCATAGAGAAGGAAGTGAACTGAAGGAGAGCCAGTCGGTTTTGAGGCGGCGAGCTTCGGAGGAGCGTGGTGAAAATGAGCGCTTGACTGTGCGCGTGGGTTTTTTCGGAGGACGAGCCGAAAAGAGAAAGGAAAGAGATTGCATGAAGGTCTGTCTGCCCCGCATGGGATAGAAAGACTAGTGGTATTTCTGAATCTGCCTGTGTAATGCTGCTGTGTACTGTCTGCATCTGCTCATGGAAGAGGATGAGAGAAACGACTAGTGGGGATCGGCGATCACTTTTATGAGGAGGACATCAACAGGTTATCCCGAGTCCAGTGACGGAGCTCATACTGTCCCTACTCACTCACTGCTCGACGATTCGTCTTGGAATCCCATGGACCCAGCCCTGCGGAAGCTGCGTGAATTGTCTGGAATGCTTTTGCGTGTTGTGTTCCCCGATGTGTCCGCCAATAAATCTGGCTGTATTCGTATGAAGTTGCCGCTTTGATTACAATTTGTTGCCGCCGAGAACGATCCGCATCGACTATTGGATATAAAAACCAAAATTGGTTACAGACTGCGCAGAATTCGTCTCGGTATTGACAAAACCAGTCTGTAACCGGGGTCTATCCCCACTAGAAGCTCAGGGTACGTTGATATCGCGATTGAGGCGTGACCCGAGGCCGTGCGACACCACCGGCGTTATAACCCGGAACGGCGGTGGTTAGGGTGGCGCGAATCTCTACATTGGCTGTTCGAGAGTTAGGGTGCGAAAACCAAACTGGTTACGGACAGGATTGACATCACTAGTCCAAATCCCGCCACCCGCTGATCCTAACAATATGAATAGCAAAAAACTTGAACAGTTTTTCAAAATATTCACAAAACATAACCAAGTTCTGAGATGGTTTTGCCATGGCAACATAATTCAGCCAATTTGAGATAATGAGAATAATTTCAGCCAACCACCATAGATATAATCAGGTTGAGATAATTTCAGACAATAGATATCTGCATACTAAATTGATAAATGTTCAAAGGTTTTTGAATATCACGGACCAAAAAGTACGGCACAGATAAATCAGTTGGTCGTGGACGGAACTTATTTTAATTCCACCATTCTCTGACATTGTTGGGCGGGAGGGGAAACAACAATGATATCTATTCCCACCACATTCTACTTATGGATACTCCCCTTCCCATCTTAGTAAACACAGGCCCCCACCGTGTTTATGCCATATAACTGCTGGGTGCCACAAGTCCTTCAGGTTTATTAACTACTCCTTGTTCTATTCTGTTTCTCAGTTTACAATCACTTGCCTTCTTCTGTGCATATTACAAAACCTTAGCTCTTGCAGATCACTATACAAGCTGTAAAATATAACCAACCTCGAGCACACGGACCAAGATAAATTCCTCAAAAAATTGCACGTGACGAGATCCCCCTGATTCACTCCCCAACCCGCCCCCCCAATCTTTGACTCTCCAGGCGTATTAGGCAATGGGCAATCTGGGCAAGTTGCCCAGGGCCTCCACAACCAAGGGCCTACATATTCATGAAAAAAAAAATTGTTAAAGAAAATGAATTGTGTGCTTGAATGGTAGTTGGTAGTTAGAGGACACAGATATTATAGGAGATTATTACTTCATCTATAACAGATATAAAGTAATTCATCTAAACCAGATATAAAGATATTCATGTTATTCATCTTCTATTTATATAGAACTTCAATTCTTTGTTCTTGAAAAATTAACTTATGGATGACTGTAAATATGTCTTTCACCTTTTTGTCGTTCTAGCCAATCTAAAGGTCTAGGGTGGGCCTCCACCTTATGAAGGCTGCCCAGGGCAGCACACTGTCTAAATCCGGCCTGAAACTCTCCCAACATATTACATCACCATTGGCCAAGATATAATGACATCGTATCTCATTTCTGGATAACTTTGGTTGAACATCCTTCGCAACAATTCCCATCCCACAGGCAGTCAACAGCTACTGTTTCTCTGATGAAATGCATGCTGTCTCACACTTATCCACATGTCGTAACTCGGGGTCTCATCTTCACTCTCACTCTCAGGTGAGTGTGGAGCCATGCACCTGAGCAGCGCGTTCGTTGCATCCCATCACTGCTACTCCAGGGGCCGCCGTATGGCATCCCCCAGCAGAATCGCCTTGGCCCATCCCCGTCTCTTTGAATGCCGTTCAACATGCTGCAATCACGAGGCACCTGTTCGCCCATTGGCCTCCTCCCACTCACGAGACTCCCTCGCCTGAGAGAATTGGTGAGCAGGAACAGCGTCAGAATGAGCCACATGGTCCATACAGCGTAAACTGATGACTCACGACTATACAGATAACCAAATCTCATCTGAAGTATCTTCTCACAACCGCTCGTTGACAAAAAGGTCTGACCAGCGATAGCCAAGGATTATAAAGATGAGACCTGGTCCAGAAGGATTAATCTCTCGTCTCAGATACCCTGGTCAGATTCCAGTTCTCACATCGTAGAGCAAGACTGGAAGCACCAAGAGACTTAAAGACTCGACTTTCTCCTGCCTGCATTGGTACCGACAGCACCACACCCAGGCATACAGTTGAATCGATGACTCCACAGCCCGATCCAGATGTTTATTGACTTCTGGCTCACAACATGCCAGAGACTGAATGTTCACTGCCAAGGCTAAAAGGACTCTTCCATGACCTCAACATCCTCACCACAAACAGATACAGACAGGATAGCAAATCCCGAGTCATTAAAGCCTGGATTCTTATTTTTGATCCAAGAAACCTGTACAACCCAGAGCTGCGACTGCTCATCACCACTGAGGTGCCCCCAGAAGGATATCAAGGTGGAAGCCAGGAGAGGATGGCGAGTGCTCGACGCTCCACTCAGGATATAAACCACCCTGGCGACTGTCATCCCCTCTCCCCTCTCTCCCCCCCCCCTCATTCAAGAGAGTTCAGGCGCTGCTCACACTACATGCGAGTCAAACCACAAGAACTCATGACCCCAGAGGTGGCGTGCCAACATGACGTTGGATCCAGGTCCAGTACATTGAAATTTCACTTGCTGATGCAGTGGCGTATACCATCTGCCCGGAGAGTGCAGGGCACAGGTTCCACCATATTGCTGAGACCGGTGATGCAAGGCACGCAAAGACGCAGTGGTTAACCCAATGGCTGGGCCAAGTTTCGATCAGGCGTCTGAAGGTCGACCCCAACAGACCCCCCCCCCCCACCCCCCTGAAGACCGGGCTATGCCGCAAGCGCTCGGAATCGCAAAACACCATGGAAAATTCTTCGGAGGGGAGGGAGGAGATGCGACCCTGGTCTTGGGAACCCCGTTCTGACATTTGGTCATACCACACAGTCTTCATAGGAGGGATCTGTTCCCATGAGGCCACGGCCTAGCATGCAAACCTAAGTCATACATGTTATAGACCGGTCCATGCGAGGTGGACTTCCACTGTTAACACACAACATGACTCTGGTCTCTTCTGAAGGATTGTTAAAACATGTTTCCACAAGAACCACCGGAATAGGTTTGTATCTCCAAATTCTGCGGTATCATATCACCATCAAGTCTTCGAGCAGACTATATCACAACTGGCAACCCAAAGTGAAGTCTCAGGACATGGAAATTTCATGTTTTAGATTTTCTGGCAATAATCAACGTTTCTTTGGAAATCTGAATTGTTCATTCGCTACAAGACCTTTGTCTGTAACTCAGTTGGGAAAACTACTGCTGCTCCTAATAGCTGGTACCTCCCTTCACGCCTGTCACTCAGGACATGTGTGATTTCGACATTTGGTTGAATATATGATTTAAGTTGCTGAGCTGCACATGATTGGAGTAAATTAAAGTTCATGGACATGGAGATCAAGAAGGAACCCGAAGAAGGATAAGAAGGAAAGATGGATCATCTGTGAGAGCACAATTGTTCAACGGTTTTGACATATCTCTCGTGCACAAACCAAGTCTTCGAGATGGTTGTGTTGCAACAGAATTGAGGGCACAATCACGCCGTGATCTAATCATCGTTTGAGATAATGTACAGGAATATATCTTGCAAATTAAAATATAAACATGTTCACGGTTTTAAAATATCGCCATCACGGGACACAAAAGTATTTGGACACATGATCGGTCGGTCGTCGGTCGGTGGACGGAGCTCATTTCTTAATGGTCCGCCGACTCAGAATCTCCTAGGCTGAGAGGGGGGGTTAACAAAAAAGATATTCGTTCCTTACCACGTTCTCATGATGACACATCCCTATCCCCCTTCTACGTCACAATGCATTTCCACCTGTAATACACCTGGACATCACTCATTAACCTGTACACAAACATACATAAAAATAACCGTGACTAATATTCCGATTCTGATGCTGATGTAAGTGTTCTCTCTTAAAGAGCTGCTTGCAACCATTCTCATGCAAGGCAAGAGAAACCCGGGGTTCATTACCTTTCCCAGCAGCAGTCAAGCAAGAATACGTTATTTGTTCAGGGAATGCAGGTCGATAGCTCGCGACTCTGTATGAAGCAACCATACATCTTAACGTCCACCAACGAATGCTGGCATACAGGCTCTCAGTTTAAAGTCTATCCGAGGACAGCACAAAACATTTACAAACCACACGAGTGTGAACACGGGATGGAGTTTTAAGCGGGACGTGACTTGAACCCCCAAACTCCACCAACTTCGAGTCATGTACACATTATAACACACACACACAACACACCACACAACACATACACACACCAACCACACACACCATACACACACATACACACACACATACACAACACATACCACACACACATCACACACATACACACACCTACACACTCACACACATAAACACATACACCACACACACACAATACACAACGATACACACATACACTCAACACATACACACATACACACACATACACACACATACACACCACATACACACACATACACCCATTACACACCACACAACACACACATACACCACACATACACACAACAACAACATACACACACATACACACACCACACACTATTACACACATATCACACAACACACATACACACATACACACATACCACACGACACATACACACATCCACACACATACACAACGATACACTCACATACTCACACAATCTCACACACATAACACACACCATACACACACACATACACACACACATACACCAATACCACAACATACAACAACATACACACAATACACACAACAAATTACACAAACAACACACACAACACGCTACACATACACACACCCACATGTTACACATATACACCACACACACACAATACACACATTACACCACACACATTACAGCAACATACAACACTTACACACACACACACACACACCATACACACACATCACACACACACACATACACACATTACACACAATAACACACACATACACACAATCACACACAACACACACATACACGACCACATTACACAGCACACATACACACATAACACACACACATACACACACATACACACTACACACACACATACACACACACACATACACACATACACACATACACACATACCACAACTACCCACACATACACACATACACCAACCATACACAACACACTATACTCAACCATACACACCACACACATTACACACACATACTATCACACACATACACCACACATACACACAACACATACACACACACATACACACACACACATACACACACACATACACAACAGCACACACATACACACAGCATACACACACACACACACATACACGCACACATTACACGCACACACTACACACCACCACATACAACACTACACATACACATACACACAACATACCACACACACATACACACACCACACGATACACACACACACACACATACACACATAACACTACAATACACACCACATGTATACACCATTACACACACACAACAGACACACCATTACACCAACACACGCACACACACACACACATACACACACACACACACCACATACCACACACCATACACACAACACACACACATACACACATACACAATCACACATTACACACACATGTATCACACACCATATTAACACACACACACACAGCACACACATACACACATACACACATACACACCTACACACATACACTTACACACACCAGGTATAATCTGTTATTTCTACGGGTAGGAACCTGTGTTACATGGGAACGGGGTCGGGAGTGGGGATACATCGTTGGATGCTCGTATTCAATCTAAATAACATTTCTCGAACAAACATGTTTTGTATTGTTCGAGTATTTCACACAGAAGTGAAAACGATATATCCCAGGATAATCTGGGAAGGATTGGGAAACCATCCCTCCGTTTCAGGTAATGACGTCATGCAACTACACCCAATATACCATTTGGTGTAGGGTTATCTCCATATGTGGGTTTCAAAATGTGGATAGAACCCTCAGTGTGTGTGAGTATTGTGTGGTGTTTTGTGTGTGTATGTATATGGTGGTGTGATGTGTGGTAATGAGGGTATGTGTGTAATAGTGTGTGCTGTTATGTGTATCTGCTTGTTTTTCGTGTGTGTATGGTGTATGTGTGTGTGTGTGTGTGTGTATGTTGTGTATATCTGACGTGTGTGCTATGATGTGTATGTGGTGTGTGTGTGTGTGTGTATATGGTTGTATACAGTGTTTATTGAATCGTTGTGTGATGTTGTGTATGTGGGTGTGTGTGTCGATGTATTGTGGCTATGGTAATGTTATGGGCCGTGTATGTAGTGTGGGATATGTGTGTCGTATGTGTGTAGGTGTGTGTATGTGTGTGTGTTGTATCTTGATGTGTGCTGATGTGTGTGTGTATTGGTGTATTGTCGTGTTATGATTGTGTATGTGTGTATGTTTGTTGTGTGTGTTATGTGTGATATACATTGTGCTGTGTATGTGTGTGTATCGTGTGTGTGTATGTGATGATGTATGTGTGTGTATTATGTATGTGTAGTATGTGTATGGTGTGTGGTGTGTATGTGTGTGTGTATGTGAGTTCATGTGTGTGCTATGTGTGGTATGCGCTGGTTATTGTATGTGTGTGAGTGTATGTGCTATGTGTGTGTAGTACTGTGCTGGAATATGTGTGTAATGTTTATGTGTGTGTATGATGTAATGTGTGTGTATAGGTTGTTAGTTTATGTGTCGTGCTGATTGTTGGGTGTATCTGTGTGTACTCCTTGTATGTTGTATGTGTTATGTGTGTGTCTGTGTCTTTGGTGTGATGTGATGTGTGTTATTGTGTGTGTGTATGTGTGTGTAGTGTGTATGTGTGTATGTGATGGTGATAGTGTCGTGTTGGATTGTGCTGGTGTGTATGTGTATGTGTATGTGTATGATGATATGGTATGCATGGGTGTTATGTGTGTTATGTGTATGTTATGTCATGTGTGTTGCATGTGGGTGTGTATGTGTTGTATGTGTTGTATGGTGTGTATGTGTTTGTATGTGCTATGTGTGTGTGTTAGTGTTGTGTATATTATGTTGTGATATTGTGTCATGTGTGTGTATTGTGTGTGTATGTGGTGATGATTGTATGTGTGTGTAATGTTGTGTAATATGTGATGATGTCAATGTGTGTGGCTCGTGATGTATGTCGTTGTGATTGTATGTGTGATGATTATAGCTTGATACTGTGTAATGTGTGCTAGTGTGTACTGCGTGTGTATTGTGTGATATGCGAGGTGTATTGTGTATGTGTGTGAGATGTATGTCTGTGGTAGGATGTGTTGTATGTGGTGTGTATGTGATGTGTATGAATGTATGTGTGTGTATGTGTGTAATGTATGTGTATGTGTTTATGTGTGGACTGTAGTGTAATGTGTGTGTTGTGTGTATGTGATGTGTATGTGTGTGGTATGTGTGTGATTGGGTGTGATGTGTGTGTGTATGTTGTGTATGCTGTGTCTGTGTAGTGTGTCGTAGTGTCTATGTGTAACTGTATGTGTATGTGTGTAGTGTGTAGGTGATATAGTGATATGTGGTGTTAAGTGATTGTGTAGTGGTGAGTGATATGGTGTGTGTGTTGTAGCGTGAATGTATCGCTTAAGTAATGTGCTGTCTTACTTGTGTGTATGTGTTGATTGTAGAATGAGTGTATGTGTATGTGTGTAATGTTATGTGTGCTGTATCGATGTATGTGTATGTGTTTGAGTGTAATCAGGTGTTGTACTGGCTGTGTGGTTGTGTGTGTCTGAAATTGTGTGATATGTGTGTGTGTAGTGTAGTAATATGTGTGGTGTGATTATGTGATGTAGATATGTGTGTGATATGTGTGTGCGTGTAATGGCTGAGTAGTGCATGTGTAAGTGGTTGTATGTGAATGTGTGTACGATATGTGTTGTGTATCTGAGGATAATGTGTGTATGTATGTTGTGTGTATAGTGTAATGAGTAATGTATGTAGTGATGATATGTCGTAATGGTGTGATGGTAATGTTAGTAATATGTGTGGTATGTATGGCTTAGTGTGTAGTGATAATGATGTAGTAGTGTATTGGTATGTATGAATGTGTTATGGTGTATATGGTATGTGCAGTGTGTATGTGATGATGTATTGTGTGTGCATGTGTGTGTTACGTATTCGTGTGTAGTATGTGTGATGTAGTGTGTTGATATGCTCGTGTATGTGTCCGTGTGCATGTGAGTATGTAGTGTGATATAATGTGTGATATGGTAGGTATATATGTGTCTCTATAGTTCGTGTGTATGTAGCATAGTGTGTAATGTTGGTGTATATGATGATGTGTGATGTATGATGTGACAGTGTATGGTGTGTATGTGTGTATGTAATGCTGGATGTTTGTATGTGTGCTGTATGTGTGTGTGATGTAGGTGCTGTAAGTGTGCCGTTTGTGTAATGTGTCTTATGCTGTAGTGACTGTGAAGTGTCACTGTGAATGTGTGTATGTGACTGTAGTATCGTGATAGGTGTGATATTGTGCTATGTGTTTAGTGAATATGTGTAGGTGCTGCTATGTGTCATGTATGTGTAATGGGGTATAGCTGATGATGTATGGATGTACTGTGTGTGTATGTGTGGTGTATTGTGTGTATGTGTGGTGTATTGTAGATGGTTTATAGTGTGTATGGTATGCCTGTAGTGTGTATCTATGTGTGATTTATGTGTGTGATATGGATGTGTATGTGTATGTGATGTGTAATGTGATATTCGTAAATGTGTGTGTGTAATGATGATATCGTTGTATGTGATCTTAGTGTGTATGAGATGTGTAATGTGTCTATGGGTGATATGTGTGATCGATGTATGGGTGTAGTATGATTAGTGTATGTGTGTGTACTGTAGTCTTCTATTATATGTGTGATATATGTGTATGGGCTGAGTGTAATGTGGTGTATGTATAATGAATATCGTGTGTGCTATAGTGAATAGTGATTTGTGAAGCTGCTATGTGTATTTGTGATGTACTCGGTAGTGTCATGTGCTATGTGGTATGTGTGGTATGTGTGTGTGTGTTGTGTAGTGTTAGTGTTATGTGTGGATGATAATGCTGATTTGGGGGCTATGTGTGCTGCTGTATTGTGTAAATGTGTAGTGAGTGTGTGTAAGTGGATGTAATGTTGTAATGTGTGTGTGTGTAATGGTGTGCTTGCATGTGATATATGCGTAGAACTGTTATCGTGTACATGTGTGTGTGTGATTAATGTGTATGGTGTAGTGTGACTATGTGCTTATATGATGTGTATAGTGTATGATATTGTATATATCCTGTAGATGTGTATGTGTGTTGTGAAATCACCCATGCACCCACAAACTACAAAAAGTATGAAGCACAAAAACAATGACACAAACAATGTTAATTAAGGGAACAAACTGGGGAAACTTTAATAGATGAATCCCTCAACCATTCCCAATGACCCAACCCCTAAGTTTGTGTTTTTTTCAAGGACTGTTGAATTAATACCAGGTGGGGCTGACTCTGCCTGTCATCCTTTCGAGGTCGGCAAAATGAGTGCCAGCTTGCTGGTATCCAGTGTTAGAGTGGTGACCCGTCCAAGATTGTACCCAATAGCCAAGGAGACTGCTTTGGCAGCACCAACACACAGAGTATGGTCCCAATGGATGGAAACCACTCACTTTGAACTTTGAGCCTTTCATAGGAGATCACATTCGGTTTACTTCTTCTTCTTCTTCGTCTTCGATGTTTTGTATTATTCACAATGGCTTCTCCTTTTTTTGTTCCTTAATATTTGTATTTTCCTGTTTTATCTCTTGGTTTTTTTTTCATTCCACAGCCATCCTTGAACCTTGTTTAAGTTACATCTGCAGATTCAATGTCTTGTATCCTAAAACAACACTGCACTCATGGAACATGTTTTTGTGTTTTACATAAACGTACATTTTATGCTTTATGCTTTGTACTTCACTTTATTTTGAACTTAGAAATACTTCTTTGTTTCTTGCAGTTTTCGTCGTTGCCGAAACAATCAACAGAAGAAAAGGGAGATGAGGAGCAGCTGCTGCTCAAGGAGCTTCAAGAAAACGAACGATTGGAGATGCAGAAAGCAAAGGAAGAAGAGGCTCTGAGAATTATAGAAAAACTTCAGGAAGAAAGTGAACACATGGACCAAAAAGAAGAAAGTGTAAAAGAAAGAGAGCTGTCAGTTCAGCTCAGAGAGCAAGAGGTGTTGGAAAAAGGTGCAAAACAAAAATATGAGGAAGAGTTATGGATCAAAGAGAAAGAAAAGTTTGAGAAAATCATGGAAGAACAGCAGAGGAAAAGCAATGAAGAAGACATGAGAAAAAGAAATGAGGAAGAGCAGATCAGAAAGCGTGAAAAAGAGCTGAGGAAAAGAGAAGAGAATGTTTACAAAATGGAGAACAAGATGCGCCAAAAAGAAGAGCATTTAAAACAAAAAATGCAAATAATTAACACAATAGAGGAAGAGCTATTATGTAAACAGCGAGAAGCAGATCAACGAGAACAAGAGATTTGTGATCGAGAAAATAAAGTGTTTCGATGCGAACAAAAGGTCTTGCAAGGTGAGATGAAGGATAAAAAGCATATGGAGCAGGAAGAACAGATGCAGAGAAAGCAGGAAGAACAAATGCAGAGAAAACAGGAGGAAACAGATTCAGGGTAAACAGGAAGAACAGATACAGAGTAAACAGGAAGAAGAGATTCAGAGTAAACAGGAAGAACAGATTCAGGGTAAACAGGAAGAACAGGAAGAACAGATACTGAAAGAACAGGAAGAACAGACACGGAGTAAACAGGAAGAACAGACAAGGGGTAAACAGGAAGAACAGACAAGGGGTAAACAAGAAGAACAGATACGGAAAGAACGGGAAGAACAGAACCAGAGAGATGACGAAGAAGGGAATAGACTTCTGTGCGCATTGTTTTCACAGAATGAAAGAGTGGTGATGTACAAAAGTGCGAGAAATGAAGAAAAACCCCACGGTGGTGACAGGCAATACTATCAGCAACAGAGGCCTCACTATGAGCACAGGAATCAGTGGCAGCAACAAAACAAACCCCATGGTGGTGACAGGCGATACCATCAGCAACAGAGGCCTTACCATGATGACAGGAATCAATGGCAGCAACAAAACAAACCCCATGGTGGTGACAGTCATTACCATCAGCAACAGAGGCCTTACCATGAGAACAGAAATCAGTGGCAGCAGCAACAAAAACCCCATGGTGGTGACAGGCGATACCTTCAGCAAGAAAATCCTCACCGTGGGTCCAGGGTGCAGCGGTTTTAAGGGGCTTCAGAAACAGAAGCCTCATCATGATACCAGGCAACAACAAAAGAAACAGTATGGTTGTAAGCGGCTTTAGCAACAGAAGCCTCACCATTATAACAGGCACAAACAACAGAAACAGCATGGTTGTGAGGGGCTTCAGAAAAAAACAAAAGCCTCATCATGATACCAGGCAACAACAAAAGAAACAGCACGGTTGTGAGGGGCTTTAGCAACAGAAGCCTCATCATGAGACCAGGCAACAACAAAAGAAACAGCACGGTTGTGGGGGGCTTTAGCAACAGAAGCCTCACCATTATAACAGGCACAAACAAAAGAAACAGCACGGTTTTATGGACTTCAGCACGGTTTTACGGACCTGATGACAGGTGGCAACAGCGGCAGCAACAACAGAAACAGCACGGTTTTGAATGGGTCACGCAATACTCAGGACCTTCAACAGGTAAGCACTTCAGGACTTTGGTGAAGTTAGACGTTGAGATACCGGGTTCAAACACAGCCCACCCCATGATAAACATGTTTAGTTGAAAGAAATTTTGGGAATTGATCTTTTTACATAAATTGTTGTTAATAGTTCCCTCTATGAAGAGCAAGAATATCCTGAATTGTGGAGATTATTATGATTATAATTTCGGTCGGAAAGATAATTTATTGCCATTGTTATCCCCATGCACTGGTGGTGGTGTTGGTGTTGGTGTTGTTGGTTTTAACCTGGTGTTGGCTTAGCGGTTAGGGTGGTGGCTTGGGATCCTCGGTCCTGAGTTCAATTCCGTTGGTTACTGAATTAACGATGGGTTGACTCAGCTGTCATCTTTCTGAGGTCGGTGAATGAGTACCAGTGTCCCAGCAATGGCTGCACACGAAGGAAGGGTATCGATGGACTTATTAAATCTGGTATTGGTGTAGGCAGGCATGATGGGCCGAATGGCCTTCTCTGTGCCTTAATTCCTTGTAAATCCTTTAAATGCACTATAAAACAATTGTTTTAACTCCTTCCCCACCCCCCCCCCCCCACCCTTTCCTGGATGAAATAAAAACACTTGTTCTTTTTTATTAGATTACCTGATCCATCAGTGCATTTCCTTCTGTGTCCTTTCCTGGATCTTTATCAAACGTTGTGGAGATGTCAATGTATTTAACCTTTCATGTTGTTAATTGTTTTTCCAGAGGCTCGTCAGAAGAGGTGCTTGTTCTCTCCTTCAGCCCCTCAACGAATCCATCCCATCTGTCATCATGTAAGTACCCCAGATACATGCATCACATTACTAATTATAACAAACTTCGTCTAAACTACATGTTCTTCAGCTGTATTGTGTCCCATTTTGTCTGTGCGGTCTTTGGGCTCATGGAAGAGTAGTACGATCGAACAGAAACAGCAAGAAAGGGGGGAAACGCCAAC
>CM068964.1:25776756-25795430 GCA_035128595.1 Eptatretus atami | reverse complement strand
AATGATCCTAAATGCCTTGGTTTCCACAGCGTGAAGCCGAGAAAGGTGAGAGGAGAGGCAGGAGCACCAGCCCAGACGGAAGAGCAGTACTCCATCACGCTGCGGACGAAAGCTTCGTATGTGGTCAGGAGCTCAGGTAGGCTGAGGAAGGACTTTGCACGACGGAGGATTCCCAGTCGGTGACTGGCTTTGGAGGCCAGGTTGGAAATGTGGCTTTCCCAGGAAAGATCATGGCAGATAGTGAGACCCAGAAGTTTGAATGAAAGGACTTCTTCCAGCACTTATCCAACCAAGATATTCTAGTTTTTTATTTTTAATAAATTTTCTCGAATTTGTAGGATTTGTTTTTCACTTGGAAGTTGTGGGTTACAATATGTAAACAAAGGAGGAAAAAGTCTGATTTAATGCAATTTAATTCCAGGCTAGAAGGCAACAAAAGGTGAAAAATTTGAAAAGGGGTGTAGGCTTTCTATAGGCACTGTACGTATCAAAATGTGTGGAGCCACGAGCGCTCCCCAATCTCCAATGGACATAAGTCCTGTGCATGCTCACACCAAAGCGTCACGTCTGATCCGGAGGCTTCAGCCCGGCCCCTCATGTCAAAAGACAGGGATTTTATGGTCACCATTGGTGAAACATCAAACGGAATTGGCTATCCGCATTTCGGGCTTAGTACCCTCATAAAATCTCTGTCTTTACATATATATGGAGGGTGATGGACATGGCGGAAAACACAATAACAGGGAAAGGAAGGGGTGGGCTTGGGGAGGGATAATGAGAGTCCAAAAGATCATAAGTATGGATGGGAGATGACCTGAGATTGGGGTGAACAGCCATCTTGAAGCCCTGTAGCTAAGAATGGGATTGAACAGACTCAGGAATTTGGTTCCACAGTTGAGAGAAAAAGAAGAACAAATGTGTGGAGGTGAGAAGTGAGCCTGGATTTTGGGAGTTTAACAAGAAGAGGGTTACTGGCAGACAGTGTGTGGCCTGCATAAACCTGGGCGTGGGTTGACAGCACAGAAAGGTTCCCTAAGCAACCCCACAAGAATGTGGGAAATAATTGGAGCCTTTAAAGTAGTAGTAGTTGTAGTACTAGTAGTAGTAGTAGTAGTAGTAGTAGTCATCGTAGTACTTTTGTTGGAAAGGCTTTTGAGGCTTGCGCTCAGGGTGCAGGAAAGCTTAGGCAAACATAAGTTTCCTGTTTAATGTCTCTCGACTTCCTCATCTCTGCAAGTGTATGGTTAGAACTGCAGTAGACAAGGAAGAGCATTTTAAAGAGAAAGCACTACCAAGACAGATAAAATGAGGGAGGGAGACAAAAACACTTTTTGTTTTTTTCCCTTTTACAAAAATCATGTTAATAATCAGATAAGTAAAAGTAAAGAGCCTTGTGGGGTAATACTACAAAGTGCGTTAATCACTGTCCAAGTTGCTTTAACATTCCCGACAGTTCTGGAATATTGTGCCACTGTGAACTCCGAAGTGATTCTTGAATGTAATAAAGTTCCCAAGCATGCAAAATTTTCCTGCAATGCAGTGCCCTCAATCTTTGCCTTTCTAGTTTTATATATTACAAGTTTTGCAGATGCCAAAATATAGTTAACCAGTAGATCCCATGACTGACTCTCTTTCTTTACAGGGTGACCGAAAATAAAGTGTGTTGGGGAAAAATGAAGCCAAGAGCGTAAAAGCAGGTTTCTCATCAGAAAAAAAAAATTGGTTTAAGATGCGGGCAGTGTAGGTTTACATGAAAGATTGTTTCTGCTTGCCCACAGAAGCAACATCCATGAGGAAAATTTGTGAAGTACTGCAGCAGTGCACCAGAATAGTGCCCCATGAAGCAACTTCCAACTTAAGTTCCCCACCGCCCTTGGTGTTGGGTGGAGATAAAAAGATTCCCAACTTGAAAGGGTAGGTAATGGAGGTGGAAGAATCTCACACCAGGGAGTGTCCATCCGATTTGCTAGCTCAACAAAATGGAAAATGGATTACTCGTGAATATATTTCTTTCTTTGTTGATTCACCAAATGACACCTCAGCTGTACCAGGGACCTTGCTCATGTTATGTGCAGGTGGTGCTTGGAAGAGAATGTGTCTGCGTGGTTTCATCTTAAAAGCCACGGAAGCAGGGGGGTGAACCTGCATAGCTTCCACACCTTCACCAAGGTTCTCCAGGTAAGCCAGACAATCAGGAGGCAATGAGTTTTTAACCTCTTGGAGGATCCTAAAAGTGACTGTCTGCAGATTTATCTTTGCTGCGAGTTCCTCCGGTGAGAGAGCTCCATTCTTCCCATCCTTTAGGAGATCTCCAACTGTGTATATACCCTAAGCCAAGAGCTTACCCCTTATAGTGAGGGAAGCTAGCGTTGGGGCATGTAGAAGTGGGTTCAAGAAAAGCGGTTCTTCCAGTATGTCTTTCACCGTATGAGGACCCTTTGCTCTGGTCATATCAATTGCACATCAAGCCTTCAGCATTTCCTGATGGAAAGAAGGAAATGGGTCACTAGCGAGGTTTTGGCAGGCGATATTGAATATTTGCCTTTTATACCCGAGACTGAGCACTTTACTGAAAAAGTATGATGTCAGCATGTGCCAGTGTGGTATTGGGTTAGCATAAATATATCACTGAATGGTCTGTAGCCTAAAGGTATACCAGTGGCTGTGAAGGTAGGGAAAGCTCTGTCCACCTTCAGCCAGAGGTACGCTCAAGACTCCGAGTGATACCCAATCCTTCCCATTCCAAAAGCAGTCCAACAACTTTCTTTGCATCTTAACCAGAAATTCATCTGGAATACTTATGCAAGAAAGCTTGAACAGCAGCTTTGTAAGGACAAATTGTTTCAGAAGAAGAGCTCTCCCATGCAGAGGCAGGATCTTCAAAAGTCCCATCCAGTGTCTCAGCTTCAGCTGTATTTTTTCCTGTAAAGTGCTCCAGTTGTGAATTGATGAGCATTTACAAGAGATGGACAAATAGACCCCAAAATATTTCAGTTCATTGTGACTCCATGTCCATTGCTGAAACAAATTGGGGAACTGTTCAACCTGCATGGGTCCAACCAGGAGTCCAGCGCTCTTCCACCAATTTATTTGAGCAGATAATGCTGCGGAGTAGATTTGGTGACAGTCAGAAACTGTTTGCATGTCTCTTGCACTTCCCGCAAACATGAGAACATCATCTGCAAAAGCAGAGAGAATGAAGAGAATATTACTGCCCAGCACCACAATGCCGGTTAACCTTCGCCTCATCAGGCAGAGAAAAGGCTCAATACTTAGGGAATAGAGCTGGCCAGAGAGGGGACATCCTTGCCTTATTCCACTCTCAAAAGGAAAGGCGCAACTGAGGAACCATTCACTTTCATGAGGCACTCTGCAGAAGTGTACAGTGTCCGAAGCATGCCTACATATCTCCTACCTAACCCGAAGGATAACAAGGTCTCAAAGAGGTAGTCATGGTTCACTCGGTCGAATACTTTCTCCTGATCCAGTGAAACAAAGCCAACTTGAGTTTTAGTCATGTCCGCATAGTGTATCAAGTCCCTGACCAGAGATATATTGTTATATTATTATGCCGGGGACAGCATATGACTGATCAGGGAACACTAATATTGGCAACACAGGTCCGAGACGATTTGACAACATTTTTGCCATTATTTTGTCGTCCATGCATAACACTGGGCAGTAATTTCTCATCTCTCAAATCTCCCTCCTTAGGAATCAGAGCCAAAGTTGCTCGCCTCCAAGACCGCAGCATTTGGCCTGTATCGCATGCTGCATTGTCTACACTTAGAAGGTAATCAAGCCCAATCAATTCCCATACTTTGTTGTAGAACTCACAAGATAGGCCATCAATTCCACAGGACTTATCTAGCGACAGATTTTGCAGAGCCTTTGTCAATTCCTCCAGAGATAAAGGAGCCTTGAGTAGTTCTCGATCCTCTGGAGTAGCCACAATGAGGAAATTGTGGCTACTCCACAATCTGGAGTAGCCACAAAGTACCACAAGCATTAGCATCTGCTCTCCCCCCCCCCCCCCCCCCCCAAGTACAGCTGAGCGTAAAAGGCTCCAATTCTTCATGAACACTCCTGCAACCATTGAGTAAAGAGCCATCTTCTGCCAGAACACTGCATATAGTTTTAGATTAATTTTTGTGCTTTTCCAAAGTTTTAAGATAGCTCAGGGAAT
This sequence comes from Eptatretus atami, assembly GCA_035128595.1. Lineage (NCBI taxonomy): Eukaryota > Metazoa > Chordata > Myxini > Myxiniformes > Myxinidae > Eptatretus > Eptatretus atami. The sequence continues at coordinate 25,791,244 of CM068964.1, read as the reverse complement.
ATTCCTCTTTGAAGAATAACTGCAACCGTGAGCGCACATCCGCTCCCGGGCCTTCACACTGCTGCACACTTTCAGGGTGTTATTTTCTTCGTAAGAGTGTAATTCAACAGGAGTGAATGTTGTCAGGCAATGCTTAAGATGCAACAGCTCCTCTTCTTGCCTCTTGATATCTATCCCCAGTGTTTTACTCATTCCATATGAGTACTCCTGGCACAACAATTTCAACCGTACCTTCCCCACATCCCACCAGAGTCCAAACAAGCAGAAATCTCCTTTTCTGTTTCTCCAAGCTTGCCAAAAGTTGTGAAACACAGAAATAAAAGCTTCATCCTGAATTAAGGCATTGTTGAAGTGCCAGAGACCAGCACCGTGCTTTGTCTCAGCCAGGGAAAGATTTATCCAGGCCAGATTATGATCTGTAAAATGTGCAAATTTGATACCGCAGTCACTGACATTCCTACACCAACGGTGAGACAGATAGATTCTGTCCAGTCGAGATTGTGAGATATAGCCACTCCTGATAGTGGTGTTTGTAAAAGTTGAGTCAGTGGGGTGCTACATGTGTCAAATGTCTCTCAGGCTTAATTGCGTTATCATATCTTGTAACCTTGTAACACTTCAGCAGAGGGACCGTGTGGCTCTTGACTCACTCAATCGAGGGAGGGATTGAGAGTGCAGTTGAAGTCCCCTCCAATAATTACATATTTGGCAGGTTCATGACATCCTAGAGGCAGGGGCCTAATGGGTGATCTCAGCACCCCCAATCGCTCCAAGAATGGCACAGCGACTAGATCGAAAATAAAAGGTCTGTTGGAGAGGATGATCCATGTACCAATGCTCAAAAGCGGCTCCACTTGGACAAATAACCCCCCCCCCCCACCACGACAAACAATTGCTGCCTTCAATTACCTTATTTGCAGCAGCCTCGGATTTAAGGAAGAACACAACTCTTCGGTACATTTTCGAGGCTGCAACTATTGCTGATGAACCAACAACATTAGCCATTGCACTCACATATGCTTCAATTTGAGTAGTTTGTCCCAACTCACATCTCACACCGTGTTTCCTCGTCAAGGCCTGAAACGGGTGTACCGTGTACCGTGTACCGTGCTGTTCATACCTGCACCAGAAGTGGTGGCAGTGACTTTGGCCTAATCGCGATTCATGGGCACGATTGAAAATAATAATAATTAAGTCTCTTACGAGCAAAAATCAACGAAAACACGTTATTAATTAAATAACGCTCTCACTCGCTCACCAAAGTGTGCAAATTTCGCACAGGAAATGGTAATTAAATCAAAAACAATGCGATCACTAAGTATTTTAGCGATGAGGCCACGGCGAGGGCGTGACTCGTGCCGCGGCTAGGCCTGAACACAAAAAGGCCTAATTAAATGTAACAGAACATGAAAATAAAACAACTAAATGAACCAACTCGGTTCAGATAACCAAAACCAACCAAAAACAAGTCGCGGTACATTCAAAGTACAGCGCCCCCATTCCGAATCAATCAAGAAATCCTCCAACGCTCGACATCCTGGCAATGCCACAATGCAGCACGTGAGAATGGAATTGGGAGGGAGCGGTGGACTTCTGAGGTAAATATGTACAAGTGATACTTAGTTTATGTGTACAGATGTACTTCTGAGGTAAATATGTACAATGTATACTTAGTTTACGTGTAGCAGATGTACTTCTGAGGTAAATATGTACAAAGTGATACTTAGTTACGTGTACAGATGTACTTCTGAGGTAAATATGTTACAAATGATACTTAGTTTACGTGTAAACGATGTACTTCTGAGTAATATGTCAAATGATCACTAGTTTACGTGTACAGATGTACTTCTGAGGTAAATATGTACAAATGACACTTAGTTTATGTGTACAGATGTACTTCTGAGGTAAATATGTACAAGTGATACTTAGTTTACGTGTACAGATGTACTTCTGAGGTAAATATGTACAAGTGATACTTAGTTATCGTGTACAGATGTACTTCTGAGGTAAATATACAAATGATACTTAGTTTACGTGTACAGATGTACTTCTGAGGTAAATATGTACAAGTGATACTTAGTTTACGTGTACAGATGTACTTCTGAGGTAAATATGTACAAGTGATACTTAGTTTACGTGTACAGATGTACTTTGAGGTAAATACAGTGGGGAGAACAAGTATTTGATACACTGCCGATTTTGCAGGTTTCCCACTTACAAAGCACGTAGAGGTCTGTAATTTTATCATAGTACACTTTAACTGTGAAAGACGGAATCTAAAACAAAAATCCTGAAAATCAACATTGTATGATTTTAAATAATTACTTATGCCATTTTATTGCATGAAATAAGTATTTGATACATCAGAAAAACAGAACTTATATTTGGTACAGAACCTTTGTTTGCAATTACGGAGATCAGACGTTTCCTGTAGTTCTTACCAGGTTTGCACAGACTGCAGCAGGATTTGGCCCACTCCTCCATACAGATCTTCTCCAGATCCTTCAGGTTCGGGGCTGTCGCTGGGCAACACAGACTTTCAGCTCCCTCACAAAGATTTTCTATTGGGTTCAGGTCTGGAGACTGGCTAGGCCACTCCAGGACCTTGAGATGCTTCTTACGGAGCCACCTCCTTAGTTGCCCTGGCTGTGTGTTTCGGGTCGTTGTCATGCTGGAAGACCCAGCCACGCCCCATCTTCAATGCTCTTGTTGAGGAAGGAGGTGTTGGCCAAGATCTCGCGATACATGGCCCCATCCATCCTCCCTCAATACGGTGCAGTCGTCCTGTCCCCTTTGCAGAAAGCATCCCAAAGAATGATGTTTCCACCTCCATGCTTCACGGTTGGGATGGTGTTCTTGGGGTTGTACTCATCCTTCTTCTTCTCTCCAAACACGGCGAGTGGAGTTTAACCAAAAAGCTCTATTTGGTCTCATCAGACCACATGACCTTCTCCATTCCTCCTCTGGATCATCCAGATGGTCATTGGCAAACTTCAGACGGGCCTGGACATGCGCTGGCTTGAGCAGAGGGACCTTCGGTGCGCTGCAGATTTTAATCCATGACGGCGTAGTGTGTTACTTATGGTTTTCTTTGATACTGTGGTCCCAGCTCTCTTCAGGTAATTGACCAGGTCCTCCGTGTAGTTCTGGGCTGATCCCTCACCTTTCTCATGATCATTGAGCTCCACGAGTGAGATCTTCATGGAGCCCAGCCGAGGGTGATTGACTGTTATCTTGAACTTCTTCCATTTTCTAATAATTGCGCCAACAGTTGCCTTCTCACCAAGCTGCTTGCCTATTGTCCTGTAGCCCATCCCAGCCTTGTGCAAGTCTACAATTTTGTCCCTGATGTCCTTAGACAGCTCTCTGGTCTTGCCCATTGTGGAGAGGTTGGAGTCTGATTGATTGAGTGTGGACAGCTGTCTTTTATGCAGATAACAGAGTTCAAACAGGTGCAGTTAATACAGGTAATGAGTGGAGAATGGGAGGGCTTCTTAAAGACAAAACTAACAGGTCTGTGAGAGCCGGAATCTTACTGGTGTAGGTGATCAAATACTATTTCATGCAATAAATGCAATTAATTATTAAAAATCATACAATGTGATTTTCAGGATTTTTTTGTTTTAGATTCCGTCTTTCACAGTTGAAGTGTACCTATGATAAAAATTACAGACCTCGACGGTGTTGTAAGTGGGAAAACCTGCAAAATCGGCAGTGTATCAATACTTGTTCTCCCCACTGTATGTACAATGATACTTAGTTTACGTGTACAGATGTACTTCTGAGGTAAATATGTACAGAGTGATACTTAGTTTATGTGTACAGATGTACTTCGAGTTAAATATTGGTTTAGGATTCACGCGACAGAGGGATTCTCAACCCACCTCCGGCTGGCTCAGCACAGGCCTCGGGTCACCGCGTCTTCAATCGCGATGCAACAGTAATCCTTGCACCTTGCCAGTTGGGGAAATGAACCCCTGGTTACAGACTGGTTTTGTCAGATGCCGAGCGTTTTCTGCCAGTCTGTAACCATTTTGGTTTTATATGCCAATCGAACGGATCGTTCCTCGACGCGACACAAATTGATCCATAGCGGCAACTTCATATGAATTAACCAGAGTTATTGGGAACATCGGGATCACAACACAAGCAAATTCACGAACAATGTTTTTATTAACAATCCTGAAACCCGTTCTTAACTAGGGAACACACGGCTACAGGTTTCGAGGGGGTCGCTACTGAAATATGCCTTAAACACGTGCAGACAAAGACAGATAGACAGACAGCATGCATGTAAGACAAGACAGAGTACTTGGTGATGGTCTCATGACTGAGAGGACAGTGTCAAAAGCACGGAGTTCGGACTCGCAACAGGCGGATGTCCACGGAATCGAGCTCCAGCTCGAATGCGCCGCGTGGTGAAATGGAGCTCGTCCTCCTTTTGCCCCCTTCGCAGCGCATGCGGTCTCCGCGCGCTCTGACCCCGCGTAAGGTCGACAATGGGCCTCAGCTGATCTCTCTCACGGTCCAGCATACAAATCCAGGCCTGGCCTGTTCTCCAGACAAGGCCCAAATCGAGGTGCCGGGCTCCGGCAAGCGGATCGGCAAACGTGTCGAGCAGTTGGTGTGAGCAGGGACCGTCAGAGGCTCCGGCGTCTCCTCTCCTGCCTTCTCGCCTCGAAGCTCGACTTCCCAACTCCGTCCTCTCAGTTTCTCTCTCTGTCGAATCACCTTTTCTTTCCTTAGAGTCGGTCGCCGATTCGACGTGCAGGCAGCCTCTCTTTCGCTCGCTTCGAAGCCCCTGCTCATCCAGCAGATCGCGACTCGACACTCGTCGTGTCTCTGTTGCCTTCCCTGCCTTTCTTTTGGCTCATTCCTCACGAAAAACAGACACAGCTGTCCCGTGTACAGCCGATCGGCGCCACCACGGCGCTCAGTCTCACCACAGTCTCTTTTCGTTCGCTCCTTCGACACACGAGCCCGCCTCTCTCGGCGAAGCCGACAAACTCCTCTCCTTCACGTCACTTCCTCTTTTTTTGCCACACCCCCTCAGCCGACTGGGCGGGGCCTATCGTCCGTGATTGGGAAGAAGAAGAGGGACCTCTCGTTCCACCACCACCACACAACAATAATACAGCCTCTTACACCTCCCGACACACATATAACGTCCATTTTACCAAACAACCTAACTATACATGCATTTAATGGGGGATCTGAGCTAATCCTATATTTAGTAGTCCAATACGGGCCATTTCCGTAACAATATGTACAAATGATACTCACCATGCAGCACATGCAGACAGATTTGGAGTGAGCGGTGTGCAATAATTGATTGATTCAGTGATTAATTGCGTCAATAGAATAAGTAATAGTCGTAAAATAATTGATTTCTCAATCAATTGCCAAATTGCATACCTAAACCACACCACCGTTTCATCCGAATCTGTAACTTTGAAAATTAAGTAATTGATCGAAAAATGAATAATCGATTAATCAATAAATGAAAAATACCCTTTAAATCACTTGTTCACTGTCATGTCCAAATATCAGTTTCCAAGCTCAAAGGGTGCCTGAGATATTTCCCAGGTAAGAAAGAAAATAAATAAGGAATTAATAAATCGATAATAATTAAGTAATTAATCAATTAATTGATTAATCAAAAAATAACATATACAGTTTTTCCCAAAGCACATCCTCACTTTTGTCCCCAAACTTCAGCTTCCGAGTTCAAAGGATGGCTAAGATATCGCCCGGACAAACAAACAAACAAGAAGACATTGTGTAGAGCATGACACTTGCAAAATCCATCAAACAAATTTGCCCTGAAAAATAATTGGTGGTTGAATTCAATGACCAAATGTGAAACTCCTCTTCAAAATTAGTCAATCAGATGAAAATTGACAATTTTAGAAATTCGGCCTATGTTGACCTTTTGGTCTATGTTGACCTCAAAAAATAGTTGGTGTTTAATTCACTGGCCTGACATGAAAAATACTCTTCAAATTTCAAGTCAATCGGATGAAAATTGAGGTTTTAGAAATACTGTACCACTTTAGTTGTTGACCTTTCGTCGATTTTGACCTCAAAACAATAGGCTTCTTCCATATGACAAATTCTACCACGGGGTGAAGTTTCGTGAAGGTCAGTTTAAAATTGTGACCTGTCGGCGATAAACAGACCACACAGACAGACAGAATAACAAAATCGATGAGCAATATACATGAAAAATATTCGATTTTTAAGTAACAAGAAAAACAAACAAAACAAGTAGCGGTACATTCAAAGTTACACCTCCCCATGCCAAATAAATAAATAACAAATCATCCAGCGTGCGACATCCTGGGGCACCTTCGGCACCGACGATACCGCCTTGCATCACGTGGAGTCAGAATTGGGAGGGAGCGTGTACAATAATTGATTGATTAATTAAGCCTGGTGTTGGCTTAGTGTGGTAGGGTGGCTGGTTGGGATCCCAGGTGGTCTGAGTTGATTTACGTTTGCTGCTGAATTAACACCAGGTGGGGTTGACTCAGCCTGTCATCCTCCTGAGGTTGCGAAATGAGTTCCAGTGTACTGGTAGAGGGGCACAGCTGTGCTTCAAAAAATGGTCAGAGTTGCGACCCATCCAAGATTTGGCCAAATAGCCAAGGAAAAACTGCTTTGGCAGTTCCAATGCTCTGTTCAAGAGTATGGGTCCAAGAAGAATGATGAATTGCATAATTTAAAACAAATAAATAATAATCATAAAATAATTAATTTGTCAATCAATTTCTGAATAGTCATACCTAAACTACCACCGTTTCATCCAAATGTGCAACTTTTTGAAAATCAAATAATTAATCGAAAAATGAACAATTAATCAATAAATCAAAAATACTCTTTATAGCCAAATCACTTGGTTACTGTCACGTTCAAATATCAGCTTTCGAGCAAAAAATCTGCCTGAGACTTTGCCAGGATGAGAAATAAAATAAATAAGTAATTAACAAATCGATAATAATTAAGTAACTAATCAATTAATTAATCAAAAATATAAGTAAAAACATTTTTTTCCAAAGCACATCCTCACTTTCGTCCCCAAATTTCAGCTTCCTAATCTCTTAAAGGATGGCTGAGATGTCATCCAGACGGACAAACTAACAAACAACCAAGAAAACAAACAAACAAAAAAATGGAGTAAAAATTGAGGACTCCCTTCCTTCAGCACCCAGCTATGACATCATTCATCGGCTGTATATGGAATTGGAAGGAGCAGTGTACAAAAATACTCTTTATAGCCAAATCACTTGGTCACTGTCATGTCCAAATATCAGCTTCCGAGCTCAAAGGATGGCCGAGATATCACCCAGACAAACAATCAAACAAACAAATGAAAAATCACTCATCGAGTGACACTTGGCCAAACGGAACAGCACTCGGTAGAGCACATACCCTCCGTCAGGCTGAACAGTTTACATTTGTATGCCACTGATGGGTCAGATCTGAATCCAGACCTTAACCAAAATCGAATCGGCTTGTTCTTGTCACTTAACCAACTCATCCCCCGAGTTTTGTCATAACTCGTCCACAACCTTTTTGAGATATCATGCAATATCGTTTTTTGCCCAATCTCTCAATGGTGAAGAATCATTGAAGAATTAAATAATTCTTGTATCTGGATCCTGATTCGGATCTTCACCAAAATCGAATCAATTAATCGTTGTCACACACTCAACATGTCCACCAAGTTTCATCCAAATCCGTGCACAACTTTTTGAGATATCATACAATATAGTTTTTAGCCCCATCTCTCAATGAAGAATCACTTAAAAATGGAATTGGGAAGGAGCGGTGTACAATACAAAGGAAAACGGAGGAGGATGAAGAAGAATGGTTGATAATAGAATCGGTCGAGGAGCAACAAAATTGCGTGTCGTGGCTTCGTACTATAAATAGTAGTCGTTATATCAACATTAATTGAACGAGTTCTATAAGATGTATAAAATGGGGAACCACAAGTTTTGGTTTATTGTTTGTAATCTTAAGTAAAGCTATACGTAAACTTTCAGGGATCCCTGGTAAGGTAACTACATTCTCTTCTTTCCTATGGAGATACTTCTTTACCATGCAAACGTCAACATCTGGGAAGCTGCCCCTGTTCTGGGTCCACCAACTAAGGCTTTGAACGAAGGCTTCAAACTCTTACAACTCCTCTCCACCCAAATCTTGGTCATCAATCTGGGTCTGTTTGTCTGCCGATTATCCTTTACTCCAGTGGACAAGCTCAATGAGTTGCCCGTCACCTCGGACACGTCTCTTCCGACACCATGGGCCCTTAGTTACATCTTTCTCAAAACACAATCGATTAAGCCCTATTGATATTTTCCACGAGTGATGCTTTATCGTACTAGAAGCATGTTGGAATGTTTCCCAGAATTCCAGCCACACCGTTGTGGATGACTCCTTGCCCTCAGAACAACTTGGGATGGGCACTAAAATGCAACCTATGAAAAGACAGTGCTATATCCAAAGTCCACACAACCACATCAAAAAAGTAAACTTGCAAGAAATGTTCCCTGATTTCATTACGAAGTTAAATACTTTCCCTTCCATTGTAGCACAGCATTAAACAATCTGTGAAAAGACAGCAGTCACTTCCCCCAAACTCAGTGGCTTTGTTAGTCTCATCTAAAAGTGCTGTGCTGTGTCTTGTGTATTCGTCTGTATGTCCATGTTTGTGTGGCAGCTCCACTACGATGTAGTATGATACAATCTGTGATTCTTCCTTCCATTCCTCATGTAAGTGGCTTCAAAAACATTTTCTTTAACCTTTGGCTCCAAAAGCTTCTCCTTTTTTGTTATTGGCTATAAGGCTCGTCGCATAGGTGTTGTCACACACACCTGGACGTACAGACAAATACACGAGACTGACAGCACAGCACTGTTAGACGAGACAAACACAGCCACTGAGCTTGGGAGAAGTGTCGTCACTTCCTGGGGCACTCTGGGTACCAGCGACGCAACAACAATGGCACCGCATTTCTCGCCACGTTCAGCGGGGCATTTCCTAAGGAGGAATTTCCTCCTTCCCATGGATGCCAACCTATGGTTGTTTGTCCTTGCTCTTATCCTTTTGAAATGTTTGTCAAGCAAAGGAACAGCAGGTAGCATTTTAAAACTCTTTGTGGTTGTTTGTCCTTGCTCTTATCCTTTTGAAATGAACATCAAGCAAAGGAACAGCAGGTACCATTTTAAAACTCTTTGGTATGATTTGGCCAGGGTTTGAACCATTGACCTCCCAGAGTCCGAGCGGACATTACCATTTCATAAGGTTGGTAATAATAGCACAAGCTTTGATGGACCGAATGGCCTCCTCCTGCTTCGAAGTCCCCTTGTAAGGGAACTCATATTGTGATTTTATGACTTGTCCAGGTGGATAAGACGTGAAAGGAGCAACTTTGCATTTGTCGTGCCGAGTTGCAACGACACAAGCAGCAAATGTCAGATTGGAAGTTATGTCACGTTATAGGCGACCGGCTTGGTGTAGTGAATCGTTAAGCTCTTATCACAGTGGGACATCGTCCATGCAAGGACGTACTCTGTGAAACGCACATCATAAATCTGTCACTTACTGCAAATTCTAGTTTGAATGGCCAAAGAAAATTGATTTGCTCATCATGGATGAGCCATAGATACCCATCCCACACATATATCAGTGTTGTTAAGTGAACAATATTGCTTTCCTGCTTTTTATAGAAATTCATTACACTGGTGTGCTGGTAAGGCTGCTTTGCCAGCAACTTAGAGGTTGTAGGTTCGTCTTGATCAAATATTTGGATTCCAAAAATCCCAGAACTGAGCTCGTCTCAGAGGAATTACCATATTGCTGTGGAATTGTCAAAAACCCATCTGGCTCACTCATGACCTTCAGGTTCGAGTGGGTGAACCGCTCTGCTTGCTCTGGCTTCCAGGCGGTGCTGGTCCATGCTTGTTTTTTCTTCTCTCTACAAGTGTGAGGTTCATGGAGGAAGGTTAATTTGACAGTGCACCGGAAGGAACAATTGGGCACAACCAGCAAGGTGATAAATGAACAGGAATGGTGTTGTGGGTGTATAATATAAATATATATATATATATACATATATATACATATATATATATATATATATATATATATATATATAAACAATTGACCCTTCCCACAGCCTCTAGCCATAGAAGCTGCATAAAGCAACCCAAGAAGATCTACACAAGGTAATCACTACGCTCTTTTGAACCTTTTCCAGAGTTCCTCAACAACTCAAAAGACGGTCACACATAGTACACACATGAGAATTCCAATGCTACACTCCCCTCAGGTACCGGACCGGTTTCATCCCTTATTGGCGAATCATCAGTGATAGCGCTGACAGCAATGCATACCAATGGCCTCCCAAGCATGTACCACGTGCTAACGTCAAAAGCAGTCAATATAGAAAGAAAGACCCACCCGCATCTCTCACCTGTGAATGGAAGGAATAGCCAACCAGCTCTCACCTCATCAACTAAACCTTGGTGGCTAGGATTATATAAACAATTGACCTTAATTAATATAAACAATTGAATAAACAAAAGGTCAATTATTTATATAATCCTAGCCACCAAGGTTTAGTTGATTAGGTGAGAGCTGATTGGCTATTACCTCCATTCACAGGTGAGAGATGTGGGTGGGTTTATGCACACACACACACACACACACACACACACACACACACACACACACACACACACACTGATATGAAAACAAGAGAGAAAAGTTGTTCTTAAAAAAACTGAAACCAGCTAGTAAGTGTGTTTGGTTAGCAAGGGGGTAATGAAGATCATGGGTGAGGTTAGAATATGACATTAGGTGGTAGTGTACCACCTGCTTGAAGCCATGGAGGGAAGAGTGGGAAATAACAGCCCTTAGAAGCTGGTTCCATCGACGGGAGAAGTGAGGAATAAGAGTTGAAGCATGCAGTCAGCCTGGATTTTGGAAGTTTAACCAGGAGGGAATTACTGGAGGAGCAGGTGCATCCTGGAGGTGTTGGGGTGGGCCCGAAGACAGAGAGAAAAGGGAGCAAAATTGGAGAAGAGACAGTTAAAAAAAACAGACCATCGACCTGCCTGTGATGCGAGAGCAACAACCTTGTGCTTCAGCCTCATCACGAGAGATTCCAATAATGATGAGCACTTTATATTCCACAGAATCCAGGGTAGAGAGATGTGATGTTGGAGTGCCAGCCTATAAGGGAGAGCAGTACTGCATTGAGCTATGGACAATGGCCTTGTATATCGAGTCGTTATGGTTTTCCGAGGACAGACTTCGAATTGACGAAGGAAACCCAGTCTACCGCTGGCTTTGGAGGTCAGCTCTTGCTGTGGTTGGCCAAGGAGAGGTCATGGTTGATGGTGAGGCCAAGATAGTGGGGCAGATAACAGCAATTTTTGAGAGGAACTGTGCAAATGATGATACAAGCATCAAAATTTGGCACATTTGTTCTCCAGGGGATTCTAATCAAATCTGCCTGATTGGCCATTTGAAAATCCAAATTTTGAAAAATTTGAAAAAAAAAAAAACTTCAAAAAAGTCAAGATCACGAATCAATGTTGGATGCTGGCTGAGATTGGTGAATGTTTCAGAAACATCATCAAAGACGTTCCAAGTCTGCCATGCAGTTTTTCCCTTTACCCGGAGAGGCAGACACGACGTCACATCCAGTGAACGCATGGAAGTATGGATCCCTCCAGCTTTCTCAAGCCCTATTGCAGAACTACCTCATGGACTGGAATCCATCGGCCTTGGCTCCTTGGCCAAAGGCAATCCACATGTTTCAAGACCTAGTTCCTGTAAGGATGGCAGTACAGATATTGCTATGACTAGTACGTCCGTGTCATTAGCCTTAATGATAATGGACTTGCTACCATCCGTCGTTGCATCCCTGGCGTGTACAAATATTCGAGTGTCAGCTTCTTCATGACAACATGGAGACACAGCATCCAGTGACTTCCTTGTGTTGCTAATGGATCTTCTCCTTTTGTGACAATGACTGCGCTTGTCGTCTGTGCTTCACACATCTTTTCCGCAAGGAAGTGAAACAGCTCAGTCTTGTTGCTGTCATCTCGAAGAAAGCTTCTCCAGTTACTTGGGGTCTTACTGATTCCTGTCACTCTTCTTCTGATTTCTTGCCCCTTTTCGACCTTGCCTCGGACTTCAGACTTGACTTCTTGTACACATCAAACACTACGTCCACCCTCTCTACCTGGCACCATAGGATTCCACCTTTGGGATGATGTCTTCTTTAGCATAGTCGTCAAATATCTTTGAAGTGCGTGGAGGTAGGGCATTGATAAGTGCTGAGCCATCAATGATGACTGCATCTCCCCTTGGTTCTCTGTCTGGGATGTTCACTTGCGCTTCAAGAATTTCAGCCAGCTGTGACTTCAAATTTTTTTGAAGTATTTTTTTTTTTTTCAAATTTTTCAAAATTTGGCTTTTCAAATGGCCAATCGGGCAGATTTGATCAGAAAGCCCTGCAGAACAGAAATGCCAAATTTGATGCTTGTATCATAATTTGCACGATTTTTCTACTATCTACCCACTAAGAAGTTCAAGAGACTTATAACTGCTCCAGTGGCTGAACATGGAAACAGACAGGTGGGTTAATTTGATGATCCTTTCAGAGTGACAAGTGAGACAGTGAGATTTTCCAGCATTGAAGGACATGTTCCATTGGTCAGATCAGCATCGAATCAATACTTTATTGTTGACTCTTAACTGACATTTAGGGGAACTTGGGATGAACACAAAATACTACTGGAAGAAAGGAAAACACAATAAAGGGAATTTGCCATGAATCTCTTCCACTGTAGAGTCTAATCTGACTAAAACTACCATCCTGGTGCAGGGGGTGCTGCACTTTGGAGCAATAGTAGAACTACTTTAAATTCTCTGCCAAGGGATTAAATTGTTTAGGAAAGTTAATTATTATAAGTATGTGGATGTCGTTAGATTAAGTTAATGATGAGAAAGAGATTGATACATCAAGGTAAACTAAACGGATTTAATGTATCATTGGGGCATAGATATGGCACAGCATCGGCCTGATGGACGATTTCACCTCCTCCTGTGCCTCGACTTTCTTCCACTGAGTGAGTGAAGTTTACAAACTGGTCACGACCAGTGGAAGAGTTAAAGAGGTTGCACTGTTGCCCCACTAACGAGTCAGTAAAGTGGTTAAATAGCTCAGAAGCTGGAGAAGGTTTCAGCAGAGAATGCAAAACCAAGTTTTCCTCGGTCCTCAAGGAAGTACATAGACTGGAAGGCTTTCCTGCATGCCTTGATTGAGGACATACTCCTACAACATGAGAGGCCAAAGAATGTCGCAGAGAAGATTAATTTATTTATTTTAATTTTAAAGACTCAGCAACGATCTGATGGGAGAAACCTTAATCATGATCTTCTGCGTCGAGAAGATTTGAAAACACCTTCTACAGCTCCAAATGGGCCAACCTTTGTAATGTGAGCTCCTGGCCATACAAGTTTGTCCAGAGTCATGGTGAGCTCAATCAGAATTAAATTTTAAAAAAGCATTGGATTCCCATTTTTGATGTCATACAATGTATATACACTGCTGAAGCAGACATATTTATTCAAGTTTGACAAAGTCTTGCATTATCAAATGCTGTGTGTTGGCAGGATAGCCTCGAGGTATGCACACTCATCTCTGAACTGTTCAGCCTGGGTTCAAATCTTGAACCAGCTATAAACTACAACCTGGTGTTGAGGCATCAGTGTGTGTGTGTGTGTGCCTCGGATGGACGTTAAACTGGGTCTCCCGCCTGCCAGCATTTGTCCGTGGATGCTAAAGATCACACGGTGTTCTCCACGGTGAGTTGGCGAGTTATCACCGGCACCCTGAACAAATTCCCCATTCCTGCTCTAACCGATAGGGGGTGCTGCATCAGTGGCACAGCCATGCCCCAGCAAAATGATGCCACCTGCAACCATGTACTACATTCGAAAAAAGATCAAAAGCTTCCACACATCAGTTTGGTATTTTGACCTGGAATGACAGCGACATAGCTTATGACAGTGACATTATCTCCTTGTCATCATGAACATCATCAATGTATTCTTTACAAAGCGTCGGTTCTGCCAAGGGAATCTCTTGGTCAGGGTCACCACCCCCGACGGGTCGCCACTCTGACGACGTAGGTGACATTATGCGATTGTGATCATTTCAATTTTTACAAATGAATTAAGGTATTGCAAACAAAAATGAAATGTACACAGTTTGAAATGCATGTTATATTAACGTGCATGCCATTTCCTTCTTCCACGTGTGAGCATTATATTGTATAACATGCCACACTTGAGTGTTTGTCATTATTGAGCACCAACTCCAACGCCAGGTGGAGGATACAAAGTGCACGCTTCAATGTCGTTTGCAGTCAATGCCATGGTCTCTCGTCAAAACGAAAAACCTTT
>CM068964.1:25714589-25748430 GCA_035128595.1 Eptatretus atami | reverse complement strand
TCGGGCCAGGCCCACAGGGCCACGGCCCAGGGCCCCGCGCCTCCCAGGGGCCCCGCGCAAACGCAAAGATTACAAGAAATTCTGCTATTTTCCCCCTTTTGTTTGTTTGTGAAAAAAATCTAGTTCGTTTGTGTAAATGGTCAGTGAATCACGAAAACAATACTCAATATCCCTGTTAATTTGGCATCTGTTTGGTTATGTTTACATTTATTTTACATCTTTGAACTTACTTTTTTTCCTTTCCACTGATCATAAGAGCGCAATCTTAAGGTCTACCACAGAAAGGTCACACGAAAAAAGTGAGGGTTTTCCCATCCCAGCAAGCTATGGCGTCTCGATTTCATTTTTGCAAAATTACACGCCCGCCCTGAATCTATGTTTGCTATGTACTGCGCAGGCGTACTGCTGGGGTGGTTATACTATAATTGTGTAATTCAAGTTTACACACCGGATAATATTTTATTATATTTATAAGGTGTGTCTCGGTGGCAGAGTGGTAAGGTTGCTGGCTGGTCACCTCTATGTGATTCGGCGGAGTGGGTTCGAATCCTACCGGTGGCATATGTAAATCATGTGTCATGCCGAGACACGGTGGTTTCCTCCGGGTTCTCCGGTTTCCTCCACCAGAGAGACACACCTCGCAATAATAATCTGAGCCGTGGAGAGATACTCGACAAGCCCTAGGCTTCTTATCAATCCACGTTAATATATCTCGATTATTATTATTATTATTATAAGGTGTGTTAGGTGTCACTGCTGAAATATTGCTTTCTATTGTAGGAACTGCCTTTGTGTGGACTGGTTGAGCCATGGCGGAACGTGAACGTGATTGAGGAAGAAATACCAGTCTGGTGGGGCCAAGAGGAAGGAAAGCATAGCAGCCAAAAGGAACGGAACAAGCTACCCAAATTTACAAGTTGGCTTAAGAGTACAACAGCCACAGTCGGGTTATACAATGAACAGGATAACAACGCGAAGGGAAACATAGCTACGACTAGTCAGCATTATCTGCTGTTGGCCCTGCTCCTTGTTTCAGTGCTGCTGATGCAAGCGGTGATAAAACTCAAACGATTCTGCTTCAGAATGTGGTTCAGAAGTAGACAGCGAAACGGCTGAAGATTATGAAAAAGACATTGGCCTTTGGCCAGACCAGCTACCAGAGAAGTTCCGAAACTACTGGATCGAGAAGGGTAGTCACAATGTCGTAATGTAGACAGTGACTACAAGAACTCTGCTGTCCGTGATGGAAATAAAACTCGTCATTGTACAAAAAAATTGTTTCAGTAGAAAACACACGTTATCTGGAGAAGAAATCGATCTCGGTTGGCTGTGCTATTCTGAAGAGACCGGCCGTCTGTTCTGATGTCCGACGACTTTGAACATATTGCTATTGATAAATGTGGTCACAGCGAGTACGAAGACGATCGGCGACGTGTTAGAAGGAGGAAGCGACATCATGACGAAGTAGACAGTGCCGATGACACCCAGTTACCGCCCAGAGAGAGAGATTCAGGACCACATCCTACCAGTACCATCCATTGATGTCCACTACGACCACGCGCGACGCGGAGGAAATTGCGCCTCAAGGCCGATGGAACACTCCGTCAACAGTTTCCATTCTTTCAGAAATAATGACCATGCAGACGGATAAGCTCCGCGACTCCGCTGCAGACCTGTCAAGAGTTTACCCAAACGACCTGGAACTTATTGGTTTAGGAAATTGTACATTTCCAGCATTTCTCAAGACGATGCAGACAGAAGACTCGGAAAAATTGTCTGAATACTATCATGTTTTCCACAATCCACAACTACGATATGGTGGCAGCGTTCGCCAACGTGGAGATAGCTTTGTGGGTATACCTGTCAATGTTTGTCACGAACTGTACGGGAGAACGATCATTCTCAAAATTGAAAAGGATCAAGAACTATCTGCGTAGTACGATCGCCAAGATCGTTTGGCATGCTGGCCATACTGAGTGCTGAACACGAACTATTCAGGAGAGCAAGCACACGCGAAACAATCGAGAGCTTTGCGTGAATCAAAGCCAGGAAGAAGCTAAAAGATTCTGTAGGTTTTTTATAATCCCGCAAATATATTGTAGCAATTACCCCAAAGTGTGCAATAATGCAATTATATCTGCAAAAACGACAAAAAAACTTTCTACATTGCGATTTGAGATGATACCATCACGTTTTGATTTTGCGATTATTTTCTCTGTTCCGTTGTTTTCATCCATAGTGGTGTTTCTTGTATATAAACTTTTGTTAGTAGTTTCTGAAATACATGTTTTTACACATAAACGTGGTTTTTCTTTTGCCCAGCCTAGGTTGGTGCATTTATATATGAATACTTTTATAAAGCATATATGAAGTAAAAATTGCGGCCCTGAGAGGGCCCCGCGTACTTCTAGGGCCCAGGGCCCCGCAACACATAAATCCGGCCCTGGTTACACCCTGGAGAAAAGAAAATAATGCAATGAATTGTTATAATATGTGGCTGACAAATCCATGTGAAACTTGTCCATGACTTTGAAACGTACAAGATTTTCCGTAAAGGCAGAGAAACGATCGTTGTGTTGAGCAAATATATATAGATTGGCATTGTTCTAATCAGTCAGGCTCTCACCATCGATGTGGGGCATGGTGATGGTGAGCTTGATGAGGTTAGAATGATGCGGTGCGTCGCGGCCCGTGTAACGAAGCCGTGCTGTAAATGGCTCAGCTCCCACAGCACCGGCGATTCTTGGCTGGCACAGGCCTGGATATACAAACATGAGGAGACGTGCAAAGCTCACCTTAATCAACCCAGAAGAAATGTCGTCAAAAACATTAGACACATCTTTTTCAAAACTGTATTTCTGCTGAAGCTTTTGACAAATACTTCTTGCACAGATTCTGGCAGAATGCTCCGCTCGCAATTTCCTTCCAAGTTTTTAGATGGCTTTCCTTTCGGGAGGCGATTCGCCAAGATTTCATCAAAGTTAGTCTGCAGCTTCAAGCGAGACAGTCAGAGGACCTGATTACCATGACAATTATCCAAAGAACATTTCCCTGGGCGTTTCGAGGCCACAAATGTCCTCCTGCAATCTGCCGTCTTTAGTGACGGGCTCAAGATGCCGCACAGCCATAACGGGCATTGAGACGTCGCCGAACGTTTTGCAGATGTCTTTCATGCCTCCGACGTCAATGCGCCGGGAAGTCTAAGCTGCAAACTGTAGGTTTTAGACACTTTTATGTGACTATGGAGCAATTCAGCAGACGGTCTATAACATCTTTAACGGCACCAAGATTTCTATGGCTTATAGTTAATCGCTATTTCGTTACACCATCTGCTAGGTACGACACCTCAGCTGTCCCGAGGCAATGGTATCGTGGACATTGACTGAGCTTTGACATTTAAATTGATCGTCAGGAGGATATGTTGAGTAGGTTAATCACATGATAATGCTGGTCACACATGCTGAGCTCAAGATGTTGCGTGAAAACCCCCTTTCCACATCTGTTTGATGCCAGGGCCCATCAGATCCAAACACGGTATTCCAAACTTCCAAGTGCCATTCAGTGTCATCTGCCGCTTTCTTTTCTCCTCTTTAACTTCTCGAGCACACCTATTCCCTCATCCTCCATTATACTTTGCAAATTGTAATGTTTCGGCTTTCACTTCTTGCGGTCGAATATAAATTTGCACATTTGAGCTTCTATTGCTGGGGAAGCATCACATACTCATTGCATAACAAGAATAACTAGAAGGGCACTCGGTAGAGCGCATACCTCCGCCACGCAATGCTTGATCCACGAGAACATATCGGGCCCAATACATTTTTGATATATCATGCTATACAGTACTAGATCGTTTTTGGCCCTAATCTCTCAATGGTGAAGAATCACTTTGAAAATTAAATAATTCTCCTATCCAGATCCGGATTCGAATCTTCACCAAAATCCAATCAATTTGTCCTTGTCACACATCCAACCTGGCCACCAATTTTCGTAGGAATCCGTAGATAAATTTTTGAGATATCGTGCTATAATATCATTTTTAGCCTGATTTCTCAATGGTGAAGAATCACTTAAAAATTATCAGATCCGGATCTTCACCAAAATCTAATCAGTTCGTCCTTGTCACACACCGAACCTGTCGACAAAATTTCATCCAGATCCATGCACAACTTTTCGAGATGTCCTGCACATGAACAGACAAACAAACAGACCTTCACCTTCGGTGGCGGAGGTAATGAATGTTAATTTGGACGATGCTTTTGTTGAGGTTGCTTCTAAAATGTTTCAGCATCATCGGATCATTGAGTGATGCAATGAATTTATTTAGTTATTTGTGAACGTTTCTTTTTATCCTTCAGTATTTTCGGAGAATGTGGACACAGTGCTTGCCCTGAGGGCATGACATGAAGTTGCCCTGAGGGCATTAAGAGTTGGCATCACGTTTAGACCAGAGCATGCTGGGCAGGTTACTCCTACCTCGAAGGTCATTAATGAGCCAGCTAGGTTTTCACTGCCAACACAATAATATGCATGGTAACTCTCATGAGAGGAGCTCTTTTGCAGTCATAGCTTCGAGTCCAAATTCATAATAGTATGGCCTTCAGCGGAATTTGAAGGCACAACAACCTCTGGGGATCTTTCTTCGAGAGCCTCTGTTCCAGTTTTACCATCACACCACCCACAACGAACGACATAGTGTGTTAACTTATTTTCTCCTCATTGACTTGAGATGATAAAATAAGTCATTAGAGGTATGGATAATATTTAAATTGAGCATATAAACCATGAAACGTCCATGGCCATGAAGGCAATCGGTGGATGGCTAGTTGTGTGCATTCGCAGACTCACCTTGATCGGTGCTCACTGAGATAACAGGGCTGAGTAGCTCGAGGCCTTTGTGTCCATTCATGTTGACGGCACATGCAGCGCATTGCACCCGGGAACCCGGTGCGAAGTATATCGAGTCGAGACTGATCAGCTTGGTAGATGTGAAGAAGGTGTCCGAGTCGACCTCACGCAATGGGCTGGTCACACCATCGGCTCCAGTTGGGGCACTCACCAGCCAACGATAAAGTGTCAGCGTATTGTTTATTTGCTCATCACCGCAGATAGAGCCGGTTTTGGCGTAATTGGCATACTTGGGATTGCAGGCCTGCAAGTACAATTACACAAAGATAGTCATAACGCAGGTTTACAAGGCCACAGTAGGTTGCCTTTGAGTTACTGCATCACAATCTCCCCATTAACGACAACTCGTACTTTTCTTGCTCGCCTACTGTATATCTATCTGCTCAAGCATTTCTTCTTACCGAGTGGCGTTCTAGTCGTTAATGACATGGATGGTTCGCATGTGAATGATTTATGACTTTGTTTTGACATCTCTGATAAGGCCCCCCCCCCCCCCCCCCATAGTTATCACCTCTCATCACACCATCATTTTGCCCTCACTCATTTTAACTCATTCCCTATCTCCCTCCTTTCTTCCTTCCTTCATCCTTCCTTCGCTCCCTCCCAGGCCATGGAAGCTGACAGTGTATAATCATTTTACAGCCATGTCAGTGTATCAAAGTGCACACGTTCACCAAGCACACACACCAACCTTCCTACTCTCCATTTTAATTTTGTTTTCTATGTTCAGCTTGACCAGCAGTGTTACGCTACTTCCTACAGAGGCAATCATATATCGGCTTGACCAGCAGTGTTACCGGCTACATCTACAGAGGCATTCATACATCGGCTTGACCAGCAGTGTTACCGGCTACATCTACAGAGGCAATCATACATCTGCTTGACCAGTAGTGTTACCGGCTACATCTACAGAGGCAATTATATATCGGCTTGACCAGCAGTGTTACCGGCTACATCTACAGAGGCAATTATACATCGGCTTGACCAGTAGTGTTACCGGCTACATCTACAGAGGCAATCATACATCGGCTTGACAGCAGTGTTACGGCTACATCTACAAGAGGCATTCATACATCGGCTTGACCAGTAGTGTTACCGGCTACATCTACAGAGGCAATCATACATCGCGTGACCTCAGTAGTGTTACCGGCTACATCTACAGAGGCAATCATATATCGGCTTGACCAGCAGTGTTACCGGCTACATCTACAGAGGCAATCATACATCGGCGTGACCAGTCAGTAGTGTTACCGGCTACATCTACAGAGGCAATCATATATCGGCTTGACCAGCAGTGTTACCGCTACATCTACAGAGGCATTCATACATCGCTTGACCAGCAGTGTTACGGCTACATCTACAGTGGCATTCATACATCGGCTTGACCAGCAGTGTTACCGGCTACATCTACAGAGGCATTCATACATCTGCTTGACCAGCAGTGTTACCGGCTACATTACAGAGGCAATCATACATCTGCTTGACCAGTAGTGTTACCGGCTACATCTACAGAGGCAATCATACATCGGCTTGACCAGTAGTGTTACCGGCTACATCTACAGAGGCAATCATACATCGGCTTGACCAGCAGTGTTACCGGCTACATCTACAGAGGCATCATACATCGGCTTGACCAGTAGTGTTACCGGCTACATCTACAGAGGCAATCATACATCGGCGTGACCAGTAGTGTTACCGGCTACATCTACAGAGGCAATCATATATCGGCTTGACCAGTAGTGTTACCGGCTACATCTACAGAGGCAATCATACATCGGCGTAACCAGTAGTGTTACCGGCTACCAGGGTTTATTCTAAGGAAAATTTACAACTGCAAAAACTCTGATGTGAGGCAGGGGCGGGAAAAAATGGAGGCTGCGAAGCAGCCGAGCACGACGGCTGCGCCGTCGTGGCGCGTAGCAGCGCCGAGGCCCGGAGGGCAAGGCGTGCAGAGCGCGGGAGGGTGTAGAGGGTATCCCTCCTGCCGGGTGGCTCTGGGGGGTCTCCCCAGAAATTTTGATTTCTAGATGCTCTGTGGTGCATTCTGAGGGGTGTCTTGACCAGTTTCATCTGTCAATCTGCCATATATGGCTATTTTGCAAGAAAACGATATCTAATTAATTACACACACATTTAAGAGTGGGGTACTGTACATGATGTACTGTACAAGCACATGATGGAGGTACTGGTGCCCTTCTTGAAGCTACAAGATGCTGACATCAAGGCTGTTCATCAGCTGATATGTCCAGATTTGGACCTTGAGGAACTCGGTATGGAATACCAAGATCTTGTGTCTTCTGGACAAGGAAAAGACAACTCACTCTCAACAAGCTGGTCAAGTATCTGGTGTCTAAAGAACTGTTTCCAAATCTGGTGAAGGCATTAAGCAGAGTTGTGGCTGCCAAGCCTCATTCAGCAGATGTTGAGCGTCTTATAAGTAGCAGCAATGCTCTGAAAACATGTGAAAGATCAAGAATGTCAGTGGAGACGGAAAATCTGTATTTGTACATACATTACAACATGCCACCATTAGAAGCATTTGATCCAAGGGAGGCGGTTATGATTTGGCTGTCATCAAAGGCACGCAGAAACAAAAGCCATGACAAAGCAAGTTTCAAGTCCACTTCAAGGGAGTTTTCACAGAAGCAGAACACAAAGTAGAGGATGACGAGCCTGACGAGGTGGAGGTACCACCTAAGAAGAAGGTCAAGAAATTCTAACTTCTTACAGTTTTGCTTACTTGGACAGGTTCAAATGTTCATTTTCGTTAAGTTCTACAGATTTTGTTTAATCTTACTCATGCCAAAGACAGCTTGCGAGTTGGACTTACCTGAAACTTGGTTCTAATGTTAGTCATAGTCAACCTCAGGCTCAGGTTATGATTTTGTTCTTTGTGTGACGATGAGCAACCACTTGTGGTTTCACATCTACTGTAAATACGTTGATAATCCTCACTGTTTAAGATATAATTTGTAATGTGAAATGTGGTAGTCTATGTCATATATTATGATTTATGTAATATGTATGATTGCATTATATTGTAAGGTTAATAAAAAAAAAAGTTTTGGTCAGCTATCAGACTATCAGTGACGTCTATTGTGGTTCCTTCCTAGTTTATGACACCCTAGCCATGCAAATTCAAACAAAGAACAAATTGACAACTGCACAAATCTGGATTTACAACTGCACATTTTGAATTTACAACTGCAAAAAGGGGTACAACTGCACGTTAGAATAAACCCTGCCGGCTACATCTACAGAGGCAATCATACATCGGCGTGACCAGTAGTGTTACCGGCTACATCTACAGAGGCAATCATACATCGGCGTGACCAGTAGTGTTACCGGCTAATCTACAGAGGCAATCATACATCGGCGTGACCAGTAGTGTTACCGGCTACATCTACAGAGGCAATCATACATTGGCGTGACCAGTAGTGTTACCAGCTACATCTACAGAGGCAATCATACATCGGCGTGACCAGTAGTGTTACCGGCTACATCTACAGAGGCAATCATACATCGGCGTGACCAGTAGTGTTACCGGCTACATCTACAGAGGCAATCATAACATCGAACGTGACAGTAGTGTTACCAGCTACATCTACAGAGGCATTCATACATCGGCGTGACCAGTAGTGTTACCAGCTACATCTACAGAGGCATTCATACTCGGCTTGACCAGCAGTGTTTACCAGCTACATCTACAGAGGCATTGCATACATCGGTCCTTGAACCAGCAGTGTTACCAGCATTCATACATCATTTTTAATGGTCAAAATATGCCAGCATTCACATTCATGTTAATGAAATTCATACATAATTTCTAATCAATGAAGTTGAGAAATTTGAATGGTTTGGTACTTCAAGCTTTTTTAATCGTAGTATATCTAAAGTCACCACATTTGTGTGTTTTTATTTTAGTGAGGTCTTATGAAACTTACCCTCTAAAATATTTTGTGCATTACTGTACATATGTGGACAATCGGTGGTCTGAACGAAACCATTTATTTTCCATTGAAACAAAAGTTGTTCGCGAATGCCAACTCGGATCAATGATTTATAAATCAATACCACTTAACTGAACATTATTATTGCAGTCTCTCTTAAGGATCTTTCCGATTGTTATGACCACCCAGTGTTTCATAATCTATGCACTCCGCTTTCCATCTTGAGTTCATCCATGGATGGCTTAATTGGCTTTACAACACCTACTACAGCATATTCGTCACAATAAGATTCTACATCGGAAAACACTTCTTCAGATTCATTTCCTGTCGTTGACGATTCTGAAATGAGTCATGCTGATATTTCTTAGTGTAGTTCACTGAAATTGTGCCTTGACAATGCAGAACAGCAAGTCTATCTCTTTCAGTACTGAAACAATTGTTCCCAGGGTGACGTCACATGGGTAATGCAATGGTCTTGGGTTCTGTCCAGAATTCTTAGGGGCGGTACCAGACAGGTTGAATTTTTAAACTTTAACGCCTCAAAAGGTCATTGAAATTAAAAAAACCACATTCAGTTCTTGCAGGATTACTTACAATTCATAAGGATCATACCAAAAAAGTTTTTACACACTTTTAATGGCAGTGAACGTTTAAGACGACTAATCCATCCGTGCTTCTTTAAGAAAACAAATCCATCTGTGATTCTTCAAGAAAACGAATCCATCTATGCTTCTTTAAGAAAACTAATCCATCTATGCTTGTTTAATTCATCTATGCTACATCCACAGAGTAGCTACATCCATCTATGGATCCATCTATGGATCTATGCTACATCCATAAACTAATTCATCTATGCTTGTTTAAATAAACGAATCCATCTATGCTTCTTTAAGAAAACTAATCCATCTATGCTTCTTTAAATAAACGAATCCATCTATGCTTCTTTAAGAAAACAATCCATCTATGCTTGTTTAAATAAACGGAATCCATCTATGCTTCTTTAAGAAAACTAATCCATCTATGCTTGTTTAAATAAACGAATCCATCTATACTTTCTTTAAGAAAACAATCCATCTATGCTTGTTTAAATAAAAATTATCCATCTATGCTTCTTTAAGAAACAAATCATCTATGCTTCTTTAAGAAAACTAATCCATCTATGCTTCTTTAAGAAAACTAATCCATCTATGCTTGTTTAAATAAACTAATCCATCTATGCTTCTTAAAGACAACTAATCCATCTCTGCTTGTTTAAATAAACTAATCCATCTCTGATTGTTTAAAATAACTAAATGCATCTATGCTTGTTTAAATAACTAATCCATCTATGCTTGTTTAAATAAACTAATCCATCTCTTCTTCTTCTTCTTCTTTCGGCTAGCCTCCGTTAGGGGTCGCCACAGCGGATCAACCGTCTCCATTTCGCTCTATCCTCCACATCTTCCATTGACACTCCAACCACCCGCATGTCCGCCCTCACCGTATCCATGAACCTCTTCTTTGGCCTTCCTCTTCTCCTCCTGCCTGGCGGCTCCATCTTCAACATCCTTTCTCCCGATATACTCCGCTTCCTCCTGTGCACATGTCCAACCATCTCAATCTCGCCTCTCTCACTTTGTCTCCAACACGTCCTACCTGCGGCTGTCCCTCTAATATACTCATTTCTTATCCTATCCATCCTCGTCACTCCCAACGAGAATCGCAGCATCTTTAACTCTGCACCCTCCAGCTCCGCTTCCTGTTCTTTTTGTAGTGCCACCGCCTCCAAACCATACAACATAGCTGGTCTCACTACCGTCTTATATACTTTCCCCTTCACTCTTGCAGCTACCCTTCTGTCACAGATCACTCCTGCAACTCTCTCCAACCACTCATCCTGCTGCACTCTCTTTTTCACTTCTCTCCACACTCTCCGTTACTTTGGACAGTTGATCCCAAGTATTTAAACCCATCCACCTTCCCCACCTCAACTCCTTGCAACCGCACCATACCACCACCCTCCGCCTCTCATTTACGGCACATGTACTCCGTCTTACTCCGACTGACTATCATTCCCTTCTCTCCAGTGCGTTACCTCCACCTCCGAGGCTCGCCCAGCCTGCTCCCACTGCTCCCTACAGATCATTGATGTCATCCGCGAACAATAAACTAATCCATCTATGCTTGTTTAAATAAACTAATCCATCTATGCTTCTGAAAGAAAACTATACCATCTCTGCTTGTTTAAATAAACGAATCCATCTCAGCTTGTTTAAATAAACGAATCCATTATGCTTCTTCAAGAAAACGAATCCATCTATGCTTGTTTAAATAAACTAATCCATCCGTGCTTCTTTAAGAAAACAAATCCATTCTGCGATTCTTCAAGAAACTAATCCATCTATGCTTGTTTAAATAAACTAGATGCCATCTATGCTTCTTTAAGAAAACTAATTCATCTATGTTTGTTTAAATAAACGAATCCATCTATGCTTCTTTAAGAAAACTAATTCATCTATGCTTGTTTAAATAAACTAATCCATCTATGCTTCTTTTGGAAAACGAATTAATCTATGCTTGTTTAAATAAACTAATCCATTTATGCTTCTTTAAGAAAACGAATCCATCTATGTTTGTTTAAATAAACGAATCCATCTATGCTTCTTTAAGAAAACTAATCCATCTATGCTTGTTTAAATAAACTAATTGCATCTATGCTTGTTTAAATAAACGAATCCATCTATGCTTGTTTCAATAAACTAATCCATCTATGCTTCTTTAAGAAAACGAATTCATCTATGCTTGTATAAATAAACTAATCCATCTATGCTTCTTTAAGAAAACTAATTAATCTATGCTTGTTTAAATAAACTAATCCATCTATGCTTCTTTAAGAAAACTAATCCATCTATGCTTGTTTAAATAAACTAATCCATCTATGCTTGTTTAAATAAACTAATCCATCTATGCTTCTTAAAGAAAACTAATCCATCTCTGCTTGTTTAAATAAATTAATCCATCTCTGCTTGTTTAAATAAACTAATGCATCTATGCTTGTTTAAATAAACTAATCCATCTATGCTTGTTTAAATAAACTAATCCATCTATGCTTGTTTAAATCAACTAATCCATCTATGCTTGTTTAAATATAAACTAATCCATCTATGCTTGTTTCAATAAACGAATCCATCTATGCTTCTTTAAAGAAAACTAATTAATCTATGCTTGTTTAATAAACGAATCCATCTATGCTTCTTTAAGAAAACTAATTAATCTATGCTTGTTTAAATAACGAAATCCATCTATGCTTCTTCAAGAAAACTAATCCATCTATGCTTCTTTAAGAAAACTAATCCATCTATGCTTGTTTAAATTAATTTATCCCTCTATACTTCTTCAAGAAAACATCACGAGGAGTTTTTGAGGTGAAAGACTGACACCTGTTCAAACACAAACTTGGACACTTACTGTAATGCAGATGAGCGGGTAGCCGGCTGGAGGGTTGGGCTGTTCCGTGGCCTTGCTCGCATCATCATAGAACATGAGGGAAATGACCTCAGGTACTGAGGGAAATGTGACATCCGCCATGCTCTCGACTTCTTCAATATACACAGTCACCTTGTTTTTCTGTCGGAGTGAAAAAGAAGAAACGTTATGTCTTAAAATACCATTTTGCTATAGTTAGACTGTAGGGAGAGACAGCTTTTGAGGTAACCTTGAATTTGAGGTGGCCGCATGGAACCTCAATTAGTCTTTTCCAAGAGTTATAGACAATGAGAAAGGGTCTTTGCAAAGCAAATCTGTTAATCCTTACTCTCAAACCATACAGGAAATCTGTAGTTTCTACAGATTATAATCCCAAAGGCCTAATGTTCTAAAAGGTTCAATGAGAACTTGAGTACCCATGTTGTGAGACAGGTGGTCCCTGAAATGGATGGCAGAGTCCAAATGCCATGTCACTAGCTGGCACTGTGCCAGTTTGAGTTGGACTCAATTACACTAAAAATGCAAACCCAGTTGTCTAAGTAAAAAAGGGTTTTTAGATATGATTTGTATGATGCCAAATTGAACCCTATCTCCTCTTCAAATCCTTTCACTTCCCCCTTTAAATTTCATTTAAGGGATCCAATCCTCTTCCTTCCTTCCTTCATTCACTCCCTTCCTAGTTTCACTTCATCTTTGCCTGTCCTTCTTCTGCTCCTTCCCTTTTTTCCTTTTCCAGGTGTGGAAAAAACAAACAAATCCATGTGAAAATTGTGCACGACTTTCATACCGATAACGTTTTCTGTAAAGGTTGAGAAACAATATATATATAGATCGGCATTGAGCTCATCAGTCAAACTCTCACGATAGATGTGAGGCATGGCGATGGTGAGCTTGATGAGGTTAGAATGACGTGGTGCGTCGCGGTCCATGTAGCGAAGCCATGCTTCTGCTCCTTCCCTTTTTTGTCCTTTTCCAGTAAAGATGTTTAAATCTGCTGTACTTGCCATCCTGGTGCCTTCCATCTTTAAGAGATTATTTTTGTTGCCTTATGGCAACCATTTTGTCTTGCTAAGGAGGACAAAAGCCTCTGTCCATTCATGCCCAAACTCTGTATCCAATCCATCCCTCCTTCATCCAAGTCATGAACATCTCTATAGCTAATAACAAACCCTAGACAGGTCGCAACTCAGTCACAGGATGCTATGGCAGGAATTTGGACAGAACACTTCCCGTTCAAGGATTGTCCATGTGTAGGTCGGTTCCACAGCTGCTCCTTCCACTTGAATGAAAGTTAAGTTTTCCGAACCGGATCCATCGTGTTTTTCTGTTATATTTTCGTCTACGATTGCTCTTTGTATTTTCATCAAAATTTTTCCTTGATAAATCGTACCTTGCCTTTGATATTTGCAAAATTCATTTTTTTCATACAGCCTTTGCCTTTTCGAATCGCCAGAGCTTAACCATCTTGGTTTTGATGTTGTTTTGTCATACAGTTTCTCTTCTCTTCCTCTTTTTTTCTTTTTTCGAACATTTTGTACTTTCTGTCCTTTCAATGCTATCATTATTCCCCCTTGCTTCAAAAAAAAACACAAGAAACCCCAAAAATCTCTTTCACTCAGACACAATCTTATTCTGCCTTTCACTTCCTGTAAATCTGTCCTTTTTCTCTATAATTTTCTCAATATCCTTCCGGTTCCAACAGCATGACCTTTTCTCTCCATGCTTTCAACAACAACTCCTTCCACCCATCCCATGACCTTTATCTCAGAATGTTAAATATGGGTATCTTGAGAAGTCCAGTTTGCAGAGGTTGTCTGCACACAACAATCAAATCTCCTTCATGTTATTTTAGTGTCATCCAGCTCCGTGTCAATACCCTCCCCCACATCTCCTTCAAGCCCACATCCTTCCAACCCCACTACTCCTACGTGTCCTCCTCTTCAGCATCGCTCCAGTTCATTCCCCCCTTTCTGCATCCCCCCCCCCCCCATCACCCCAACTTCTTCAAATTCCCTCCACCACACCCTCTCCAAGCTTCCACCTTACTCCTCTCTCTCCAAGCTTCCCCTTCACAACACCCTTTCCTAGCTTCCCCCTCACCACACCACTCAATGGTTCCTCCTCTTGGCTTCTCCTCGTCCTGCTCCCTCTTGGCTCCCGTCATTCTGTCCCCTCTCGGCTTCTCCCATCCTGACCATCTTAGCCTCCCTCTCATCCCACCCTTCCCATTATCCCCTTGTCTTGCCTCCGTCCCATCTTCCCCTTTGCCCTGCCTGCTCCCATCTCTCCCCCCTCTCCCCATCCCACCCCTGCAATCTTCCCCTCCAACCCGCACCTTCCCATTCTCCTCCATCCCGTTCCTCACCCTCCAAGCCTCCCACCTGTCCCGGGCCATCCCAACACCTCCTCCCCTGTCCCTCACTGTGTGTACCTCAAAATCAGAGGACTCTGCTCCAACCTGACAAATCTCTCAATCCAGGCTGATGCTGAGGGCCTGGACATCATCTGTTTAACAGAATCCTTCCTTCCACAGGATGTTCCTGACTCCTTAGTGTCTATCCATTGCTGTTTTCTCCTCTTGTTCCTGTCTCATATTGTCTCCAATTGATATTGTCTCATATTGTCTCCAATTCTCACTGTATTTGTACTGGTCTTATACCTCCCAACCCCCAGGAGTACATTTGGCTGCAACTTCCCATTCACTCCCACCTCTTGTTTGTCTGCATGTTATATCATCCTCCAAACAGTGACAACTCCATCACCATTTCTGTCAGACAACATGGACCAACTTTTAACCACTCATCTCAACTCTCTTTCTTCCTCATATACAGTATGGCAATTTCAATTGTCACCATGCAAAATGGCTCGGTGTTGATACCTCTCTCACCAGCCATGTCACTTCAGCAAAGAACTTCTGTGACTCCATGGGACTGACTCAATCTGTAAACTTTCCAATTTTGATTTCTCCCAATGGCAAATCATCCATTCTGGACTTGGTGATGACTAACTTCACACAAATGTCTCCTGCTCTTCCTCTGCTCCAATTGGTTCTTCTGATCATATGCTCATGAGTCAACATCTCTCTGGCTATTCTCAGAGAACTTTCTCAATACTGGTGAGTCTGGTATTTCACTCATCTCAGTTCAGGACTGGTCTCCCGTAGATACTGACCATGATATTAACTCAGCCTGGGAATTCTTTCACAAAATCCTGCTCTCTCTTATGCACAGATTCATCCCATTTCATCTTCAGGTATCTGACCCTATTTCCCACCCTTGGAACACTGAATCCTCTGGTGAGGCAGCTTCTCTGAAACGACTTGCATTCTCTTCTTGGAAGGCAAATCCGACCGAAGGCAATCTCAGGGCATTCCGACAATCCTGCAATAAGTGTGTATCCACTGTCAGAAGAGTCAGAAAACATTTCTCCCACCTCAACAAGGAATTTGCAAACTCATATCCCTCCTCTAACACACGGTGGTGCCTTGCTAAGTCTATCACTGGTGTCTGCTCTCCTTCCATCCCTTCCCTCTCTTCAAATGGCACCACAGCAGACTCTGCTCGTGAGAAGGCTGAGTCACTCAATTCTGTATATTCTTCCAAATATTGTGTTCCCAACCCCTCACTCTCTGAACTCACCCTTCCCAGTTGTACACAACTGCTCCTGGACTCTGTCTTTTGCACCTGAGAAGGTGTCGAAGGTACTTTCAACCCTCGACTCTGACTTTGCCACTAGACTGGACGGCATCAGCTCACGTGTCCTAAAAACCTGCTCTGCTGCTCTTGCACATCCTCTCTCTGACCTTTTCACCTTGTCATTTGCCCTTGGCCCTCTTCTATCAGCTTGGAAATCACCCAACATCACTGCATGACATAAACTAGAGAGTTCATCGAACACGATACCCCACACATTGGTGTTCAAGTATATATTACACTTCACTGTTAATAAAATAATAATTTTTAAAATTGTTTATAAAAAATCCAGAAGTTTAGCACAACTGAAGCTATCTCATACACCACACTTATACACTGTAATAAGATGATGTTGGGTTGCAGTTAAGGAGATGGAGGCTTTATTGATCACCATAGAATGCTTTTCCAATTCACGATTGGAAAATGGGGATGGGCCAGGCATCTGCCTGGGGGATAGCCAGATGGAGATCCCTGATGTACCGGCGGAAAGTAGACGCAGCAGCGCTGTGAAAATCGCATGCTCCCCTTGTATGTATGTACGTATGTATGTATGGAACGCAGCATCAATCAGCATCGTGCAGAGCCATATCAGCAGACTCTTCTTCACCACGATACTGTAGTACCCTCTCATGCTATATATCAATATATAACATGGTTCTTGGAAGCATTGTGAAGGATATTTGTGTTCTACAATGTTCAACTATATAATTCAATTTAAATAAAGATTTAAAGGCAAATAAATAATTAATTTTCAGGTTTAACCGCTGTTTTACCTAGTGTCTCTTACATCACCTGAGCCAACACGTTACATTCGTTCTTCGTGCCTGTTGTTTGTGTCCTTTATAACATCCTTAAAAATAGTAAGTTTCCTGTTGAGGAATTATTTAAAATTTTGTTTAGCTGCCTCATATAGCCTGGTGTTGGCTTAGTGGTTAGGGTGGCTGGCTTGGGATCCTAGGGACCTGAGTTTGAGCCCCGTTGGCCACTGAATTAACACCAGGGGGTTGACTCAGCCTGTCATCCTTCCGAGGTCGACGAAATGAGTACCAGTGTACTGGTGCTGGTGTATGCCCCGGTTAGAATAGGTGTACCATATCCCTGTGTGTCGTTAGAGGCGACCAGGGTTGGCATCAGGAGGGGCATCTGGCCATAAAACATTGCCTCAAGAATGGAACCACAATTGCATGGAGCCCGCAAAAAAACTAACCCCTGCTCGGCAGGGAAAAATGGCTGTAAAAAGGCTGTTATTTTGTTGTTGTTTTTTAGCTGCCTCGCAGGCAGACAGAGGAATAGTATTCTCTCACTCCTCTCTGTGCATGTGTGGTCAGGATGAATTCAGAACCAAAGTATGGTAAAACGGAAAACTTGTCTTCCTATTCATGTTCCAATTCATGTTTAACTCCACACATGGCTTGCTGACTTCCCCAACTCTCATAGCTAATGTGTGGCACTCAACAGAACCCTTTCATCTCTTCTTCCTGTAAGGCTGGTTAGATTAGTTCTTGGCAGAGGGTGGCAGAGTGCCCCAAGGCAGAGTTCTGGGCCCAGTCCCATTCCTTATATTAATTAATGATCTCTCTGACCCTCTGGAAAATCCCCATTATCTATTTGCTGATAAATCTGCCATGATACCCCTCATCCTTCAGACAGTAAGGCTGCAGCCTCTTCCCTTTCTGTAGACCTGATAGAATCACAAGTTGGTCAAACACTTGGAATATGTCTTTCAATTCTGACAAATCTCACTCTTACTCTCTTTCTTACTTTCTCTTTCTTTCTTACTCTCTCTTTCTCTCTTCTTCCTCTTCTCTCTCTCTCTCTCTCTCTCTCTCTTCCTCCCCCCCCTCTCCAAAAGAACCATCTGATAACCCCCCACCCCACCCCAACCCCAATCTACTTTCTTAACAATAGGAATTTCAGTCACTCAAATATCTGGGTCTTGCTATCTATCTTGGGCAAACCGCATTTTAATGATCAGCCACGATTTTTCTTGGCCAAACCACATTTTAAAATTGGATCGAACCTTCATTGATGCAACACCCAGCTTACGAAGCACTAATGTAGCAATTTATAGTTGAGCTGGGAATCAAACCCAGACTAGACAGCTCAAAAGTGAATATGTTACCTCTGAGCTGTCCTATCAGCCCACAGTCTACCCTTACAATAATCCATGATTTCTCCCGAGAAAGTGTGCAAACCCAAATTCACACCGAATACTGCCTCTTTTGATGGGGGGACATCAAATTGCTCATGTCATCTTCCCGGCGATTCCTTCTTTCTCAATAAATCCCCTCACTTTGTTTATATACGGTTAACTGTACTTGGCTTTGAAGCCTGGCGATACACTTGAAAAAACAACAAAGTTCTTGTTAATAAATCTGCATGAACATTTGGCACCCATCTTCACCGAGCTGCCCCTCCACAGGGAGTGAGGACTGAAGCAGCGTCAGGCATGGACTCATGCAACATTGCACACGCTCTCAAAATAGTTCTGCCCGTGTGATTAATGGCATTATGTTTTAATTAGCAAGCCGGGGCTCACCCTCGTTTCTGCCACCATGTGTTTGTCAGGCCTCAGGTGTACTGAGAAGGCCTCCCGCATCTCTCGCTCCCCATCGTACAGAATTCGTACTTCCACAAAGTGCTCTGTCTCTCCGGCTCTGAAGGCTATCTCTGAAGACAACAGACACAGTCTCCTGTTAGGCATTGCATCCTTACACCTACTGTGCTGTTACTGAGCATGAAGCTTGGTGCAGCTGAAGTGGATCAACTATCGAGTGGAATATCAGCCTCAAGTCCTTGGGAGTATTGCAAAGTGATGTTGCAAAGGAGCATAAATGATGTGTAAATAATAATACACAAGGAAATTTAACACAGGAAGAGGCCATTTGGCCTGTAATGGGGTAATATCTCACATAAAGAGATGGGAGTAATGGGAGCAAATTGTTTAGTGGGGAGGAGATGTGTAGAGTACACTGGAGGGAATGAGGGGTGATTAGGACAAATATTCCACTATTTTTGTGCAAGAGATAAATTATCTCAATCAGCATGAACCTATCCTACCTGCAGTACTTCCTCAACACAATCAAATTCTCAAAAATCAAAAGTGCATCTTTATAAAAGGTCCTATTAAATGAGTAACCTTCTGATATTGGGATGTAGTCAGATCCAGAGTTGGCAGAGCCATCTTTGGTGTGAACTCGTACAACTGAAAGCTGTGATGTGTCTCCATGGCGCAAAACGGGTATGCGCAGCAGCGTGTCTCCATCACGGCTTGGCTCGTGGACGCTGAACTTAGTTTCGCCAAAGATGATGATCGGCTCTGGAACACAGGCAGTAGAGCTGGGACAGCACAAGGTATGACAAGCAATTTGGTTGCATCTGTCAACTCCATAACACAGCTGTACACCCAGTGGAGGTGCAAAACTCAAGTGGTACAACGATCAGATATGGCATGTTATCAAATGATGTTGTTACGGTTCTGCAAATTGTCAGGCACTCCCCAGTAATGGCAACCAACATATAGCAGTTCCCGAGATAATTATATCATTCGGACTTGTTTCAGGTAGTCCTCCCCTTGTGTCTAATGTGTTAACAAAGGAGATATGCATTGCGTGGGATTAGTTAGGGTTTTTTCCCCACTTTCACCGCATTTTTCTATCTTATCAGAGCCACCTCTTTAGCATATGCTGCCAAAACCCCATTCAAATCGTGCCAGAACTCAACCTCCATACCATTTTCAATGCTGCTTCAACCCCACGACTACTCCAAGACTAAAATTACCTAAACACCACAAAGCCAACAACCATTGCCTTGCTTTGCTTGCAGGCCATCTATTTCAGCCTCAACCATCACTTTGTATTCCAAACACCGCTCCAACCACCATCTCAACCACTTGCCATTGATCGATGGCAGCAACCATCATCGTGCCTGCTCGGATGCCGCTTCATCACCGCCCGGAGCGCCAAGCACAGACCAACCGAGCTCGCTGCCATCTAGCATAAGTTTGTGCTGATATTTCTGTTATTCCTCCCTATCGGTGGCAACCATCATGCTGCCAAGGAACCATATGTGACCCTCCAGGACACTTGCGCTCCCTGTAGGGAGTGATGCATGCTACCCCACGATAATTCGGGAGATCAGCCCGTGGCCCGGCTCAAAAACGAATGGATTCATTTCTGGTCCAACGGCTTTGTTGAGCGAGTGACGTCATGACGCAGGTGAAGACTGGCCCAATGAACACAGTGTGCTTGGAATACGAGGGGAAGAGATTGGTTGTCGCGTGGCACAGTTATGCCTGCCAGGGATGCTGGGCTCCGCTCCACTCGGAGCATATAAAATAGCGCTCCAGAAGGACTCAGGAGTTCTTTTAGATATTTCAGAGAAGCGTCTTTTAGAGGTTCTTTTTGTTTGGAAGGTTTTTCATGAGGTTCACTCAGTAGATATTTCAGAGGTTCTCTTTGAGGTTCGTTTTTGCCTGATTACGGGTGCACTTTCTGGTGGTTGGTTTGAGGTGAAGCACCACGGGACACAAAAAGCAGAGCACCATGGGACAAGATGGTACAATAACTTGGCTGCAAAGTAACACCCCTCCATCCCAGTCCCCTCTCTCTTGGCTTTCCCCAGCATAGGAAAGTGTCGGGCTCGCTAGCCCACACTGGGTGAGCGCAGAGGTCGCCAAAGCCTCAAACTTTGTCTTATCTTCTCTAAAAATCTACCCTTCCACAGAGTGATTCTGATGGTGCATGTAGTGTAAACATAAGTAGAATTGTTTGTTAAATGTTCGTATCAGGTTAGCTCTACACTGTTTCTTCTTTTGCTTCTTGTATTTCTTTTTGCCACACTTCACCCATTTTGCATGTCCCTGCTGTACGAATCTCCCTTGTGTAAATAAATGCATTGTCTTTACTGTATCACGTATCTTTCCCCGCACTTTCTTTAAACAAATGTCCTTTGTAATTGAAATTCAACCAGCTCGTCAATGTCGTTTCCTTCATTGGTCTTGCAAGTCCGCACTTAAGGCCATGTCACACCTTGACGATTTAGCCAGCGTATGCCTGACGTATGAAAAATTTGGCTAAAACGCTGGCACACGTCGAATACGTTATGGGTAAGTTTGTATACGTAAGAGCACGCTGGCATACGTCATAGTACGCTGACATACGTCGTAGTACGCTGGCATATGTCGTATATGCTGACAATACGTGTAGTACGTTGACATTACGTCGTAGTACGCTGACATACGTCATAGTACGCTGGCATACGTCGTAGTATGCTGGCATACGTCGTAGTACGCTGCCATACGTCGTTAGTACGCCGAGCTGTTAGACAAATTTTCCATGCTTGAAATTTTCGACGTAAGCCAGCGTGTGACTCACACGTTCCGCATAATCTTGGCCATAAAAGTTGTAGGCACGTTATGCGATTGTTGACACACGTCGACACATGTTACTTGTAAGTTACTCATAAGTCGAAACCTGTCGAGGTAATGTTTAGCGTACCCGAAACGTATTTCTAACCTATGAGTAACGTGTTGTAGGCACGTTACGCGATCTTTGCTGACACCACGTCGACACACGTTACTTGTACGTTACTCATAAGTCGAAACACGTCAAGGTAACGGTTAGCGTCAGTGTTCCAAGACTCCCTGTTTTTTTGTTTTATTTTCTTCGTATGACGGTGATGTTGACACTTCGATTTCTATTGCGGTTATGATATATATATAATTAATAGGCTGCCGCTCAACGATTTAAATCATAACGCACTAGAAATCGAAGTGTCAACATCACCGTTCATACCGAAGAAAAAAAATAAAAATAAAAAAATAAAAAAAAATTAAAAAACCAGGGAGTCTGGAACACTGACGCTAACCATTACCTCGACGTTGTTTCGACTATGAGTAACTTACAAGTAACGTGTGTCGACGTGTGTCAACGATCGCTGTAACGTGCCTACAACTTATGGCCAGCGTAGGCGGAACGTGTGTCATACGCCGAGTACATCGAGAAATTTTCAACATGCTGAAAATTTGTAACAACATACTCGGCGTATCACGACGTATGCCAGCGTAATACAACGTATGCAGCATGCTCTTAACATATACAAAACTTACCCATAACGTATTCGACGTGTGCCAGCTTGGTTCAGCAAAATTTTTCATACGTCGGCATACGCTGGCTAAACGTCAAGGTGTGACAGCGGCTTCACACTTCGATGTCAGTGCGGTTATGATTTGAATCGTCGAGCACAGCCTATGATAGCCTAAGCCTACGTAATCGTCATCCGGCGATACGTCTGCCGGCTTATGCATAAGTTAGAGCCAGGGGTCTCCAACCTTTTTGGGCGGAGGGCCCACAAAACCAAAGTGGTGAGGGGCGGAGGGCCGCACCCAAAAAAAGGACGCTAAATTCCGAAAAAAAATATATTATATATAGCGGAAATTTAAACAAAAATTAGTGCTGAATATATTTTTTCTGCCAACGATATGATAATGAATAATCGTGTTAAAAACACATGGTCTTAATATGATCAAATCAAATCATAATAAAAATTACAGAACGCTTTGATCATTCGACCTGACAAATTGGCAGTATTCGCGGGCCGCATTGTAATGTAAACTTAATATGGCACCGCGGGCCGCATAAATCCGTCTAAGGGGCCGCATGTGGCCGCGGCGCGCAGGTTGGAGACCCTGAGTTAGACTATCGTTGGGCATAGGTTGTGAATGCCGACAACATGCTAAGCATTCGTTGGTATAAGTTATCTATATGTGATTAACGTTCTGTGTACGTTACTAATACGTTGTGCATACGTCCACACGTTATTATACGCCAAAAACTTTTTAAAAAAAAACATCAATATCAGCGTACGCCTAGCGTTTTACACACATTTTGATACTTAGCCATACACTGGCTAAAACGTCAAGGTGTGACAGCCCCTTTAGTGTTAGCCTGGGAAATTCTACCCCACTAATTGGCTCTCATGACTAGCCGGTTCTTTCTGCACCTACCTGTTCCACTTGGCAGAAGATCACCAGGTATGGTGCTGAGGGCATGGCCTCTAGTTAGGTTGCTGTGCCAATGGAAAGATATCGTGGAAACCTCGGGGTGTAACATTGCTAGGCCGGTAGTCTAAGTCAAGCGGCTATGGCTGTGTAAGATCTGCAGCCCGTTGGACCACGGAGTTATCTGTGGTCTGCGGCCTCAGGGCCGGAGATCGGGAAGATAAGCCCAGGGAAACCTCCACGTGGGAGTGGACCTGTTACAATATTGTTAATGACAGCATTCACCAGGTTTTTTTTTTATGAAGAAGACTTCTTACAGGAAATCTCTACAATCGCCTCTGAGCTGTCTAGCCTCGGTTCAAATCTCGACCCAGATATAAATTGTCACCCTGGTGTTTTGCAGGCAGGATGAGTGATTCAATGGGTGTGCCATCACTCAGATGGACATTGGACCAGAGGATCAGTCTGCCAGTACTGGTCATTGGAAGACGTTAAATATCTCATGGTGTCCTGAGCGAAGAGTTGGCAAGTCCTACAGACGAAGAAGAAGAAGAAGGAAACCTCCACACTTCACGTAAACTTCATTGCGCTTAATGAAGAAAAGGTTCTCAGAAATGCCATCAACACACCCGTAGCTGGAGCAGTGATGCTCCATCATGCATCATCAAAGTTACAGATTGCACTGCTAAAGAGAACAACAAATCATGCTCAAAATGCAGTCCTCAGGCTGGTTGGTTCCACAGGTGAATGGAAATTGATGGTTAGACTCGGTGTTCTCACCAAGGAAGAATATACAACATGATGAATTCCTTGCCTTTGTAAAATATCTCCCGAAACTAATACTTAGTGCCACGGGATAATTGGTAGCTCTCTGTGATGTCCACTTATTAAACAAATGAAAAACATCGCAGCCGCATTAAAACAGGGGCCGCCGCTCACTAAGAACTCCTCTCATTGTCAATCTGACACGATTACAGGTGTTCGTCATGTAGAGATCTCGAGCACATGTGAGGGAGAACCACACTCCCTGATCTCGAATGACAATATCATATATTTTCTGTATGCTTTACAAACCCAGCAACAATGAATAATTTACCTGGTTCCACATCTTTTGCTTTCATTGAAACATGGAAGTGATCTTCGTCCTATTTCCTATTCTCTTTGAAAAAACAGGTCCGTTGTTCCGACACTTAATCTTCACTTGTTTAAATATTAATAAAACTCTGAAATGTCTCAGCAAGATGGCACAAGTGGAGCATCTCTACTGTTTTCCTTACTTCTGCTGTACCTGAAATCACCAGAGCTTATAGAGACACTTAGTACATCGCTTTCATGTTGTGGTTTCACCAAGCGATTTACTCATTATCATCTTCTCCCATGAACTTGGTACAGTTTACTATATTACAATCACATAAATTAACCCGTTGAATATATGTGCGACATCTCATGAATAACGAGAGGGAGACTTGCTTGCAAGACACGTCCCCTTAACCGATGTGATATTTTCGAAGTCGAAAAGGGCATAACTCTGAAAAATTGACAAAACGCCCTGAAACTCGAACTTGTTTTGTAACTTATCATAATAAAGTCATGTACCAGGTTTCAGTTGAATATGTGAAAGGGTATTGGGGAAAAAAGTCCACAGGTGGGACAGACGGAGAGCAAACCTATAGTCCCCGAAGGTGAAACCGGTAGTATAGGGGACGAATAATGAAAAGATGAGCTTTAATTAAGTACATGGCCTGACATAGAACAAAAATAATGCTGAGTTTTTCAGTTGAAAGGTTTAAATAGCTTTTCCAAATGTAGAAAAATGTTGATGCCACTCATTGACTTTATCTGTCAAGACGTGGACTTTGGACCTCTTTAATGACCTCCTGCAGGGCTGGCAGGAGAGTCTACAGGTACGCACACCTGCCTCTGAGCTGTCCAGCCAGGGTTTGAATCGCTACCCGGATATAAACTGTCATCCTCGTGTTTTGCAGCCTTGCAGGCAGGCCGAGGCATCGGTGTGTGTGCCGTCTCTCGGATGGATGTTAAACTGGGTGTTCCGTCTACGAGCATTAGTTGGTGGATGTGAAAGATCCCAGGATGTCCTTCGTAAGGAGTAGGCGAGCTATCACCGACACCCTGAACAAATTGCACATTCCTGCTATAACCTACAAGGGGCACTGCATGAGTGTCATGACTGCGTTCCCAGCCAATGGTGCAAACCTGCAACCACCACTGCATAAGATTTCATAGAATATAATAGCCTGCAGGTTTACAGCTTTTTGTTGTTTGGTTCTTTTTGCAACCGACAAATCTTTGGGACTGAAGATGTTCTGCTCAACCGTTTAATATTTAAAAACAAATCTCAAAAAATGTAAAACATAACGGGATATCAGAGCAATTTATGACTTGAGATAAATCAACTCTACTTGGCCCTTTGGGAAATTTGGTACCACAAAACAGAGTGAGGAGTTCAATAGCAGTATGGCTTGACACCGCAAAAACTAATGTGGTTCACACGTGGCTGCGAGTGGCATCGCTGGTGGAGGGGGACGTGGCTGTGCTGCTGATGTAACTCCCCCTGTCGGTTGGAGCAGGAATTTGTTTCAGGGTGCCAGCGGAAGTTCGCTGACTCTAATCACCCGGAGGTTATGTTATAGTATCGTGTTTAACAATTTTAGTGAAATGGCATATCGTAAGCATGCATTCAGGTTTGAAACTGGGACAACAAACTTTATACATATTAGGACAGGAAGTACAGGATTCTTTTTTTTTTGTAACATTGTCGAGGCTCGTATGACAGCTAACACACAACGCACAGCAAAGGGGGTGGCGGGGGGGGAGGATGAGACAAGAAGGGCGGGAGAGGGGAAGGACAAAACGGTGGGGAACAGAGACATTAGGGAGATCTGTGGAAGGAGAGGGATGGGGTGGGGAACACGGGGTAACAGATGGACATTACAGGGACTTTCAGGAAGGAAATCAGGGAATTTGAAGGAGGTGGGATTGGGGTGGATTAACGGGGTAGAAAAGATCAAGGTTTGGATGGGGAGATAGAGGTGGTGGTGACAGCTGTTTTGAGTCCTGGAGGGAGAATGAGATGAAGAGAGTGTGAGAGTTTGTTTCCAAAGGTGGGAAAAAGAGGAATGAAAGAGTGAAGGTGAGCAGTAATTCGTGATTTTGGTAGTTTCACCAGAAGAGGATTGTTGGCAGACCTTGAGCACCTCGGAAATATGTTGGGGACATATCGCAGAAAATAGCAGGGGGGGGCGCGAGACCGCGAGAGGAGACGGCAGAAGACAGAAAGACCACTGACCTGCCTGCGGTGAGAGAGTGAGAAGGCCCAAAGACTCAGCCTCATCGCGGGAGATACCAATGATCCTAAATGCTTGGTTTCCACAGCTTGAAGCTGAGAAAGGTGAGAGGCAGGAGCACAGCCCAGGGGAGAGCGCTGTGTTTGGCCGAGGACTCTGGACGAAAGCTTTGTATGTGTCAGGAGCTCAGTTTGGCCAGGAAGGACTTGCACGACGGAGAATTCCCAGCCGGCGACTGGCTTTTGGAGACCAGGTTGGAAATGAATATGGCTTTTCCCAGGAAAGATCATGGCAGACAGTGAAACCCAGAAGCTTCAATGAGAGAACTTCTTCCAGACGATTGTGAGAAAGTAGAATGGGGGGGGGGGTTCTAAACAGTCCTTTTGGAGAGACATAGTATGAGTGTGAGATTTGTCAGGATTGAAAGACATGTTCCACGTGTTGGACCAGTTTGTGATTTTATCCAGATCTGCAGAGAGCGCAGAAGATGCTGTTTGCCGATCTGAGGGATGACCGATGGAACAGCAGAGGTGGAGTCATCACAAAGAGATAAAGAGGATTTTCCAGAGTCAGAGAGGTCATTGATGAAAACCAGAAAAAGAACAGGGCCCAGAACGTTGCCTGGGAACTCCAGCCTGGAGGAAGAGGGGATGAAAGAACTCCATTTAGGGCACACGTTGACTGCGACAGGAGAGGAAGTCTGCGAGCCATGAGTGAGATGGCCTTGGCTACCATAGGAAAGAGTTTTGGTGAGCAAGGCAGGGTGCCAGACCGTGTCAAAAGCACGTGATGTGTCGAGGGATATGGCTCTAATTTCATGTTCTGACATTGAGGACCTCCATCCATTGTTGGGGAGCAGAAGCAGCATATCCAGGGTAAGTGACCTGGTCTGAACCAATTGATGATGGGAAATCAAGCATTGGAGAAGAGGAAGGATTTATGTCAGAAGCGATGATGGATTCCATAACTTAGCTGCTGATTGGGAGAAGGCTCATGGTCTGTCGTTGCAGGGATCTGTTTTTGCACCTTTTTTATGCAGGCATAATGTTTGCTGACTTCCAAGCAGATGGCAGATGACCTTGAGCAAATGAGATGGTGAATAGAACAGAGAAGAGGGTGAGCAAGAGCAGAGGAGCAGGTTTTAGGCACGTGCGGCTGATGCCGTCTGGACC
Source organism: Eptatretus atami (assembly GCA_035128595.1). Classification (NCBI taxonomy): domain Eukaryota; kingdom Metazoa; phylum Chordata; class Myxini; order Myxiniformes; family Myxinidae; genus Eptatretus; species Eptatretus atami. The sequence continues at coordinate 25,720,938 of CM068964.1, read as the reverse complement.
GGTTGCAGAATCTGAGTCAAAGTTTGACAGCAAACTCTCCACTTTGTCAGAAGAAAAGGAAACAGAGTCTTGGGACAGTTGGGTGCAACTGGGTAAGGTGGGTACAGAAAGCGATGGGTTTCGGACAAAATAGATTTAGATGCAAACACCGAGTTTAGGCATTCAGCCTTTTCATGCGCGGTATCAGCAGTGCGGCCATTTGAGGTAAGGGGGATGGGGGGGAACTACACCAGAAACAGATTTGATTTAGATGCCCCCAGGATTGGAAGAGAGCGGAAGAGAGTTTTGAGAGTTCAGCACTTGAGATGAGAAAGATGTTGTTTTCTGGCTTCCTGAGGGTAGACACACACTTGGTCTGAGCTTTGTGGAAGGAACTGAGATTGCCTTCAGTTGGATTTGCTTTCCATGAGGCAAAGGCATGTTGTTTTAGGACAACCGCCTCGCCACAAGCTTCAGTGCACCATGGGTGGGAGGAAGAGTATGACAACTGAAGACGAGAGGGGATAAATCTGTGTATGAGGGAGAGCAAGTTTCTTTGACAGAATTCTCAGGATGTGTTGAAGTCAGAGAAAGTAGAGATAGGAGACCAATCTAGAAGTTTAATGGCTGCTTTAAGACACTGCCTGTCAGCCTTATTGAAATGACAGACTTGATGGCACTGAGGTGGTTCTCTAATATAATAACAGCCAGAGAGATGTTTACTTTGACAAGCACGTGGTCAGAATAACTGATTGGAGCAGAGGAAGAACAGCAGATATTTTCAGGGAAATCTGACAAAATCAGATTTAATAGAGATGGAGTACCGTTGGTTGAGATCCGGGTCGAAAAGTTGACCGATTGAGTCAGTCCCGATGAGTCGCAGAAAATCTTTGCTCAAGTGCATGGCATGGTGAAAAGAGGTACCCACACCAGCCAACTGGCATGATGACAATTGAAGTCACCACATTTGAGGAAGAGAGAGTTTGGATGAGAGGATAGATTCCTTTGTCATGGCACACAGCAACTACTCCCCATCAAAGAGGCACTAAACCTTCATGTACAAGATGCTGTGTTTCAAGCAGGAGACCCAAGAGTAACCCTTCTTGCTGCGGTCTATCGTCAAGGTTGATTGAAGTAAATAAACCAATTTGATGGTTTTACTGGGATTGCTTCCCGATGGATTACGTTATTAGAGGTGTGTCATGACAAGACATTTGGCGACACCTTCGTGTGATTTGCTTTGTTTGAATCTACAATCAGCTTGCATTGAAACATTAAATTGTACCCTCTTTAACATGTGTCATGTCTGGCGTGATGCATTCAATTGGCCAATATTGACCGAACTGTGAATGGACAGCAGGATGGTTCATTTGATATAGTTTGAGCTATCTGATACTGGTTTCAATCACAGCTTGGGTTTATTTCAAGCTGTAATCGAACCTAGCATCAGATAGGCGAGTATACTGTGATTAAATCGAGGACTATGCAGATAACAATTAACACTTGTTCTGATGGCTTCAGGAAATGCTGCATCAAGGAGCATCCTGTAAAGCCAGCTGTCCTTTTTGGCATTTACATTGTACAGTAGAAACTGAAGATCCACTGCTCTCTTTGAAAAGGTTAGGCCATCATTGTGTGCCATCACCTGAGTTTGTTTATGTTGACAATCCCATGTTACACTTCGATAAAATTCTTCCAATGTGTGATGGTCACGTGACCAAATTCCTTGCGGTTAAGGGGTGAGATTTTTGGGTTATGGTGCAGGTGTAATGGGCCAAATGGCCCTTACGACCTAACACGATATATGTAACCGTGATTGCGTATATTATATTTCAATATTGTAGAATATCTTTAATTTTTGGACACATTTTATGGTTAGATTGCAGCACTTCCATTATGAGCATTCCTCAACTTGAATTCTGAATGTAGTCCTCATGATTTGGAGCATTTGCTGCCTTTTTTAGATCCTCGTGGAGGATCTCTAAGTCTTACTCACGTTGTTGTTCTTCATCTTCTTCTTGTGGACTTTTTTGTTTCACAGCCTACAGTTTTCATCGAAACTTCCTGAAACTTGGTATATATATGTAAAAATACTCTGCGCAGGCAGTAACCATCTCCGATTTTGAAAATTCTTGAAATTGAATTCAAAAAATTGAAAACAATGACGTCATATTCGTTTTTATGACGTCATCATTAAGAGGACGAGGATCTTAGCTCATTTGAGCTTGTTGAAACAAGAATGACTCAGCAGCCCCCTTTTAATCACCATCATTCAGTTTTCCCCACCAGTATATCACAGGGTGGTACGTCACACTCACCAGCTCAAGCCAGAGTAACTGCATCAAATAATGTCAAAATTACAGAGAAACCATCAATGGATGGACGTTTCGATTACTGGAACTCATCAGCCTAAACTGTGTTCCACATTAATGTGACCATCTGTTGAAAAGCAAGTTTCAACAAGACAAACTGTCTTTGAGGTGAAAAGCAGTTTCGTTTGAATTCACAATTTAGACGTTAACGTAAGACTTACTGTCTGCTCCATCTTTGATTTTGACGAGCGTCTTGTTTTGCTTGCCGATGGAAGCCCCAAATGATGAGTCGCTCTTTGGTGAGCCCAGCATCAACTGCAGCTCCTCCTCATCCTCATAGGTCGAGTCATCCACCAGCAACAGCACACATGCCTTTTCAGTTTCACCTGTGCTCCATCCAGGTGCATCATTCCAACAGGAAAAATAAATGAATGAATAAATAAATAAGTTGAACATTTTAAAGTTTCAAAAAAATCGCGCAACAAAACCAACTGAAAAACATCATCGTAACCAGACTCGGTGGCGGAATAGTTAGAGCATCTACTCAGAGTCTGAGAGGTCGGAGGTTTTAACTCTGACCGAGTTATACCAAAGACTTTAAAAATGGTGTGATGCTGCTTCTTTGCGAGACGCTCAGCATTTAAACTTTAAAGGATAGGGCACGAACAAACAACCGTAGGTTGGCATCCCATGGGGAGAAGGACATTTCTCTTTAATTGAGCCCTCTGAGTGCAGAAAGAAAAGCGATGTCAAAAAAAGGGTTTTCCGGTCCCCCAGAGTGCAACGGGACCATCAAATACAGGACCGGCCTACTCACCACCTGGGGAGTGGGGGACAGGAGCTACAAACTTCAAGGCGCCTAGACACCACCCACGTGTCATGGACTGGTTGATGAGAAGAGGAGGAGGAGGAGAAGAAGAGAAGAAGAAGAAGGAGGAGGACGAGGAGAGGAGGAGGAGTAGGAGGAGAGAAGGAGGAGGGGGAGGAGGAGAGAAGAGGGAGAGAAAGAAGAAGAAGACAGTTTTTTAAGAACAATGTTGATGTGCAGTATCGAATGGGATCTCCACAGGGAAGTTATGGTTTTATCTGGGAGTCTAAATAAACAGGCAATCTCATGTTAAGCAGGGTGAATCTGATTCAACACGTTGCTCACGTCGACCTGGAGAGTATGCCTGACAGTTATTGAATGAATTAATCAGAACTTTGGCTTCTTTGAGTTTTGTGTCATTTATTTTTTAATTTCAGTAGAAGTTCTTAAAACTTTTTTATATAACCCTTTGAACCCTCGCGGCCGTTTTAACGAGCAAACTATTCTAAACTCCATAGTTATATCCTGAGCGGACCGATTTATGATTCAGGAAGCCCAGGTGGGGGAGCCGAAAGTACAAAGGAGCTCAGGGTTCAAAAAGGTTAAAGTAATATTTTTAATGACTTTGAACGCAGTTTTTGTGATCTTATTTTTTGAATACTGTAAAACTGTCTATCGTAGGTCGTTAAGTCAATGCTACATTCCCATCGTCATGGAACAAGCTGGCTGGTTATGCATGAGAATCGGTATATCTATACGACTCAGACCAAAATATCAGAATGTCAGTGCAGGACAAAAGGTATTTATTCACATCAATCTCTTGCCTCAGTTTATGCATCCTTCTTCTATCCACCCTCTTCTCTCCCGCTATCCTCCCGACCCAGTTGGTTTTGCAGACCAGCAGCCTCTGCTGTTGTCATTTCTCTGTCAGTGTCACCAGCTCCAGACCGTAAATGTAGGCCGACGTTACACAACACCCCAGAAATTTTCCTTTCAATTTCCTTAAGAATTTCCTGTCCACCTTGAATCCCTCCACTTTCCTCTATGCGCATGAACCCACCTGTATCCTCCTCCACACCTCTGCCTCCAAAATACCAACCTTGGTCATCAATCCATAGAGATCATCAATATGCTTCCCTGCCAGATCTTCCTCCCCTCAAAACTGATGTTCAGTTCTTTTCTCTACTGTCTGACACACATTATGCTTGGTGTTGGCTTAATGGTTAGGTTGGTGGGCTTAGGATCCCAGGAACCAGAGTTCAAATCCCACTCAGCTGTTGAATGAATACCAGGTGGGGTTGACTCTGCCTGTCATCCTAATGAGGTCGGCAAAATGAGTGCCAGCTTGCTGGTATCCTGTGTTGGAGTGGTGACCTGTCCAGGATTGTACCCAATAGCCAAGGAGACTGCTTAAGCAGCATCAATGCTCTCCACAGAGTATGGTCCCAATGGAATGACACACCTTGTCACAATCTTCTCCAGGATCATCCTCATTTCATGCCTCTTGATCCTATCGTTCCACAACACCTCCTGCATTTCCTGCCTGCTCTCCACCACAATAACTAGATCATCTGCATATATTATCTTTCTCAGAATTCCTCCAGTGCTGACTCTCCTGCTCACCAGCTTCATTCTCACACTGAACAGGAGTGTACTGACTGAACTTCCCTGCCCCTGATGTTCACGCTGAACTCTTCTGACAACCCGTGACCAACCAAAACTCTTCCCTTCGTTCGCTCATGCATACCTTCCACCAACTTCCACCTCTGGCACTCCCATCCATCTCAGCATTGCCATCACCATCTCTCTTAGGACAGTCATAAGCCTTCTCAAGGTCTACAAACACCAACACCATTCCCCATTTAATATTATATGTATGTACTGTGTATATATATATATATATATATACATATTATAAGTCAGAAAATCAGGTTTATTGATGAGGATTTTTGTTTTGAGTACCAAAGTTGTTCACTTTTCATACCTGGCATGAAGATGAGTGCAGACTCTTCGGTGTTGGGCCGCTCGATGTAATCCACATAGACCTGGGCCGTTGCTTGGCGGGTATAACATCGTATGCTCGAACCGTAACCCACATCTCCAGTTCGATAAACCACAGCAGCCAACTGTCCATCACTTTCGCAGCCCTCGTACGTGAGCTCTCTGAACTGCATGCGTGGGACTGGAACATACGGAAACACCGGAATGACTTGGCGTCTGCTCTTCATCCACTCCTCGTTTTACCGCACAATTGATGCACCTTCTAAATATTGGCAAAAAAAAATGCTAAAAATGCAACATCTATTGAGTTATATTTTAGAACAATCTTTATTTCAAAACAAAAAATGATCCTTTTCCACCATCATATCCGCTCAACAAGTATTCCTCAATCCCTTATGGTATGCCTTTTGGTCCTATAACTTCATTCTTTCATCAATTCCCTTATGAAAATACACTGTACTCCACCTGTAGGTATTTTTGATTGTATAGTTTACAGCAGCATCTCCCAAAGGTCGCGCACTCTTGATTGGAATTTATGACAACGGCAAGCAGCAACTCAGTGCCATGTGAAGAAGGTTAAAAAAGAAACAACTGCTGTATTACGTTTAATTGTTTTAATAACACACTTTCATGGTGTGTTGTGTGTTGTTGTGTGTGTGTGTGTGTGTGTGTTGTGTGTGTTGTGTGTGTGTGTGGTGTGTGTGTGTGGGTTGGTGTGTGTGGTTCGTGTGTGGGTTGGTGTATGGTGTGTGTTGTGTGTCTATTGTTGAAGCAATCTCCTATCATTCTCACTTCTTTGCTTTTTTTGGAAAACTTCTTGGGAAAACCTCTACAAAGTGCGCAATTAAAGAAGAGCCTCACTATAAATTGGCCTTTGTATTAATGTCAATTATTCCAAAAAAAAAAAGCCATGCTTCAGACCTGCCTCGAAATCCACATTCCACCTATTTATAGCCTTCTTCAGTTTGTGCATCATCATCCTTTGTCGCTTTGAGAACCTCACATAACTCTCCTGCAATTTTTTAACATCATGAAAACTTTTCTTAATCTCGAGCCTCAGTGCTCAGCAGGAATACCAATACATAAGAACTCTTCCTCAACATCAAAAACAAGCAGATAAAAAACCTCTTCCTTTTTGGTACTAGTGGGCCCGTTGGTCCAATGGACCAAATTTTCATTGGTCTTCATGGTCTTCTAGCATACCTGCCTGCTGTACTGCTTGAATATCAGCTTGCCTTTCACCAAGCCC
>CM068964.1:25686128-25696606 GCA_035128595.1 Eptatretus atami | reverse complement strand
ATATTTTTTGGAATAAAATTTCTGTGAAGTCAGTCCCGTTACTTTTTAGACAGACCTCGTATGTGGCACAATATCTCAAAAGGTTATGCATGGATTCCGACGAAACCTGGTGGACAGGTTGGGAGTGCCAGTAGGAAGAATTGCTTCAATTTTGGTGAAGATCTGAATCCAGATCCGGATACGAGAATTATTTAATTTTTAGGTGATTCTTCACCATTGAGAGATGGGGTCAAAAACAATGTTGCATGATATCTCAAAAAGTTGTGGATGAGTTATGACAAACTAGGTGGATGAGTTGGTTAAGTGACAAGAACAAGTCGATTCGATTTTGGTTAAGGTCCGGATTCAGATCCGACCTATCAGTGGCATACAAAATGTAAACTGTTCAGCATGGCGGAGATATGCGCTCCACCGAGTGCTATTCCGTTTGGCCAAGTGTCACTCTATGAGTGATTTTTCAACTGTCTGTATTTGTTACTTACGAAATCTAAAGATTTCGTAAGTATATTGATGACTTCCGTTTCTGTTTGTTTGTGTGTTGTTTGTTTGTAGGCACGATAACTCGAGAACGGAAGAAGCTACCAATGTCAAATTACGCCACGTGATTCAGGAGGGTGATGGCTCGTGCTGATTAGATTTTGGTCAAAAATCGGTCAAAGGTCAAGGTCACAGTGAGGTCAAATATTCGATTTTTGATGGTTTGGTACAGATAACTCGAGACGGAAGAAGCTATCAATGTCAAATTACACCACGTGATTCAGGAGGGTGATGGCTCGTGCTGATTAGATTTTGGTCAAAATCGGTCAAAGGTCAAGGTCACAGTGAGGTCAAACATCCAAAAAATGATAACTCGAGAACGGAAGAAGCTGCCAATGTCAAATTAAACCACGGATTCAGGAGGGTGATGGCTAGCGCTGATTAGAGTTTGGTCAAAATCGGTCAAAGGTCAAGGTCACAGTGAGGTCAACATCCAAAACATTCGATTTTTGATGGTTTGGTACAGAATCATTGTAGAAACTTCTGGTTTGCATCGCTACCTTCTCTCGAGACAGCTTTTATTAGACAAGGTCAGAGGTCAAGTTGACGATTTCGTAAGTACCAGTCTATGACTGCTTGTTTGTTTGTTTGTTTGTTTGTAGGCACGATAACTCGAGACGGAAGAAGCTACCAATGTCAAATTACATCACGTGATTCAGGAGGGTGATGGCTAGTGCTGATTAGATTTTGGTCAAAATCGGTCAAAGGTCAAGGTCACAGTGAGGTCAAATATTCGATTTTTGATGGTTTGGTACAGATAACTCGAGAACGGAAGAAGCTACAAATGTCAAATTACACCACGTCATTCAGGAGGGTGATGGCTAGTGCTGATTAGATTTTGGTCAAAATCGGTCAACGGTCAAGGTCACGGTGAGGTCAAACATTCGATTTTTGATGGTTTGGTACAGAATCATCGTAGAAACTTCTGGTTTGCGTCGCTACTTCTCTAGAGACAGCTTTATTAGACAAGGTCAGAGGTCAAGTTGACGATTTCGTAAGTACCAGTCTATGACTGCTGTTGTTTGTTTTGTTGTATGTTTGTTTGTTTGTAGGCACGATCACTCGAGAACGGAAGAAGCTACCAATGTCAAATTACACCACGTGATTCAGGAGGGCGATGGCTAGTGCTGATTAGATTTTGGTCAAAATCGGTCAAAGGTCAAGGTCACAGCGAGGTCAAATATTCGATTTTTGATGGTTTGGTACAGCGAGGACAAATATTCGATTTTTGATGGTTTGGTACAGATAACTCGAGAACGGAAGAAGCTACCAATGTCAAATTACACCACGTGATTCAGGAGGGTGATGGCTAGCGCTGATTAGATTTTGGTCAAAATCGGTCAACGGTCAAGGTCACGGTGAGGTCAAACATTCGATTTTTGATGGTTTGGTACAGAATCATCGTAGAAACTTCTGGTTTGCGTCGCTACCTTCTCTAGAGACAGCTTTTATTAGACAAGGTCAGAGGTCAAGTTGACGATTTCGTAAGTACCAGTCTATGACTGCTTGTTTGTTACTTACGAAATCTAAAGATTTCGTAAGTATATTGATGACTTCCGTTTCTGTTTGTTTGTGTGTTTGTTTGTTTGTAGGCACGATAACTCGAGAACGGAAGAAGCTACCAATGTCAAATTATGCCACGTGATTCAGGAGGGTGATGGCTCGTGCTGATTAGATTTTGGTCAAAAATCGGTCAAAGGTCAAGGTCACAGTGAGGTCAAATATTCGATTTTTGATGGTTTGGTACAGATAACTCGAGAACGGAAGAAGCTATCAATGTCAAATTACACCACGTGATTCAGGAGGGTGATGGCTCGTGCTGATTAGATTTTGGTCAAAATCGGTCAAAGGTCAAGGTCACAGTGAGGTCAAACATCCAAAAATGATAACTCGAGAACGGAAGAAGCTGCCAATGTCAAATTAAACCACGTGATTCAGGAGGGTGATGGCTAGCGCTGATTAGAGTTTGGTCAAAATCGGTCAAAGGTCAAGGTCACAGTGAGGTCAAACATCCAAAACATTCGATTTTTGATGGTTTGGTACAGAATCATCGTAGAAACTTCTGGTTTGCATCGCTACCTTCTCTCGAGACAGCTTTATTAGACAAGGTCAGAGGTCAAGTTGACGATTTCGTAAGTACCAGTCTATGACTGCTTGTTACTTACGAAATCTAAAGATTTCGTAAGTATATTGATGCCTTCCGTTTCTGTTGTTTGTTTGTTTGTATGTTTGTATGTTTGTTGTTTTGTTTGTTTGTTTGTTTGTAGGCACATAACTCGAAGACGGAAGAAGCTACCAATGTCAAATATACACACGTGATTCAGGAGGGTGATGGCTAGTGCTGATTAGATTTTGGTCAAAATCGGTCAAAGGTCAAGGTCACAGTGAGGTCAAACATAATTCCGTAAATTAACGTGGAGAAATGGAGTATTTTTGCTTCGCTCGACGTTACGAGTTCGTTTTAACTTCGATTTTAATTTGTCTTCAGTTTTTGCGATCGCTTAGGACGCTTAAAACTCGGTTGTCGAAATTCTGGTAAAAATCGGATGTTTTGGAGACGTTTTAAGATGTATAAAAAAAATATTTCACTCGAAGCGTCAAGGGTCGTCCCATGATGCATTGCGCTCGAGCAGACGTCACGGGTCGTCCCATGATGCATTGCGCTCGAGCAGACGCGTCGTTGATTGACGTTAAGGTTTTGCATGGAGAAATGGAGATTTTTTGCTTCGCTCGACGTTACGAGTTCGTTTTAACTTCGATTTTAATTTTGTCTTCGTTTTTTGCGATCGCTTAGGACGCTTAAAACTCGGTTGTCGAAATTCTGGAACAGCGATGAATAACTGATATATATAATAAATAATAAGTCTTTTATCAGATTCTTCTGAAAAGTAATACACCTATTATCTGGCATATCCTGCTGGTACTGAATCACTTTAAAAAAAAAAAAATGGAATTTTTATAAGAAATCTAGTTTTTGTCTGGGACTCATTATCTGCAAACCACAGTGTAAAATCGTAGACCACAATGAATTCAGAATTCAAGCTCCCCTTGGGCTTCTGACTGATTCATGCTTTTATTAGAAGGTCAGAGGTCAAGTTGATGATTTCGTAAGTACCAGTCTATGACTGCTTGTTTGTTACTAGTTGTTGTAGTTGTACGCGAGACACGATACTCGAGAACGGAAGAAGCTACCAATGCCAAATACACACGTGATTCAGGAGGGTGATGGCTAGTGCTGATTAGATTTGGTCAAATCGGTCAAGTCAAGGTCACAGTGAGGTCAAACATCAATGATACTCGAGAACGGAGAAGTCAATGCATACACTGATTCAGGGGTGTGGCTAGCGCTGATTAGATTTTGGTCAAAATCAGTCAAGTCAAGGTCACAGTGAGGTCAAATATTCGATTTTTGATGGTTTGGTACAGAATCATCGTAGAACTTCTGGTTTGCGTCGCTACCTTCTCTAGAGACAGCTTTTATTAGACAAGGTCAGAGGTCAAGTTGACGATTTCATAAGTACCAGTCTATGACTGCTTGTTTGTATGTTTGTTTGTTTGTAGGCACGATAACTCGAGAAGAAGAAGCTACCAATGTCAAATTACAGCACCTGATTCAGGAGGGTGATGGCTAGCGCTGATTAGATTTTGGTCAAAATCGGTCAACGGTCAAGGTCACGGCGAGGTCAAACATTCGATTTTTGATGGTTTGGTACAGATAACTCGAGAACGGAAGAAGCTACCAATGTCAAATTACACCACGTGATTCAGGAGGGTGATGGCTAGTGCTGATTAGATTTTGGTCAAAATCGGTCAACGGGCAAGGTCACGGTGAGGTCAAACATTCGATTTTTGATGGTTTGGTACAGATAACTCGAGAACGGAGAAGCTACCAATGTCAAATTACTCCACGTGATTCAGGAGGGTGATGGCTAGTGCTGATTAGATTTTGGTCAAAATCGGTCAACGGTCAAGGTCACGGTGAGGTCAAACATTCGATTTTTGATGGTTTGGTACAGATAACTCGAGAACGGAAGAAGCTACCAATGTCAAATTACACCACGTGATTCAGGAGGGTGATGGCTAGTGCTGATTAGATTTTGGTCAAAATCGGTCAAAGGTCAAGGTCACAGTGAGGTCAAATATTCGATTTTTGATGGTTTGGTACAGAAAACTCGAGAACGGAAGAAGCTACCAATGTCAAATTACACCACGTCATTCAGGAGGCTGGTGCCTCGCGCTGATTAGATTTTGGTCAAAATCGGTCAACGGTCAAGGGCACGGTGAGGTCAAACATTCGATTTTTGATGGTTTGGTACAGAATCATCGTAGAAACTTCTGGTTTGCGTCGCTACCTTCTCTAGAGACAGCTTTTATTAGACAAGGTCAGAGGTCAAGTTGACGATTTCGTAAGTACAGTCTATGATGCTTGTTTGTTTGTTTGTTTGTAGTGTTTGGAGCACGATAACTCGAGAACGGAAGAAGCTACCAATGTCAAATACATCACGTGATTCAGGAGGGTGATGGCTAGTGCTGATTAGATTTTGGTCAAAATCGGTCAACGGTCAAGGTCACGGTGAGGTCAAACATTCGATTTTTGATGTTTGGTACAGATAACTCGAGAACGGAAGAAGCTACCAATGTCAAATTACACCACGTGATTCAGGAGGGTGATGGCTAGTGCTCATTAGATGTTGGTCAAAATCGGTCAACGGTCAAGGTCACGTGGAGGTCAAACATTCGATTTTGATGGTTTGGTACAGAATCATCGTAGAAACTTCTGGTTTGCGTCGCTACCTTCTCTAGAGACAGCTTTTATTAGACAAGGTCAGAGGTCAAGTTGACGATTTCGAAAGTACCAGTCTATGACTGCTTGTTACTTACGAAATCTAAAGATTTCGTAAGTATATTGATGACTACCGTTTCTGTTTGTTTGTTTGTTTGTTTGTATGTTGTTTGTTTGTATGTTTGTTTGTAGGCACGATAACTCGAGAACGGAAGAAGCTACCAATGTCAAATTACACCACCTGATTCAGGAGGGTGATGGCTAGTGCTGATTAGATTTTGGTCAAAATCGGTCAAAGTGTAAGGTCACAGTGAGGTCAAACATTCGATTTTTGATGGTTTGGTACAGAATCATCGTAGAAACTTCTGGTTTGCGTCGCTACCTTCTCTAGAGACAGCTTTTATTAGACAAGGTCAGTGGTCAAGTTGACGATTTCGTAAAGTACCAGTCTATGACTGCTTGTTTGTTTGTTTGTTTGTCAATTGCCTACAGGTCAGAATTTTAAACCGATCTTCATGAAACTTCACCATCTGGTAGAGTTCATCCTAAGCAAGAAGCTATTTTTTTGTCAATTTTTTTGACATCAAAAGGTCAACAACTTTGTCGAATTTCTAAAATCCTCAATTTTCATCGGATTGACTAGAAATTTGAACAGGATTTGCATGTCAGGTTACTGAATTCAACCACCAATTATTTTTGACATCAACATAAGACCAAAATTTCAACATAGGTCAGAGGTCAACAACTTAGGTAATATTTCTAAAATCTTCAGTTTTCATCTGAGAGGGTTGAAACCTCAAGAGGATTAGTATATTTAGTCATTGACTTCAACCACAAATTATTTTGAAGGTCAAATTTGTTTTATGGATTTTACAAGTATCATGATATGCACAACAGCCTTCTTGTTTATTTGTTTATTTATTTATTTATTTATTGTGTATGCATAGTCGAGGCTCATGGACGAGCTAGTGCACTGAATGGATCAGGACATAATAGGACGCAAAAGGAACAGTGGAGTTGCACGCAAAAGGAACAGGAGAGGTGGTAAACACCAACAGCAGGGTAGAAGACCAAGACAGAGGGAGAGTTGGGCAAACAATGGGTGTGGGGAGGAATGGGGGGCAGGGGAGTATGCATTGGGGGGACAATATTGATACAGAAAGAAATTCCAAGGAGGAAAAACTGGAAATTTGGAAGGAGTTATTTAGTGGGTGGGGAGAAAGAGACAGAGAGAGAGGAGGGGGAGGTTTACGAGGGTAGAAAAGATCATGGTTTTGGATTGGGAATTATCTGAGATGGCAGTGAACAGCCATCTTGAAGACCTGGAGGGGAAGAATGAGATTGAAGAGGATGTGGAAGTGAGGGGGGGGGGAAAGAGGAACAAACAAGTAGGGGTGAGCAGTGATTCTGGATTTAAGTAGTTTCACCAGAAGGGGGTTTATTGTGGACTGTGTGCACCCTGGAGAAACTGGGAGGGGGCGGGGGCAGGGGCAAAGCACAGAAACAACAGAGGGTGAAAGACCAGAAAGAATGCGGTAGAAAACAAAGAGACCAGCGACTTGTCTGCGATGGCGAAGTGATAAACCCATAGACTCAGCTTCATCGCGGGACATTCCAATAATCTTGCAATATGACATTTGTCAATGCGTTGTTCCCCTTTGATATGATATTTAGGTTTCCCCATTGTTGTTACCCTCACAAACTTTTTCATAAACCATCGTGCTGCCCTGACCCCTGTCCTGCACATTGGCTCGTTATATTGCCATTTGCTAACTCCATGGTATTAATGGTGTGGATCTGTGATGTGGATCCGCGACATCAATGAAACTCGAATGCACATTCCGTTCGCCTTTTGTGCCATTTTTACGGTTCAATCAGAGGAAGAACATTATACAGTGGAAGGCCTTTGTATCCTTTAACCCCTGTGACCTTTGGACGGGAAAATATATTCCAATCACGTTAAAGCATCGGTATGGAAAAATGGATGTTCATCTACTTTTGCTGTTGTTTAGTTTTCAAACCTTCAACCTTCCTTGTATCCCAGTTCTTCCCATTCTATGTTTCTTTCTCTTGGCAGAAGCTTAAGGACTGGCAAGATAGATTTGAGGTACGGTACGCACACTCGTCTTTCAACTGTCTCGACTGGTTGTGAATCCCAAACCATCGATAAATTGTTACCCTGGTGTTTCACAGGTAGAGCAAGCATCGATGTGTGCACCGTCCCTCAGATGTTAAACGTCTGGCAATATTATTTGGTGAATGAGATGAACGTTAAAGATCCCACGGTGGCCACTGCATCGTGGAGGTGAGTTTATCACCAGCACCCTGACAAATTCCCAAATCCTGCTCTACCCTACAGGGGGCACTGCATCAGCGGCACACCAATGCTCACAGCAATGATGGAGAGCAGAAGCCATTTGCTGCATATGAAAGAAGCAGCCTGGTGTTGGCTTCGTGGTGAGGGTGGCTGGCTTGGAATCTTAGGGTCCTGAGTTGAGACCCATTGGGTGCTGAATTAACATCAGGTGGGGTTGACTCAGCCTGTCATCCTTCTGAGGTTGGCAAATGAGTACCAGTGTACTGGTATAGGGCACAGCATCAGTGGCATAGCTGCACCCCCAACAGATTGATCGATACCTGGCAGTTAAGTTGCCATATGCAAGAAGAAGAAGACAGAAGCAACAGAAGCATCTCAATTTGACTTTACCAATATGATGTGGAGTGTTTTCTTGCTCAAGCGTTCAAAGGTGAACGGATTTTCATCTCTAGTGGCCCGTAGCATCAAAACGTAACAGCATATTATGAGTGGAAAAGTAAACCGACAAATCCCTGAAATCAGCATTGCATTGCACAATTAAGCTACGAGGTTGGATGTCGTTCAGATGAGTTTTGTCTGATCTACATATAATGAACCAAGAATATAACATGAGAAAAGTTTTGGTTTTTCGTGATTTCATTGTGAGGTCATGTGGATCATATTATTAATAAAGTACCTGATACTATACATAATAATCCTTCAGATGAACCAGTGTCTAGATTTTTACAGAAACCCAGCAGGCAATACTGCAGAGCTAAAGGACAGTGCAATCCCCAATCAAAAGCAGTGTGGTCGTTCAGACAAAGACCTCGGACACTACACCAGGTCTTCCAGTGCTTAGCCTCCTTAAACATGCTCCTGACTCGATATGATGCGTGGGATGCCGACCTGGTGTCTTCCATGAACAATAAACTCAATAGTGATTGCTTTCGGGTGCTATTACATTTTTTCAGTTAATCAAATGTGACATGACCTTTGCACTGTGACCTTTTCGGTGATGATCTGTGGTGTTGATGTGAGGAGTTTTTATTGTCTCATCGCGTTGGTCATCATTCTGTTTGTGCCACACTTCGTTTTAAGGTGATCTTTGTGTCAGTCCTGCCCTAACATGGCCTCCATCCGTGGCCGACACAACAAAAATAGTCAGACTGCTGCGCAAACAGTGACCATGTCAATATTGAGTCTGAGAGTGGTGCATTTCTCTGGAGGTCTAAGGTCGATGCCTTTTTCAATGTATACACGATTGGAACGCCAAGTAAATTGAAGAGCTGCTCGTTTCTGCCAGCACTATAGGCTCGGAGGTTACAGGGTACAGGGACAATGCCAACCACATTCTGCTTGGCAAATCAGCATGCCTGACTAATAAGTATCATTTGCTTCCAGTCCTTTGTCAGCACCGTTCACGTTCAAACCTCACAGTGATACTGCCAGCAAGGCAGATAAAAGATGGTGTTTCCACTGCCACACACACGAGCCGTTAAGAAAGGGGGGCTTGCAAGAGCTAATGAAATTGTGTTGCGAAAACAATGCCAAGTCCGTCGAGCTTGGTGGTCATTCTGCTAAAAGCCTTTTACTCACTTTAACAGCTCATGGAATCCTGTCGTACCAATCCCACAAAAACCCGCCATGCCAACGGCTCTCTCTGAGGAAGGGATTGTTGGCAAACATGGCAGATCTCTTGCAGCTGTGCAGAGCCTAATCCACCACTCAGCTTGCACATTGACATCAGAATCCCAGATTTATTGCCTTCCATGTATATGGCTCTTTAACAGGTTTTACGAGGTACCCCAAATGTGTTCTTGGGATAGTCTTTCTTCGTGGTGTTTTAATTTTTTAGCAGAGTCGCTTCCCCCAGATCCTAAACAAACACACCCCGACTATGATAAGGGACTTTGAGATTTCAGCACTGGATGTTTTGTGCCATGTTCATTCCACTCCCAAGTGCTAAACTACACAAGCGGATGACTGAGAAATAGATTTTCATACAAGCTGCATACAAGCTAAATGAAACAAAACAAAAGGAGGAATGGGAAAGCAGGGATGAAACAGAAAAGGAACAAACCAACTGACAACTAACAAATAAAAAGAGGTGAGGGATGCCGCAACTCGTGGTTTGAGAAAGACTGCAAATTGACGAGATGTTCGATATTCGTTTATTTGAAATGTGCCTCGAGTATAGATTCCAATGATCAGATCAGAAGTTGGAGACCTTCGTTTGAGCATCAGGGTAGCATCAGGGTGTGCTGCATGGTGAAAGGAACAAAGGATGTAATTTTGAGACTGTTAAATCTTGGAAAGTTAGGGAGGCAAAAATATGAGGGTGGTTCAAATCCCACCTTCACTCTTGTTAATATTAAAAGTGGAGTAATATCTGCAGATCAATCATTTTTGAGGAATTTGTCTTGAGAGTAATAGCCAATTCACTATTTTGGGTTTTTTTGTCAAATTAACTTTGAATCCTTAATAAGCTGGTGACCTCCAAAAAGTGAAACGGCTGTCCTCAGGATAGCTTGTTTGAAAATCCGATGTATGTGCTTCAGTTCTTCAACTCTAGGTGGTGCGTGAACATGCTTCTTTGTGGTCTGTTGGAGCAACAGGAGAATATGCAGTGAAAGATGGCTGCATCAACATCCTCCTTTCATCAAGTGCAGATGAATGTCAGATTATTGTCCCAAAAATTCAAGCGTTAATTACACAAGGAAATTAGATGCAAGAGGAGGCCAATCAGCCCATCATGCCCACGTCACATCAACACCAAACCAATTCATCAACACCGGACCAATTTATCAACACCACACCAATTTATCAACACCACACCAATTTATCAACACCAGACCAATT
>CM068964.1:25609806-25685984 GCA_035128595.1 Eptatretus atami | reverse complement strand
TTATCAACACCAGACCAATTTATCAACACCAGACAATTTATCAACACCACAGCAATTTATCAACACCGCACCAATTTATCAACACCACACCAATTTATCAACACCAGACCAATTTATCAACAACGCACCAATTTATCAACACCAGACCAATTTATCAACACCGCACCAATTTATCAACACCACAGCAATTTATCAACACCAGACCAATATCCAGACCAATTTATCAACCACCGCACCAATTTATCAACACCACACGCAATTTATCAACACCGTCCACCAATTTATCAACACCAGACCAATTTTATCAACACCACACCAATTTATCAACACCAGACCAATTTATCAACACACAGAACCAATTTATCAACACGCACCAATTTATCAACACCCAGACCAATTTATCAACACCAGACCAATTTATCAAACCACCGCACCAATTTATCAACACCGCACCAATTTATCAACACCAGACCAATTTATCAACCACCAGACCAATTTATCAACACCGCACCAATTTATCAACACCGCACCAATTATCAACACCACACCAATTTATCAACACCACACCAATTTATCAAACACCACACCAATTTATCAACACCAGACCAATTTATCAACACCGCACCAATTTATCAACACCAAACCAATTTATCAACACCACACCAATTTATCAACACCGCACCAATTTATCAACACCAGACCAATTTATCAACACCAGAACAATTTACCAACACCAGACCAATTTATCAACACCACCAATTTATCAACAACCACACCAATTTATCAACACCACACCAATTTATCAACACCACACCAATTTATCAACACCACACCAATTTATCACAACAGACAAAATTTATCAACACCAGACCAATTTATCAACACCGCACCAATTTATCAACAACCGCACCAAT
This sequence comes from Eptatretus atami, assembly GCA_035128595.1. Taxonomy (NCBI): domain Eukaryota; kingdom Metazoa; phylum Chordata; class Myxini; order Myxiniformes; family Myxinidae; genus Eptatretus; species Eptatretus atami. Next base: position 25,685,070 of record CM068964.1, on the reverse strand, counting down.
TTATCAACACCGCACCAATTTATCAACACCGCACCAATTTATCAACACCACACCAATTTTATCACCAGACACCAGACACCAGACCAACCCTCAAAGGGCGGAGGAGCTCCTTGTGAGCCAACGGCCATCCATATCTAGTGCCCAACTGTGTCTGTGGACGTCCTCCTGCAGTTGGGTTAATTTTTTATTAGGAGGTTGGTGGCAGGATTTGCACTCCTGCCACCGTAAAACCCTTCATTCCGCAAAACACAAAAACGCAAAAAAATCTGAAAACCCACTCCATGGGAGTACCTCCTGTGCAGCTTCCCTTCGCAGGGCAGCTCACCGGATGACGGGATTGGGCAAAGCCTTCGGGACCCCCAATCTTTGATGATAGGAGGGAAACCACGGGTACATCCCTGGGTCAGATTGCGGGAGAGTGTGTCGGAGTGGTGCTGAGGTTCGTCCACCAGACCGCGGTCTCCTTGGGTTAACCTGAGGCGGTCCCTTCGGGTGGGTGCCTGGAATGTCCTATCCCTAAGAGAGGATGATCACCTGTCTCTGTTATCATCTGAGCTCAAGTGTTTGGACATCGGATTGCAGCTCTTCTCGAGGTTCCGAGACCGGATTGCGGCGAGATAATGTGGGTGGTTACACCTACTATTGGTCTTGTCGCTCTGATGGTTACCATACCCAAGGAGTTGCTGTAGCTGTGTCCAATAAGCTGACCCCAATGATAATTGAGGTAACACCGGTCAACGAGCGTATTATGAGATTAAGGATTCGTCACTCCTTAGGTGTCATTTCCCTGGTCTCTGTTTATGCTCCGACTGAGGCGAGTGATCTCACCGTGAAGGATGCATTCTACGCCACGCTCGAGTCTGTGGTTGATCAGTGCCCCAGAAGAGATACACTTCAGTCTTGGGGGATTTCAATGCATCGACTGAACTGATCGGGATGGTTATGAGGTGGTGTTGGTCCCCATGGGTCAGGAACTATGAACCAGAATAGCACTAAGTTCCTTGACTTTGCAAGAAGTCATGGACTTAGGGTGGCTGGTTCATGGTTTCAGCACCCACAAGCTCATCGCTGGACTTGGTATTCCAACGCTGGCGGTGTGGCAAAGGAGATTGACCATGTCCTCAGTGACGGTCGTTGGAGGATGATCCAGAACTGCAGGGTCTACCGGAGTGCTCAGTTCCTCAATACTGACCACAGGCTTGTTGTAGCAACTCTAAAGCTGCACCTTAAATCCTGGAGAATGGTACCATCCCAGCCTAGGCTGGATGTTGGCAAGCTCAGGGATGAGAGAGTAGCTGAGGAGTTTGGAACAGGCTGAGTGGACACTTGGGGGTCTGGGTGCTTTGGGGGGTCCTGAAGAGTTGTGGAGTGCCTTCAAGACCACCGTCCTTGATGTTGCCGGTGGATGTCTTGGAACTCACCGCAGGGCAAAGAAGAATTTTGTCTCTCAAGGGACACTGGATACCATTGACCAGAGTCGCAGGGCCAGGCTGAATGCAGAGCTGAGCTGTTCAGGGAGCTGAGGCGTAAAACTGTACGTGCACTGAGGGTGGACAAGGAGGCCTATGTGCGAGGAATCTGTGAGGGGGTAGAGCATCACCTGTGGACAGGTGATTCTCGACCCGCTTACAGGGGAATTCGCGCATTGCGTTCATCCAAGCCATCCCTCGGAGCACTGCAGTTAGAGCAGAGAGTGGTAGGCTCTTGACAGAGGAGTCTGAAGTGAAGGCCCGCTGGGCCGGTTACTTGAGCGGTTGTACCAGGCTGATCCCCCAGCTGTCGAGTTGGACGTCAAGGGTGTTACAATCCCTGTTGCTGACCTCCAATCAACTGTGGTCCACCTTCGCTTGTGGAAACACGGGCTGCGGTGAACCAGTTGAAACGGGCAAAGCTCCAGGGATCTGTGGAATCCATGCTGAACTTCTCAAGGCTGGTGGAAATGCTGCACTCGTGTCGTTGCATCAGTTTGTTGCTCTGCCTGGAACACAGGCATCATCCCAACTGATGAAGAGGGCCTTGTTGTTCCTCTCTGGAAAGGGAAGGGTGATCGCCAAGACTGCAACAACTACCGAGGGGTGACGCTGCTCTCAGTGCCGGGCAAGGTCTTTGCACGGATAATTCTTGATAGGGTTCGCCACCATCTGCTTGAGCACCACGTCCAGAGCAGTCAGGCTTTACACCAAAGAGGTCAACGATTGACCGTATCCTTGCTCTTCGTGTCCTCACCGAACGCAGACGAGAGTTTCGGCAGGGCTGCTTGCAGCCTATGTTGATCTCTGTAAAGCGTTCGATTCAGTGAATCGGGATGTCCTCTGGAGGATTCTTGGTCTTCGTGGGGTGCCACCAAAACTGATCGATCTGATGTCTGAACTCTACTCTGGTACTGAGAGTGCTGTGAATGTGGGTGGTACCATCTCTGACTTATTTTCAGTTGTTACTGGAGTTCGTCAGGGGTGTGTACTGGCCCCCACACTTTTCAGCACTTGTATGGACTGGATTTTAGGGAGGGTGTCGGAGAGATCAAGCTGCGGTGCATCGTTTGGGAATGTCAAGATCTCGGACCTTGATTTTGCAGATGATGCAGTCATCTTTGCGAGACTTTAGATATCCTTTTGGGGCCTCGAGGTGCTGAATGAGGAGTCGGAGCCGCTGGGATTACGGGTTTCTTGGGTCAAAACTAAGATCCAGGCTTTCGGTGACATCTTGGATGCTGCTGTCCTGTCTGTGTCTGTTTGTGGTGAGGATGTTGAGGTCGTGGAGAGATTCACTTACCTTGGCAGTGATATTCATGTCTCTGCTGGCTGTGAGTCAGAGGTCAATAGACGTCTGAGTCGGGCCTGGGGAGTCATGGATTCACTGGATCATGGGGTGTGGCGCTGCCGGTACCTGTGCGGGAGGACGAAAGTCCGAGTCTTCAGGTCCTTGGTACTTCCAGTCTTGCTCTATGGATGCGAGACTTGGACTCTGACCAAGGATCTGAGACGGAGACTTAATTCCTTTGGTACCAGGTCTCTTCGGAGAATCCTTGGCTATCGCTGGTCAGATTTTGTGTCCAACGAGCGGTTGCTGAGAGAGACTCGGATGAGATTTGTTACCTGCATAGTCCGTGAGCGTCAGTTGCGGCTGTATGGACATGTGGCTCGTTTTCCTGACGCTGATCCTGCTCACCAGATTCTCTCAGCGAGGGAGTCTCATGAGTGGAGGAGGCCAGTGGGCCGACCACGTGCCTCGTGGTTGCAGCAGGTTGCCATCATCTCAAGGAGATGGGGATGGGCCTGGCATCTGCCTGGGGGATGGCCAGACGGAGGCCCCTGGAGTACCGGCGAAGTGGACGCAGCGACGCGCTGTTCTGGCACATGCTCCCATACCTGACCCTGACACCAATTTATCAACAAAAGACCAATTTATCAACACCAGACCAATTTATCACACCGTACCAATTTATCAACACCGCACCAATTTATCAACACGCACGCACCAATTTATCAACACCACACCAATTTATCAACACCGCACCAATTTATCAACACCAGACCAATTTATCAACACCACACCAATTTATCAACACCGCACCATTTATCAACACCAGACCAATTTACAACACTGCACCAATTTATCAACACCACACCAATTTATCAACAACCAGACCAATTTATCAACACCAGACCAATTTATCAACACCGCACCAATTATCAACACCAAACCAATTTATCAACACCGCACCAATTTATCACACCAACAAATTTATCAACACCAGACCAATTTATCAACACCAGACCAATTTATCAACACCACACCAATTTATCAACACCGCCCACAATTTATCAACACCAAAACAATTTATAACACCGCACCAATTTATCAACACCAGACCAATTATCAACACCACACCAATTTATCAACACCACACCAATTTTCAACACCAGACCAATTATCAACACCGCACCAATTTACAACACCGCACCACACCAGACACACCCACACACTATCAAACCCAAAACCCACAACCAATATCATAAAAATTCAACACCGCACCAATTTATCAAACACCACACCAATTTATCAACACCAGACCAATTTATCAGAACCACACCAATTTATCAACACCGCACCAATTTATCAACACCAAACCAATTTATCAACACCGCACCAATTTATCAACACCAGACCAATTTATCAACACCAGACCAATTTATCAACACCAGACCAATTTATCAGAACCACACCAATTTATCAACACCGCACCAATTTATCAACACCAAACCAATTTATCAACACCGCACCAATTTATCAACAACGGACCAATTTATCAACACCAGACCAATTTATCAACACCAGACCAATTTATCAACACCACACCAATTTATCAACACCGCACCAATTTATCAACACCAAAACAATTTATCAACACCACACCAATTTATCAACACCAGACCAATTTATCAGAACCACACCAATTTATCAACACCGCACCAATTTATCAACACCAAACCAATTTATCAACACCGCACCAATTTATCAACACCAGACCAATTTATCAACACCAGACCAATTTATCACACAGACCAATTTATCAGAACCACACCAATTTATCAACACCGCACCAATTTATCAACACCAAACCAATTTATCAACACCGCACCAATTTATCAACACCGGACCAATTTATCAACACCAGACCAATTTATCAACACCAGATCAATTTATCAACACCGCACCAATTTATCAACACTGCACCAATTTATCAGCACCGCACCAATTTATCAGCACCAGACCAATTTATCAACACCACACCAATTTATCAACACCGCACCAATTTATCAACACCAGACCAATTTATCAGCACCACACCAATTTATCAACACTGCACCAATTTATCAACACCAGACCAATTTATCACACCACACCAATTTATCAACACCGCACCAATTTATCAACACCAGACCAATTTATCAACACCACACCAATTTATCAACACCACACCAATTATCAACACCAGACCAATTTATCAACACCAGACCAATTTATCAACACCAGGTCAAAAATAAAGAAAAATGCAAAATGGATTTTTTTGTCGGTTTTTTTCTGTAGTTTTTTGTATTTCTTTCCAGGAGAGGGGGCTTGGGTGAAGATGGTTCTTGGGTAAAAAAAACATACAACATCAACCACACAACACCCCTTGATGAGACCCCCACCAACAGCACTCCGTACACATGCACACAATCACTCATCAATGTTCAAGCTACCTTAAAGTCCTATCAACATCCCCATAACTTCCAGGTACCCATCTAATTCCAATTTAAACTTATCTACTGTTTCTGCTGCCACTACCTTTCCAGGGAGACCAATCCATGCATTTACTACTCTGAGTGAAAGACCCCCACCTTACCACCATCTTCGTAGTAAGATGTTAACATTAAACATTACAAAAAAATACAAAAAACATTCAAGTATCTGATACTCAATTAATTGCTGGGAATAAATAATCTTCAAAGCTGATCCTCCCCAATGACTGACGACTGATTTGCAATATTCTTCATCATAGATGATGTAGCATGAACTTCCATTTCACCAGGAATGTTGATTTGAATCATAAACCAAAGTTCTCCTCCTTGCATTCAATTTCCGCGATAAAGAGACGGAAAAGGCCTCAGTGGAATCAGGAGTGATAAAAATTCTACTTCCATTTATCATTGCAACAGAGCGAAGGTCCAGAAGGATTGAGGGGACCTCAGTGGCATGTTCGTTTTGCACTTCATAAATCATCATCTGGAAAGAATGATGACAGTAAATTGAATATGGATTACGTACTTAGGGTTGGCAGGAAAGCCTTGCGGTATCCGCACTCACCTCTGAGCTGTCTCGCCTGTGTTTGAATCTTAGCCCAGCTATAAACTGTCACCCTGGTGTTTCACAGGCAGGGTGATTCATCAATGGGTTTAACTGTCCACCTCGGATGGACGTTAAACTGGGCGTCCCATCTGGTGGCATTAGATAACGGATGTTAAAGATCTCACGGTGTTCTTCAATAGGCGAGTTATCTTTCATGCCACCCTGCACCCTCAGTGGAGTATCCTTCGTTGGAGTGGTGACCCATCCAGTGTTGTATCCCTCACCAAACGAAACTGCTTTGGTAGAAACAGTGCTCTCCATAGAGCATGATAAATAATTAAATTAATTAATTGATTGGGTAATTGGACATGTGCCTGAAATAGTGTCCAGCATTTCTGTGATTATACCTGTCATCGCTACCCTCAACAAACGTTGGAGTTTCACAACTGAACTTGGGGAAAATGTGTGAATAAAACTCGGCCCATCAGCTTCTGGTTTCCATAGAAACATAGCAAACATAGAAACACACTTCTGGTTTCCATCACAACTTCTGAAGAGACCTGACACGGGAAAGAAATCCTGCAAAATGATTCTTGTTACACAACAGCAACATTTTTGTTTTAAACTCTGACAAACCAGAGCGCCACACACACACACACACACACACACACACACACACACACACACACACACACACACACACACACACACACACACCACACACACACACACACACACACACACATCCTTCCCATACAAAATTTTCTGATGAGATCTCATAAAAATCCAATGATGTCTGATCGCATCCAATGGGAATATTTTTTTCATCAAGGTTGACTGTCCGTAGTTAACAGGCAATTATTCGTAACCACAACCTTCATGTTTTCCCTCCGTGCAAATAGCCAAGTGTCGAATTCCCCATCTTTGTGGGAGGGCAGAACAGTGGCAGCCCTTGGGGTTTATCAGCTGTATAACCGTGCAGAGCCAGAAACGCACTCCTGAATGATTGGCTCAGCAGGGGGAGAGACAAAGGACTAATGAAAGAAACAGCGGTGGACAAAATAAACGTACACTGCAATTTCACTCGGGGCAACACCGGTGAGATCACACGAATCCCACATCGCCCTCGTCCGACCCGCAATAGGCTGTCGATACCTCAATGTGTCCCGAGCCAAGATGAGGTATGAAAAAAATTAATTGCTCATTTTACCACGTGGGGTGAACATCGGTAGTTTGCTATTTTGAGAGCGGTTCCATCCAGAGGAGAGTGAGGTGGATAAGACATGCACAGCCATCAAGGAAATATACCTAACCATATATTCTCTCCATCTGTTCCCCCCCAAACTCCATCTATATCCCAGATGTTGACCGTTAACGTTTTCCAGTGTTCTTTTCCGACTGCACTTTGATCGGACAATATTTGTTCATTTCGTCACAGCTCGTGAACTTTGACAACGCATCAGAGAGTTTCCATCGTCGAGATGAGCAGCATACCCATAATTCATTGTCTCATTCTGATTTTAATGAAATCTCGACTCTACTCTGGTCTTGATCCCTCTGATTTCTCACCTTTCTGTCCAACACCTGCCCCTCCAATCGAACCTGTTCCACAACAAATAGTTTCCTAATTATCCTCTGCAAGTCTAAACGTAATCCTCACCTACATTAATCTCCCTCAACTTCATGAGCCAGCTTTTTCCAGCTCTTCCCTCCAGGATTTCAAGTCCACTGCCCACCACCACCCCCGGCATTACAACACCCACTGAGACCGTGTCCCCATTTTGTGGGACATCCACATTTTCTTGTCCTCTTGCATTTCATCTTGCCACATTTTTGTCTGTCGATAATTATTTGCTCTCTGTTCTGCTCTTTCATGAGCTTCAATATCTGCTTCATGAAAATAACAACCAATCACAGCGAGGATCAGATTTTGTGCTCAGGTGCCAGGTACCGTCATTTGTGTCAGGAGTGATGATGATGCGAGTCGAAGGAAAAGTGCCTCCGAGACGACCACCCATAAGCACACCCAGGGACACGTTGAACACCTCCTCCATCTCGTACAGTGAGTCATCGATGATGAGGACAGGGCACGGCTGCTCCGAGTCACCTCGCTCAAAGTTGAGAACACTCGTGTGGTCTTCGGCCCGACTGATGTAGTCAGAGAAGGACAGAACAGTCTGCGGTACTGTTCCCATTGCAGATCCTAAAAGGGATGTGGGATATTAGTACTGTGCTTTGCATCGCTGATTATATCATTATCGCAGCTGTTGTTTGACAGTAAAAAAAAAAAAAAACATTCTCCAAACAGTAGTTGGGATTTTGGTTCACTCATTCAAAAGTGGCAGACCATTGTGCTTCCATGAGGCAAGCACCTGCTATTAATTTTACACTCAGTCGAAAGATTTTGGATGCTGGAATATTGAACATGGCCAGAATACTTTTGCAAAGGATATGATAAAATGACCCCCCAAAAAAGACCTCAAAACAATGAAAAAAATTTAATAAACTAGAGAGTTCATAGAAGATGTTACCCCACACCGTTTGAGATTATACTTCAATTTAAAACAAATAATGATTTTAAAAATAGTTTAAAAAAATTGTCAATAAAAAAAAGTTTCAAACTATCTCAGCAGTCTTTCACACCACCTGTAGAATATGTCCAAATTCTGCTAAACTGAAGGGTTTTGAAACTGCAAAGAAGGCGATTTGTGTTTTACAATGTTCAAGTATAACATTCAATTTAAACAAAATAAAGATTGTAAAAAAGTCGTATAAATAAATTAATTCCAGGATTTATCGCCGTCCATGCAGTCTATTACATCACCCTATCGAGCAGTTACATTAGTTATTCGTGCCTGTTGTTGGTGTCCTGATGATGTCCTTAGAAACAGTAAATTTCCTGTTTGGAATGATTTTCAGTTTTGTTGAACTGCGCAGGCAGACAGAGTAAAATAATTATCTCACTCCTCTGCGCATCTGCCATCAGGGTGAATTCAGAGACAAAGCACTGTAAAATGGCAGGTTTGTCTTCCGATTCATGTTCTGATTCGTGTTCAAAATATAACATTCAATTTAAATAAGTTGTTCCTCAATCAGAAACTGACGTTTGTAGACAGATACACAGACAGACGGATGGACGGACATGAACCAATTGCTTAACCCCGCTTTTCAATTCGCATGAGTGGGGTAGCCAGAACGGCACTCCGTAGAGCGCATACCTCCAGTAGGCTGATCAGTTTACATTTTATATCCCACTGGAAGGCCGGATCTGCATCCGGTCCTTTTCCAAAATCCTATCAGCTTGTTCATATCACCTACGCAACTCATCCACCAAGTTTTGTCACAATCTATCTTAAACTTTTTGAAATATGATGCTCTCTATCGTTTTTGATCCAATCTTTCAATGGTGAAGGAATCACTTAAAGAAAGAAAATTCTCGTATCCAGATCCAGATCTTCGCCAAAATTGAATCAGTTCGTCCTTGTCACACACACCCAACCTGTCCAGTAAGTTTCATCCAAATCCGTCCATAACTTTTTGAGATATTGTGCTATATATCGTTTTTGGCCCATTATCTCAATGGTGACAAATCACTAAAAAGATTCCAGTATCCAGATCCGGATCTTCACCAAAATCTGTTCAATTCCTCCTAGTCACACAACCAACCTGTCCACTAATTTTCGTCCGAATCCATCCCTAACTTTTTGAGATATTGTGCTATATATTGTTTTTATCCCCATCTTTAAATGGTGAATAATCACTTTAAAGATTCTAGTATCTGGATCCAGATCTCACCAAAATCTGTTCAATTCATCCTTATCACATGCCCAAACTCTCCACCTAATTTTATCTGAATCCATCCAAATCGTTTTGAGATATCCTGCTCACAGACAGACAAACAAACAGACAAACATACAGGGGTGAAAACAGGTAACAGGACAGTTATCCAAATGCCCCTCCAATTAAGATGGCTTTTTATCAGATACCCCCTGAGTATTGCTGATCCTCAGGAAGAAACTGCTTAACACTGGAAAATACTGGATAAACCTGATGAAGTTCTCATGCGTAACTTTATGCAAGTTTCTAAATGTCTGCACAAATGTATTGCTTTGATTACAATAAAGGAGGTAAGGCCAAATTAGTGTCCCCATGTTCATCATCATTTCCCAAGTTTGAATGCTCACATCTTTGAATTTGATCCAAACTTCTATCCTGACATTTGCCAACAGTGAGTCCAAGGATTACTGAAGAAAGTGAAACAAAAATCAAATTTCAAAAATTGAGATTTACCAAAATCTGAGTGTTATCAAATTTTAACTTGAAACCTGTATTTTTTTTTTTAATCTTTCAAAAAGTGCAATTAAGCAGCAACTACAATTCCATGGAATTTCCGAGTATTTTTCCTTCGAGATAGCTCTCTTGTCCACGATTGGCCGAAACACATACGATGTCAGATATTGTGCTTCACTACCACGCAAGCTCAGATTGGACCGTTATGGCTGCCAATAACACTTTATGATGATTGTGGATGCATTCCTGTTCTTATTTCAACATTTAGGCATGTCTGGGCAAAGTGTCCATTCAAAGTTGTCTTGAGGACATTGGACAGTGAACCTTGAATTGTAAACTGTGTAAACTGAGACCACCAGTGGAAAATTCCAGGCAGTTAACCACGCCATGATGTCATAATCAATACCCTACATATTGGCACAGTCAGAAAGTCAAATATGGCCCTTAATGATGGAGTGAAATTTGTATTCACGACTCTCAACTTTCATTATCTTTTCCATTTGCAGCCATCTTCCGAATACAATACTCTCATTTGTATTTCATTTGGGAATTTCATTTCTGGAATTGTAACACACCAGAGTATGCTCATAAATTGCTTTCCCTGCACCAATGGCCATGATTGATTAGGGGTGCATGGAAAGGAAAATAGTCAATTTCCTTTCCGGATGTTTCAAATCTTCAAAAGTTTGTTTGTTTTAGAAGAACCAAGACTTTTTCCATGAATGTTGGCAGTTGATCATCATAAATTCAAAAATGATTTTTCAAATAAAGAGATCACAGTCAGTAAAATAAGGGCCAGTGTGGATGCAAGGCACATTGCATAAATGGCCCACTGGCCCGAATGTGTTAGGCCTGTGACTTCAGATAATTCATTATTCTTACAGCAATAAAGTCCATTCCGCTTTGATCCTCCTTTTCTCAATGTTTCTGTGGAATGGTGCACAAAGTTTTCAGCATCATCATTATGTATAGATATATAGATATATGTTGTGGTGTGATATATATATAAACAGTATATACATTATACATTATACATTGTTACGGCTGTGGAAATTCGCAACGCCATTCAGGTCCCGTAGGTGAGTATTTTTTTAATTACATTTATAGTTAGCCCAAACCCATTGTTTAGAGGGAATTAATGTGATTCATTCGGGCTGCGACACTTTGAGTTAGTCGTTTTCTGTTCTTTCATTATTTTCGAACCAACCACATTTCAACCTCAACCACCCCACCACTTCAACAACGCCAGCACCGCATCAAACAACAACCGCCACCAACACGCCACAACGCCAACCGCGCTCCAATTACCCTCACAACAACCACCACCATCTCCGCCACTACCCCGCTGACGAACGCCATCCTCCACGGTCCACACTACGACGGTTTCCGCGTTGGAAACCGTCGAACGAAGGAGGGAAGAAGAAGGCACAACGATGGCGCGCGGGTTTTCCGCCTGTTTCCTTCGCCGATTCTTCCCTGGCCCGGCGCCAGGACTGACTTTCCTCGCCCCCCGCATGGCGCGGGGAGGGGGGAACGAGAGGGAACGCCCTTTTTTCGAAGCGCCTCGAAGGGGGGTGGCCAAAGGCGGGGCGGAGAAACAGGGCGTGGCGCGCGGAGTATAAAAGAGGCGGGCGCTGGCGATCCTGGTCGTGAGCTTCTTGTCTCGGTTCCTCGTGACTGGTGCTTCTTTTCGTCCGGCTTCGTCTCGTGCTTGTTCTTTTTTTTGGTCCTGTTGGTGTGCTCTTGGGTTGGTGTACTCAGTCGGTGCTCGGTCTGTGGCGTCGGGGACAACACGAGCAGGCACGAGGCACGCCGGAGAGGCTTCGCCGACCACGGCTCGAGCGGGGAGTCACGGCCAGACGGGACCACGTCGGAGGACGGTCGCCAAGGACGCGACAACAGGAAGTCGCACTTCCATTTTCTTTTGGGGGTTCTGTGTGAACGTGTGTGTGTGGCGCCGTGTCCGAAAAGTAGAACTGTGTAAGTGTGGCCGTGTTCGCGTATTCGGTTTAAACTCTTTTTTTAATGTGATATATGTGCATTTTGATAATTGTGGCTATAAAAACATGCTTTATGTGTGCTATCTGTGTGTGTAAATAAAATGCTTTCTTGTTGAATTGTTCCCCCGTTTTGTTGCGTCCTTTCCTTTGTGGGTCTCCATCTTGCTTCACGTAAAAGGTTTGAGTGGGCGCGGGACGCCCGATATTAATCAGGAACCGTCGAGGCGACGATAACACCGCTCGGTATCTGATAGCACGGAACGGACCGCTTAAGCGGTTCGTGTCCGAAGTCGACCTGCGGCGAGGTGCGATTGCCCGGTTTACCATCCGCGTGGGTACTTAGGTAGGTCGAGTTTGGCGAACAACCCTATCCCACGCGGGTGGCCGATTGCACGATCGTGGTGAGGCCGAAAGGCCCACCCGTGACTGGCTCCCGGCGTTAGTCCGAGAGGGTCAGACAGAATTGTCCGTCCGGTGGGCGACGTGCCGCGATTCGAGTTACGTGGTCGATCGCACACCGGCGGGCGCGAATTCGCAACACTGGTGTCAGAGAGCGGGAAAACGGACCTCTCTGTCTCCAAGCATTCATAGGGAATCCGTCCAGGGGTGAGAGAAGCGACCCCCGATTCCCTCCAAATTACGAGCGATTAAATTACCCGTTACGTGAAGTAAGATGGCGTCTCAAGGCGAGCGGGAGCCGGGGGTAGAAATGTATATGTGTGATAGTATGTAGAATCCATGGCTCAGTTGTAGGCCCGGTTGTCTACCCTATCTACCCTATCTACCCTATCCTTCCTAATCTACCCTATCTTCCTAATCTACCCTATCCATTAACCTTTAAACTACCCCGGGGCTTTCAACAAGCGCCTCGCGCTTAATCTATTGGTTCTAACAACCCAGATTCCCGTCGCTGTGTTGGTGTCCTCTCAATTTCGGGCCTCGCCCTCCAATTTTCCCTCGTGCCCTTGCACGGTTTCGTGGCTGGGACGCGTGGCTCCCCTGGCAGCACAGACCCTCTGCCGAATCCCCTACAATGGCACCCCGGGCATTACACTGCCTCCGAGCCTACCAGCTCCCTAAACACCGGGGAGTGCCCTCCATGGCGACTCCTGAAACGCACACGTGGCAGGCTGGCTTCCCGCCCTTTCCGAGGGTCACCCGTGCCCACGACACTGCCCACGCGGCTAATGGTGCCCCGGGCCCCGCACCAAGCGGGCGCACCCGTGCCCACTACGCTAACCCGGCCCCCATGGGCTTGGCCTACCACGGCCGACTAGCGGTGCCGGGGTACCACTCAGCGATACTCACCGTTCGCAGCCACGCTCCCAGCCCGTCAACAGGGCTCCTGCACCCCTCCAAATGCGTATCGAGCCTACATTCCACCAACAACAAAACGACCTCACTTTGTCAATTTAACTAACCCAGCTAACTCACTCTACACTGACCGGGGTCCCTTGGGCGGGAGTCACTCCTCCCCCAATCACTCATCGCACCATGCATTTCAATTCGCTCCACTCACACAGACCCGCTGGTCACTCACTCACCATGTACTCACCTCACAGCTTTTCAACAACACATCGCTGATCTGCCATCCTTCTATCTGCATCCTATCTAACTCGTCCTCCACGTCGTCCCTTAAACTACAGCACGTTCCTTTTAACACTATGTAGCTAAGCTACGTCCCCTCTACACATCCAAAGTCTGTCTCTGTCTCCAAAATCCTCAAAAATCATTTCCCAACCTAAATCTGACTAAAACCCTCTACTAATCCATTCCACGGACTCCATGAGGACTTACCCCTGCCCCATGAAGTCGGTCTAACTAACACTAACCCTTCCCCCTAGCTAGTTCATCCTGTGCCCTGGCAAGGGGTCTTCCACCCCTTACCCGGGAAATCCTGTTCACCCGAAAGCGAGGCTTGCTTTTGTTAATTATTATTTTTTTAATCAAATTTTGCGCAGCACAGCGCGGCAACTCACAGCTCGCGCACTTTGCACCTTGCCCGTGACGTCATGCAGCTGCACGTGCACCTCGTCCCTCTTGGACGGTACCATCCGGCAGGGATTCACCCTCCTGCCGGATTCCAACCCTACGTGCAGCCATGACGTCACCCTGCGCACCCCCAAAAGCACCTCGCACTCCGAGGGGCTCCCACGCGAACACATGTGCTCTGCCCGTTGGAGCTTAACACACGCTGCGTGGAGAACCGTCCGGTCCAATCCGAAATCCTGCCTAACCTTTGTCCGTCCGCGGGATCGGCAAATCCAGCGTGCGTTTCCGGACCGGGCTTCACTCCCGCAAGCGAGCACGTGGCGGCCGTGCGTTGCACGGCCGAACCTCGCGCTCGCTGCTGGGTGAACCCGGCGCGGTCCCCAAAACAACTACGGCCGCTATTCGGCTTTTGTCCTCTGTCGCCGTCTCCGTCGCCATTCCACCCACGCACACCTGCGTGTTACGACGCACAGACTCCACTCCATTACACTCACACTGGGAGACACGGCTGCGTGCTCCCGCATGCCGACCGTCATCTCCCTCACATACAGAGACCTTACACATGCTGTTCCTCTCCTTACACTCGCCGCTCACTCACTCGTGCCATTCCCCTCACACAAACCATACCACTCACAGACGCGGGGCACTCGCCCGCGGTGGCTCATCCACACACGGCGTGCTGGGAAGCACGCATCCTGGCACACTCGCGACCACACCACTCACACCTGGGGTCTCATCCACCACGGGATTTTGTCACACAACGCCTTTCACCCACGCTTTGCGTGCGTTGCAGCACGCATTTCGCCACGCTCGTGTACACCCACCTCGACACCACACACGCCAGGACCAACCACGCTGGGGATTCGTGCCACCACAAGGGGTTCGGGGCCTCTATACCCCCAAGCTCTCCGTGCGCGCTCCACAGCACTTGTCCCCTCGAATTCGTTCGACACGACCGAACTCACCTGGTCGTGACTCGCTCAAGGGGCAAACTCCCTCCCCTCGTTCCTGGAGGCAGCCATCCCGCTGCTCGCACCGGGTCACAACACAGTCCACAGCTCCCCTCATGGTCCTCACTAACTCGTGTGTGTGTGTGCGTCTTTAACCCCGTCCAATTCACCCTCTATCTCCCGTGTCTCTGCCAACTCTTCACCATTACTCCCTTGTCTCCACTATTTTTATTTCCGTCTCTTCCCTTGTTATCTCCCTCGTGCACGTCTCCGTCACCCCATTTAATTTTTCCCTCTCGGTCACCGTCACTTTCTCTGTCACGACCTCGCCCAACACGTCTCCCGAATTAATTTCCTCACCCGCCTTCACCGCGGGCCTGACAACCGTTGCACCCCATACTGTACATATTGTTTGTGGCCGGGATCCGGTGGCGAGAACGACCACGAGGTGGGGGAAGTTACTTCGTCTCCCACCAGACTCCCGGAATTGTAGGCCGTCGCTCACGGATAATTCCGTGACGCTGCGGGTAGCTGAACCGACCGTGTACGACAATACTTCAACCGCGTGGCATAGGGTCTTTTTGTCTAGAAGCAATTATATACATATTATATATATATATATAACATACATACATATACATATATATACATACATATATTACATATACATATCTATATATATATACATATACTGTATATTGTTGCGAATTCGCGCCCGCGGCGTGCGAACGACGCCGTAACTCGAAGCAGCACGTCGCCCACGGACGGACAATTCAGTCGTGACCCTCTCGGACCAACGCCGGGAGCTAGTCAGGGTGGACCTTTCGGCCTCACACACACCCAGTCCGCATTCTACCCGCGTGGAATAGGGTGAATCGCCGAAAGTCGATATACCTAAATACCCGCACGGGTAACCTACCGAGGGGTTGTACCTCGCCACAGGCAGACTCCGGACACCGAACCGCAAGCAGTCCGTTCCTGTGCTACAGATATAACCGAGCGGTGTTATCGTCGGCCTTGACGGTTCCAATTAATTCTCGGGCGTATCCCGCCCACTCAAACCCCTTACGTGGAGCAAGATGGAGACCCAACAAAGGAAAGGACGCAGCGAAACGGGGGAACAATTCACACAAACACTTTATTTACACGACACACGGAGAGCACACATATATCACAGCAGTATTTATAGCCACAATTATCAAAATGCACATATATCACATAAAAAGAGTTAAAACCGAATACGCGTACACCCGGCCACACCTACACAGTTCTACTTTTCGGACACGGCACCACACACACACGTTCACACAGAACCCCAAAAGAAAATGGAAGTGCGACTTCCCTGAGTGTCGCGTCCTTGGCGACCGTCCTCCGACGTGGTCCCGTCTGGCCGTGACTCCCCGCTCGAGCGTGGTCGGCGAAGCCTCTCCGGCGTGCCTCGTGCCTGCTCGTGTTGGCACCCCGACTCCACGGACTGAGCACCGACTGAGTACACCGACCCAAGAGCACACCGAACAGGACCAGAAAAAGAACAAGGACGAGACGAAGCAGGACGAGAAGAAGCACTAGTCACAGAGAACCGAGACAAGAAGCTCACTGAGGAGGATCCGCCAGCGCCACCGCCTCTTATACTCCCGGCGCCACGCCCTGTTTCTCCGCCCCGCCTTTGGCTCCACCCCCCTTCGAGGCGCTTCGAGAAAAGGGGCGTTCCCTCTCGTTCCCCCTCCCCGCACCATGCGGGGGCGAGGAAAATCCGTCCTGGCGCCGGGCCAGGGAAGAATGGCGGGAAGGAAACAGGCGGGAAAACCGCGCCACCGTTGTGCTTCTTCTTTCCCTCCTTGCGTTCGACGGTTTCCAACGCGGAAACCGTCGTGTGTGGACCGTGGAGGATGGCGTTGGTCAGCGGGGGTAGTGGCGAAGATGGTGGTGGTTGTTGTGAGGGTAATTGGAGCGCGGTTGGCGTTGTGGTGTAGTTGGTGGCGGTGGTTGTTTGCGGGGAGGTTTGTCGTTTAAAATAACAATAAAAGAAAAACGGCTATCTCAAAGGATCGCAGCCCGAATGAATCACATTAATTCCCTAAAACATGGGTTTGGGCTAACTATAACATGTACTTAAAAAATATCTCACCTACGGGACCTGAATGGTGATTGCGAATTTCCACACGCGTAACACTACCCCTCCCCTTTTACAGACTCGTCCCGAGTCGTCAAGTTATCGTGTGCTATCATGTGTAGTTCTCCCTAGTACGTTTTACCTTCGGATCCCTGTGTGCGACATTCATGGTATTCGTGTCCCAAAATAAATAACCTGAGGGATGAGTAACTAACTAAACAAACCCACTCACACGGACGACTTAAATAAAATTGCCGGCGCTAGACAGACATGCCGGGGCGCACTCGTATTTACAATACATCTTAACCTTAACTTACAAATTTTACACTAAACCATGGCCCAGGATCAATGGATTGCAAAAAGAAAAGCAGTCACAGGGAGCCAGGCTGCTCGCATGCAGTCTCTGTCAAAACAATGCAGGTGACAGGGAACGTGGCCGGCTGGCTACAGCAGTCCTAGGCCTCCCCCTTTTAAATGAACCCAGTGAATAACGGCGCATGGGCTGCGCGAATGCAGTCTCCTTGTGCGGCTGCCGACAAGGCAGTCGATGCGGCACAGTGAACGGTGCGACCTCAAGCCGACACAAACAAGGAATGGTGGATGGATGGTTGCAAACAAACAACGGTGCACGGGCTGTAGTGCAGTCCCGTGTTGCAGCTGCCATCAGGGAGTCCCTGCAAATTTGCGCGACGATCTGCCGCAGCAAACAACGTTGCACGGGCCGCCAATGCGATCCCGTGATGCGGCTGCCTACAGGGCAGTCCCTGAAGCTTGCAAACTGTTGCTTGTTGATCCTGGCGCACATGAAATGAACAGGGGGGGGACAAAGCAAAATTGAACGGGGCTGGTGAGGATGTGGGCAGTGGGCATGGCATGGCAAAAGTGAGCAGGCAACCACAGCCTGCAGAACAAGGCCGTTGCAGGCAAGCACAGCCGGCAGATGAACTGGCCGGCACAGGCCTTGAAGTAAAACGGCCGGCAGACAATCGACCGTAACAGGCCTTGCAGCACAGCAGTGCAGACGATCCGGCGGCACAGGCCTTGCAGAACACACAGCCAGCCGATGAAGTTGGCCGGCCTCTTGCCGTGCAGGTTGGTGGAGGGAGTGCGGTGGTGCTGGCCACACAGAGGCGGGCTCGGACCTACCCAACGGTCTCCCTCCCACCTATCGCCTTTGCCTGTCACTGTCCATACCCACTCCCTTAATTTGTAAAACCCAATTTAGCCCAAACTTATTTTTTTTTGTTGTTTTTTTTTTACCCTTACTTCCCCACTATAATTCGCCCTAACCCTTTTTATCGTCTTTTGTTCGGCTAACCTATCGTCCTAGCCTACTCTCAACCCCTACGTTCCCTTCCCGGAGGGAATAAGGAGAGCTAGCGTCCTGTGTCGAGGCCCAACCAAGCCTCAGAATGGCCTCCCCAGACTTCAGCGATCTTACCCAAAGTGGGTCCAGCGGCCCACAACGAGAGCGAAGGGATGGATGGTGCGGAGGGGTACACTTCCTAATCTACCCTAACCATTAACTGTTAAACTACCCCGGGGCTTTCAACAAGCGCCTCTCACTTAAGCTATTGGTTCTAACAACCCAGATTCCCGTCGCCTGTGTTTGTGTCCTCTCAAATTTCGGGCCTCGCCCTCTAATTTTCACTCGTGCCCTTGCACGGTTTCGTGGCTGGGACGCGTGGCTCCATTTGGCAGGCACTACCTTCTGCCAGTTCCCTACAATGGCACCCGGGGCACTACACTGCCTCCGAGCCTACCAGCTCCTAAACACCGGGGAGTGCCCTCCATGGCGACTCCCTGAAACGCACACGTGGCAGGCTGGCTTCCCGGGCCCCTTTCCGAGGGTCACCCGTGCCCACGACACTGCCACGCAGCTAATGGCGCCCGGGCCCCGACCAAGCGGGCGCACCCGTGCCACTACGCTTCCCGGCTCTCCATGGGCCCTTGGCCTACACAGGCCGACTAGCCCGGTGCCCGGGTACCACTCAGCGATACTCACCTTTCGCAGCCACGCTCCAGCCGTCAACAGGGCTCCTGCACCCCATACGGGTTTCGAGCCTACACTCCCACCAACAGCAAAACGACTTCCATTTTGTCAATTTGACTAACCCAGCTAACTCACTCTACACTGACCCGGGGTCCCTTGGGCGGGAGTCACTCCTCCCCCAATCACTCATCGCACCATGCATTCCACATTCGCTCCATTCACACAGACCCGCTGGCCTAACCCACTCAACAAGCCACATGTTTCCACTCAACTCACAAATTCTTCAACACGCACCGCTGAATCCTGCCATCCTTCCAACTACCTCCCTAACTACCTCGTGCTCCCACGTCTCCTTACACTATAGCACGTTCCATTAAACACTACGTAGCTAAGCTACGTCCCCTCTACACATCCAAAGTCTGTCACTGTCCTCAAATCTCTAAAATCATTTCCCCACCTAAAGCTCACTACAAACCCTCTAACTAATCCGTTCCACGGGCCCCATGAGGACTTACCCCTGCCCATGGAGCCGGTCTAGCTAAGCTAACCTTCCCCCTAGCTAGTTCCATCCTGTGCCCTGGCCAAGGGGGTCTTCCACCCCTTGCCCAGGGATCCTGTTCACCCGAAAGCGAGGCTTGCTTTTGTTAATTTTGTTTTTTTCCAAATACTCGCAGCACCAGCGCCGCAACTCACAGCTCGCGCACTTTGCACTTTGCCCGTGACGTCATGCAGCTGCACGCGTACCTCGTCCCTCTTGGACGGTACCATCCGGCAGGGATTCACCCTCCTGCCGGATTCCAACCCCACGTGCAGCCATGACGTCACCCTGCGCACCAAAAAGCAAACCTCGCACTCCGAGGGGCTCCCGCGAACACAGATGTGCTTGCCCGTTGGAGCTTAACACACGCTCGCGTGGAGAACCCGTCCGGTCCAAATCCGTCGCCCTGCTAACTTTGTCCGTCCGCGGGACGGCAATCCACCGCTGGCGTTTCCGGACCGGGCTTCACTCCCAAGCGAGCACGTGGCGGCCTCGTGCGCTGCACAGCACGGACCTCGCGCTCGCTGCGGGGTGAACCGCGCGGTGCCCAAAACATCTACGGCCGCTACCCAGCTTTTGTCTCTGTTGCCGTCGTCGTCGCCACTCGACCCACGCACACCTGCTTGTTACGACGCACAGACTCCACTCCATTACATTCACCCGGGAGACGGCTGCATGCTCACGCATGCCGACCGACATCTCCCTTACATACAGCGACCTTACGCACACTGTCTCTCTCAACACGGACCCTCTCACTCACACCCAACTTTCACTTGCACAGGGGGTCTCATCACACCATGCGTGCCGGAAAGCACGCATCTCCACACATCGCAAACACACACCCCTGCACAACCACACTGGAGATTCGTGTCCCCACAGGGGTTCCCGGGGCCTATACCCCCCAGCTACACGTGCACCTATCCACAGCACTCGTCCTTCAACTCCGCAAAGCACGACGGAACCCACCTGGTCGTGATCCGCCTCAAGGGGCATACTCCCTCCCCTCGTTCCTGAGGAGGCCATCCAGCTGCTCACACCGGGTCTCTAACCAGTCCGCCAGCCTACCCCATTAAGCCTCGCTAACTCTGTGTGTGTGTGCGTCTTCACCCCCGTCCAATTCACGTCTATCTCCCGTGTCTCTGTACATTTATTAGTTTCTGTTGTCTCCTCGTGTCTATTAGTCTCTGCTTCTTCTGGCGTCTTTCCTTATCCTTACGTAGGTCAACCTTGCTCTCTTAAGTCGCTCCCGTCCTTCCCTCTGTTTCACTCCTTGCTCTTTCACGATCTCCGCGTACTCGTCCTTGCTTTCCGTCTTAATTTTTCTTTCTCTCCTCCCCATTCCTTTCACCTCGTGTCTTATCTCCCTCGTGCACGTCTCCGTCACTTTATTAATTTTTCCCTCTGTGTCACCATCACGCTTCTCGCCCATATACGTCCCGAATTAATTTTCTCATCACCGCCTTCACCGCGGGCCTGACAACCGTTGCACCCCCTCCCAGCTCGTTCGCTCCCACACGTGGCGTCGCCATTACGCACTCCCCGTTATTGCCTTCAATGCCCGCCTGCAGGCTTCGGCCCATTTGCTGCATCTCACCCCGCATTTCTTCCATTTTGTTTTCCATTCCGTTCTTCACCTGTTGTAAGTTCGCATTCATTTGATTGTTCATCCTGCACACATTTGTTTTTATTTCGTTTGTGTTTGTTTCCATGTTCGTTTTCATTTTATCCATTTTTGTATCCATTTGTTTGTTCACTCCTTTTATTTCGTTTTTCATTTGTTGCATATTTCCATCCATTTTTCTCATCAATGCCTCAAACATTTCCATCGTCCGATCCGTGGGCGAATTCGCACGTGGGGGGCGTTCGTCCGCCACCCAGCCACTGCGCCAATTCGAGCTCTGGGCTCGTCTGGGGGGGGAAATTGTTCCTGCACACCAATGTCCTGCATGGGGATCTCATCCTGAGCCATGGATTCTAAACACCCTACATCCATTTCTATTACCCCCGGCTCCCGTCGCCTGAGACGCCATCTTATTCCACGTAAGGGGTTAATTTAGCTCGCTCGTAATTGGAGAGGAATCGGGAGTCGCTTTTCTCACCCCTGAACGATTCCCGTGAATTTAGCTTGGAGGCAGGAGGGTATTTTTCCCGCTCTCTGACACAGTGTTGCGAATTCGTGCCCGCCGGTGTGCGAACGACCGCGTAACTCGAATCGCGGCACGTCGCCCACCGGACGGACAATTCAGTCGTGACCCTCTCGGACTAACGCCGGGAGCTAGTCACGGGTGGACCTTTCGGCCTCACACACCCCAGTCGCATTCTACCGCGCGGAATAGGGTGAATCGCCGAAAGTCGATATACCTAAATACCCGCACGGGTAACCTACCGAGGGGTTGTACCTCGCCACAGGCCGACTCCGGACACGAACCGCAAGCAGTCCGTTCCGTGCTACAGAGATAACCGAGCGGTGTTATCGTCGGCCTTGACGGTTCCAATTAATTCTCGGGCGTATCCCCCCCACTCAAACCCCTTACGTGGAGCAAGATGGAGACCCAACAAAGGAAAGGACGCAGCGAAACGGGGGAACAATTCAACACAAGCACTTTATTTACACGACACACGGAGAGCACACATATATCACAGCATGTATATATAGCCACACATTATCAAAATGCACATATATCACATATATCACATAAAAAGAGTTAAAACAATACGCGTACACCCGGCCACACTTACACAGTTCTACTTTTCGGACACGGCGCCACACACACACGTTCACAGAACCCCCAAAAGAAAATGGAAGTGCGACTTCCCGAGTGTCCGCTCCTTGGCGACCGTCCTCCGATGTGGTCCCGTCTGGCCGTGACTCCCGCTCGACGTGGTCGGCGAAGCCTCTCCGGCGTGCCTCGTGCCTGCTCGTGTTGGTCCCCCGACTCCACGGACCGAGCACCGACTGAGTACACCGACCCAAGAGCAACCCGAACAGGACCAGAAAAAGAACAAGGACGAGACGAAGCAGGACGAGAAGAAGCACCAGTCAGAGGAACCGAGACAAGAAGCTCACTGAGGAGGATCCGCCAGCGCCACCCGCTCTTTATACTCCCGCGCCACGCCTGTTTCTCCGCCCGCTTTTGGCTCCACCCCCCTTCGAGGCGCTTCGAGAAAAGGGGCGTTCCTCTCGTTCCCCTCCCCCGCGCATGCGGGGGGCGAGGAAAATCCGTCCTGGCGCCGGGCCAGGGAAGAATGGCGGGAAGGAACAGGCGGGAAAACCCGCGCGCCACGTTGTGCCTTCTTCTTTCCCTCCTTGCGTTCGACGGTTTCCAACGCGGAAACCGTCGTAGTGTGGACCGTGGAGGATGGCGTTCGTCAGCGGGGGTAGTGGCGAAGATGGTGGTGGTTGTTGTGAGGGTATTGGAGCGCGGTTGGCGTTGTGGCGTAGTTGGTGGCGGTGGTTGTTTGCGGGGAGGTTTGTCGTTTAAAATAACAATAAAAAGAAAAACGGCTATCTCAAAGGATCGCAACCCGAATGAATCACATTAATTCCCTCTAAACAATGGGTTTGGGCTAACTATACATGTACTTAAAAAATATCTCACCTACGGGACCTGAATGGTGATGCGAATTTCCACAGCCGTAACAATAATATATATATAATATATATATATTATATATATATATATATATACATATACATACATATATACACATATACATACATATACATAATATATATAAACATACATACATATATATAATAATATATATATATATATATATATATTGTTAAGGATTCGGCGGTGGCGGATTCGCACCCTACTCTGGACAGCCAAATGTTGAAGATTCGGCGTCACTTAACAGCACCGCCGTCTCCGGGGTTATACGCCGGCTGGCTCGGCACAGGTCTCGGGTTACGCGCCTCAGATCACTATACCAAAATATACCTGTGCCTTGCCAGTCGGGAAAATAGACCCCGGTTACAGACTGGTTTTCTCAGAGCCCGAGCGGAGTCTGCCAGTCCGTAACCATTTTGGTTTTAAATACAAATCGAGCGAATTGTTCTTCAGCACGGCACGAATAAACTCAAAGCGGCAACTTTCATATGAATCAGCCAGTTTTATGGGGACACATCGGGGAACACGAACAAAGCAAAACATTCACGAACGTTATAATTATTAATCTATAACCGCTCTTAACTAGGGAGCTACGGATTACGGGTTTCGAAGGGAACCTAGCGAGATAAACCTTAGACAACATGCAGAACATGCAGAAAACATGCAGACAAGACACAGAGTACTTGGTGATGCCTCATGGATGAGGGGAAAGTGTCAAAGGTACGATGCGGCTCGTGACAAGCCGATGTCAACGGATTCGAGCGCCCAAGCTCGGACACGCCACGTGGCAAGATGGAGGCGTCGTCCTTTTGTTGACCGCTCAGGCACCAACCTCAGCGCGTTCAGCCCCCGTAAGGTCGACGGCACAAGGCGGAATACCACGGTGTGTCACGATGGCTTTTCACAAGGTCCAGCATACAATTCAGGCCTGGCCTGCTCACCAGACTAGGCAAATCGGGGTGTTGGGTCCGCAGGCGGAACGATGGGACACAAGACGTGTCGAGCCGCGCAGTGAGTAGGGACAGTCAGAGGCTCCGTCACTGGACTCCGGATGAACCTGTCGATGACCTCCTCATAAAAGTCGATCGCCGACTCCCTCATGCAGTTCTCTGCCTTCCTGGGGCTCGCTTTTCTCACGAAATCCGATCCCAGACTCACAAAGCAGCCAGTTTCTTTTTACAACCGATCGCAGACTCCCACTAGCCGTTGCTTTTCAGCAGATCGCGACTCGACACTCAGCAGTTACTCTCTTGCCTTCCGGCGCTCGCTCTCTCGACACTCCCCAGGGACCCGTGATTGGTCCATCGCTCGAGATTGCAGCTGCCTCCACCAATCGGCTGCCGACACCTCTCGCCGACTGACACTCTCAAAGCGCTGGCGGGGCTAGTTCGGAGAGGGGAAGGAAAAATAAGCAAGGCGCCTCCCGGTCCACCACCACTGTACGAACACTGGACAGCCTGCTCACCTCCTGACACACATGTATGTCCAATTACCGAACAACCTGACTAAACATGCATTTAAGGGGGAATCTGGGCTAATCCTATATTTAATAACACACTAAGGGCCATTTCTGCAACAATATATATATATATATATATATATATATATCTTCTTCTTCTTTCAGCTGCTCCCGTTAGGGGTCGCCACAGCGGATCATCCGTTATGATCCGTTATACTGATTTTGCACAGGTTTTACGCCGGATGCCCTTCCTGACGCAACCCTGGTCGCCTCTTACGACACAGGGATAAGGATTGGGTTTCGCCATGATTTTGGGCTGCCTACACCTCTCATAGCGCGGCCCAGCACAGAGCTCCCGTCCTCAAGCAATCCTCCAACCCAAGCCTCCGAGTAGTCGGATTACAGGCGCACGCCACTACGCCGGTATATTTATACATATATATAATATATATAATATTTATTCATCAATATATATATATACATACATCATGGGTCAGGGTCAGGTGTCCAATCAAAGCAGGATGTCTTGGTACCCGGTCATCATTGCCATCAGTTATAAAGTGGCAGTTCTCGTTATCTCTTATTAATTACGTAACACACCAGTACACAAACACCACACAAAATACAACACCCACAACAATACAAACACCACACAACACACCACACAAACCAAGTCCTAGCGAGGGTCTACAATCTCTGATTGCTCTTATTCTTGTTTGTGTGTCTGTGTTTGTTTGACTTTTATGCACTCCTGAACCACTGGATGGAATGAGTTGAAAACTGCTAGTTACACTCATGCTGGACACAGGAAGGTCTGAAACAATAATAATTAATGTTTTTATTATTCTAAATAAAATTATAACAGACTCCAAACGTGTTTGAATGTTGAAATTATAAGATAACCCAACAAAGCAGAGTTGCTGTCGGTGACCAACATTGTGGAGATCAACTTGCCAAAAAATAAATAAATAAAAACTCGTTCTCCTGGAAGTGCTAAAAGCCAGTTTTACAAGTCATGTTATAATCGTGGCCATCAAAGAAGTGGATGAATTAACCCATCCATAAGGACGGGTTCTTTGCCAATACTGTATTATGGAATTCTGCCACAAGTAAGAATCAAGGTTGCTTTATCAACTGAAAAGTGAACAAAGTTATGCTACTTGTATCCGCCATGGGAAGCAAAGTATTGCCGACTTTCTGGGTATCAGCACTTCATTGGAGCGAGAAAAGACCTCACTTGGTCAGATGATGGGCCAATGCCTGAAACATCAGCTTGACATTTGCATTCCACAGTGATTAGCATACCCTTGTCAACCTGTAATTGATTCGACCGATTCTTCACATTGTTTGTCGACACAGACAGACACTAGCCTCGGAAAAATAATTTAAAAGAAAGATAAAAAGTGATAGTAATTATTTATAAAGTCCAATATTTCCTCTGCACAAAATCTACTCATTTTTGGAACGATGTTAAATAATTCAGGAGAGCATTTCATCATTTATTAGAAATAAATATCAATCAATAAAAAAAACTTTAGAAAGTGCTTTTTCATTTCATTCTCAAATTTCAAAGGTGCGAGAGCTCACTCAGTAAGATAGGTAAGCCTTCAGAAAGAGTCACCCACCCCCTCCACGCCCCTCCCCTCCAATCCCCAATCCCTGATCTTTATTAACACTATTAACCCTTGCTAAGAAACCCTCTTACTTGCTGGTTTCAGAACTTACTTCCCATCCTTTCTCTTTTCCTTTCCTGTTTGTTTGTTTATCCCCTTGTTGGTTGTGCCCAATTGTTGAGCCACTACCACCCTGTCAGTTTAACCTTTCTCTTCCAAGAGCCTCTCTCTTGAAGGGAAAAAGGGGTTTTAAGAGAGATTTGAAAGAAAACAAAATCATATCTTCACTCAAAATAAAGCCCTAAAGCTACTGTTGTCACATTTTCAAGAAAAATAGATCTTGCTCATTAATATCAGTTGGCTTTCAACTTAGGCCAATCTTTTGAACATGTCTCAAAGCTAAAACATGCATGTTTCAGGTGAAAGAAGGTCGATGAATCATGTGCTGCAAGTAACATCATGAGGGCTGAAAGGATGACCTCATGCCCTGGAGGTAAGCACACTCACCTCTAAGCTGTCTAGCCTGGGTTTGAATGTCGACCCAGCGAAAAAACTGTCGTCCCAGTGTTTCACAGGAAGGGTGATTCATGCATGTGTACCGTCCCTCGGATGGACGTTTAACGGGAATCCTGTCTGACAACATTCAGTGGTGAATGTTAAAGACCCCATGGTGTCATTCAGGAAGAGTAGGTGAGCTATTGCCAGCACCTTGAACAAATTACATTATCCTGCCCTAACCAGCAGAGGGCATTACATCATCAACACATCCACACCATCAGCCAATGATGCTTCCCCGCAGCCTTGTGTCACATACAAACGAGAAGTGACATAATGTCAGGAGATAACATTTACTTCCAGTTTTTCATAAGCTGTACAGCTGTATATATGTACATACAACAAATTTAAATATATTATTACCTCTGGCACCGAAGGTGAAGGAGGTTATGTTTTCACCCCTTTCTGTCTGTTTGTTTGTCGAACCAAAAATGATACATAGCACGATATCTCAAAAAGTTGTAGACGGATTCGGATGAAACCTTGTGGACAGGTTGGGTGTGTGAAAAGGAAGAAGTCATTCAATTTTGGTGAAGTCCGGATCTGGATCCGGATCTGATAATTTTTTGTGCTTCGGCACCATTGAGAGATATCTCAAAAAGTTGTGGACGGATTTAGATGAAACTTGGTGGACAGGTTGAGTGTGTGGCAGGGACGAATTCGTTCGATTTTGGTGAAGATCCGAATCTGGATCTGGACACGAGAATTATTTAATTTTTAAAGCGATTCTTCACCATTGAGAGATAGGACCAGAAACGATATACAGTCGTACGGTATCGCATATTTCAAAAATGTAATGGGCCCGATATGTTCTCGTGGATCAGGCATTGCGTGGCGGAGGTATGCGCTCTACCGAGTGCCCTTCTAGTTATTGCATCCGATTGTTCAAGATGAAAGGCAAAGAAAGCCCTTTCTTTTCAACCAGCAAGGTACAAGTCCATCAAACATTCCACTTATGCATTCCACGAATTCATCCCTTTGCACAGACATTAAACTTACGCCTCCGAGTTGCTTTCCGCATGGCCTGCACTTCCCCAGCCATTTTCACCGTAACTGCAAATTAAACCGATGCCCGTTTACTCTGTTGTGCTCAAAGGCAAAAACGCATGTCTGGCTTTTATATTTATCCATCATTCATGGATAGTGCAGGCTGTTCTTGTTTGATAATGGCATGCACTCAGCCCGGTTTTCTTTTACACCTTTTCCTTCTCTCCAATCCCTCTTGCTCATTCTACAGATTATTGGCACATAGTTATTTTACAAAACATCCACATTCATATGTTTGTAAATCGGTTAATACAAGTTTGTAAAAAGGCTTTTATGCAAACAACGTTTTTGGTTCACGAGTCAGTAAGTGACCACTATATTCGTTATGGGTGTCTGTCTGTCTGTCCCGAGCATAGCTCCGTGGGTTTTGATCCAATCTCGATAAAATTTGGGTGGAGGTTTATATCATGATCTAGTTGTGTTTTCCGGAGAATGGGCATTATGGGCAGAGCCACGCCCAAAAAACATGTGTTTTTAGGGTGTAGCCGGTTTCAAGTTACATCTTCTCCGAGGGGTTTGTTGAATCTGGCATGGGTTTCGGTATTTGGTTAGCCCAATGGCACCTGCATAGCCCCACGGAGCTCGATTTTTCATTTTCGTCCCAAGGTCGCGAACTTAGAAAATGTCAAAAAAATCAATAAATTGGGCATCGAGCTCCTAGGGTTTTCAACTGTTTGAATGAAAGTTGGTATGCCCGTGCTCTTCGAGTACTACAACTTTCATCATTTACGTTTTTCCCGATTCCCGCCAGTTTGCCCGTGGCGTCCTTCGAAGGTCAAAAAACAAAAAAGGCGAACTGTGTACATTGGCTCGTGAACCATCGCAGTCTCCAGACTTGTCTTTTATTACAATTAATAAACCGTTTGTAATGGATCCGGGACTTCGATATTTTATTGGACAGATAGCCAGAGAGCGTCATCGGCTCATTTATAATTCTGCTAATTACAAACTGCCATGGCATCTTCTTACATCGACTCATTTATTCTCATACCATTGATGTGATGCATTGCTCTTTATGTAATTATGCTTTCTGCAACCCAATGCTGTGATTTATGCAACAACACAGGATTCATTCTCGAGTTCCAACAGGTACCACGTGATGTACCATCTTCCTCATACAATACTCTCATTTTCTGCCACATATAACCATTATGTGTTGTACATTGAATAATATAAGTTAATGGAAGCTGCTACTGGAGAAAAGTCTCAAACATTTTTTTTATTAAACACAGGATTGGATTTCGAAATGTCTGACATATTATAATGTTTTCCGGTTTCCACATAAAGAGAAGGGTTTAATGGATTCCATACCTTGTTCAGTGAAACAGATCACCATAAGTTCCTCTGAAACGTCTCCTGATCGGCGAATTGGAATCAAAAACCGACCGATGTTTTCATCGACGACATATTCTTCCTTCGGAATGAAGACCGTGGATTCTGATGTAGAAAGGAGTCACGTGAGCGTGGTGAGTTAAAGTCCATTATTTGTTTATGTGAAGTTAAATGCAAATTAATTATCTGCAGAAAAATCGAAAATAAATGAGCAAATATCTGTCCCTACAGATAGTGGTTTAAAAGACTCTCACCATCGCTGGGATCAAATATCTCGATAACGGTGACCTGTGGGTTCTCCAGCACAGCGAAGATGGGCTGAGACAGCACGATGCGAAACATTTCGGATCTCTCAAACACACCATCTGATATTATATCCACGCTCCAGGATGCCGTCGTCTGCCCTGGGTTGAACTGGACCTGCTTCTGTGGTTTACCCTTGAAGTCCTCTCCCTTTCTGGCTGTACCATCGTGGGTGCTGATACCTGGAGGATTTAAAATAGGTCACCCATATGCCATGGAGAAAGCCATGTACAGCCAGGTACTCATCTCCCCCACTGTTCTGCCGACGTTTCATTGCAATTACTGATGATACAACAAAAGTTATTAACATTATTAACGTAACTTTTCAATTACAAAGAGGATCATCTTCAAAATGACTGCATCGGGAAGAGAGAGGTAACAAAGCAGCCAAATAACTTATGACCATAAAAACAATATTTTAGAGTTTGGAGTGTATATCTCCATGTTGTTTAATTTTGGGTCAAGTAAATCACACATATGTCTTTAAGAGGTCCAAATTCCCCCCCTTCCTCAAGTTGGATTGGAATTAGGAAAGTCCTTCAAGGGTCAACATTACCCCTATTAGCCCTTAAATACAGATAATCGTGAAAGCAAATTTTTTATTGTTTGTTTCAAAATTACATACAAATATTTGCAAGATACTGAAGGCCACTTTCAATGCACTCATTCAAAATATACAAAAAGATGTTTATCCTCATTCTCACCAGTGTTCTCATTGTGCCCCCTCCGACCCCACTCCCTCCTCCTCCTCCTCCTCCTCCTCCATCTCCCCTTTCCCCCCGACACATCTCTTTCTCACACAAAGAATCTCAGATTCCTTCCGAGTCTGGCCTTCTGGCTATTTGGTGTCACATTCTATTGCAAAGCAGATCGCATGCACCGTGGAAGATGGGCGCAACATGTTCCCAGCCTGAAATCGCCTTCATCTACTTTTACACTGAAAGGTCTACAAGAGAACCTGTTTTCTCAAACTCAAAAAACAATGTGGAGGAAAATCTCCACCGATCATCATTATCAAAGTGTTTTCATTTGAACGAAAAAACTGCCTACTACTCCTACTCTTACCTCTACTACTATTCCTTCAATGGCCCCGATTGTTGCCACTTTCTTGTGGAGTAGGCCGGAGGACGTTTTTGGGTCAGGTCTTTCACCAGCCTCCTGTTCAGGCCTGACACGTTCGAATGAAAGCGGCAGGAATTTATAATTTGTTCAGGGTGCCGGCGATAACTCGCCTCCTCTTCGCAAAAGACACCGCTGGATCTTTAATGTGCACCAAGCACCAATGCTCGCAGTCAGTCCTCCCACGTAACGTCCTTCCCCATGGATGACACACGCACACACACACATTGATGCCTCACCCTGCCATATGAACCACCAGGGTGACAGTTTACACCTTGGTCGGGATTCAAACCCAGGTTAGACAGCTCAAAAGCGAGTGCGTATACCGCGAAGCCCTAAGGTATTGACCAAGGACATCAACCCGAAACATAAACTTCATCAAAGACGTTAAATTAGAATACTGGGCTGAAAGAGAGTCAGATTTTTTAAACTTCCAATCGGTCATATGAGACAACAGCGGGGAAAACCCACCGAATGAGAACCTCAAAGAATGTGTGGTCTAATGGCAGACAAGAAACGGGAAGACACCGAAGAAGTGATTAGACTGTCAGAGATAATGTAGAAATTACCAGGCCTGTGCCTTGTAATGGGCAGGCTTAGTAAAAAAAAAAAAGTGCAATTACAAAAAGAGCTCAATTACCAGGAGGTGTGTGCACAAGGGTCCCATCAAATAAGAGTAGTGCGCGTCCATATAATTTATTGCGATCCCTATCCCTAAAGTGACCCGGGTTGTTTGAAGATTCTCTTTCTTCCTGTTTCCTTCTCCAAGCATTTTCCGTTTGTCATTTTATCGAAACTCGTGAAAATGGAAAAGCTTTTCGACCAATCATCGTAGCCCCTTCTCTCCACCAATTTAAATAAGTTGTTTTTTTTCCTCCCCACATTTGCTGTCGATTCAGCCTCCCTTGCCCCCTTGCTATTGTTTCACCCAAAACCTCTGAACTGTGATCTTTTCTTTTGACAAGTAATGTGAGATGCAGTTGTACACCATGAACGCGTTCAAATGTCGGAATTGTCTAACTTTCCCCACTCAGTACAAGTTCCACTAGACGCAGCATTCTTAAAAAAAGATTTTGGGTGATTTTGAGGTTTTACGCATTTTATGAACAATCAGAAAGTGTGTGTGTGTGTGTGTGTGTGTTGTGTGTGTGTGTGTGTGTGTGTGTGTGTGTGTGTGTGTGTGTGTGTCTATTTGGATCAAAATAAGCAGCAAATTAAGAATGATGTGAATGACCAATGCAGGGAATTTCTGATACTTACTAACAAAGGATGTTTCCCCCAAGTAACCTCGCCGCCGTAACGTTATCGTCAAGGATTTGTCTTTCTCTTCCACGTGGTAGTAGTTGTGCTCAATCGAAATCCAGGCCCATGTGAGCAGAACGGCTGCTGCGTTGTATGTTTCCACCTGTTAGGAAAGATGGCAGTGTGAAAGGATGCCAAAGTGAAATCGGTAGAGATTTTATCGTTGGAATCTCACACCTGTACACACTGTATTTTTGGACATACAGCACATTAACCCGGTTGGTGTTCCCCTGTGAGTGTTCCCCTGTTCCCCTTATGTTCCCCTGTAAGCACTTTTGCCGCCCCACACTGTGACCCCAGGTTCAAATCATTACCTCTGTCACGAAAGGTGGACGGAGGTTGTATTTTCACCCCTATCTGTCTGTCTATTTGTTTGTCTGTATTTGTCTGTCTGTTTGTTACTTGGTGAAAAAAAATTTCACTAAGTATTTTGGTCTGTTGCGTTTGTCTGCAGTGTTTATCTGTCTGTCTGTCACACGATTTTTGGCCACAGTTTTCAAGCAATCTTTCTGAAATTTTCTGTGGGTGTAGGTGACCAGCCAAGGGTAGTAGCAACGTTGAATCCGAATCCGGATCTGATAATTTTTTCAGTGATTCTCCACCATCGAGAGATAGGGCCAAAAACGGTATATAGCACGATATCTCAAAAGGTTATGGATGGATTCACAGGAAACTTGGTGGACAGGTTGGGAGTGCCACTAGGAAGAATTGTTTCAATTTTGGTGAAGATCTGAATCCAGATCTGGAAACGAGAATTATTTATTTTCTCAACTGATTCTTCACCATTGAGAGATGGGGCTAAAAATGATATGATGTCCCAAAAAGTTGTGGACTGATTCGGATTAAACTTGGTGGATGAGTTGGTTCGGTAACAAGGACAAGCCGATTTGGTTTTGATTCAGGTCCGGATCCAGATCCAGCCTATCAGTGGGATACAAAATGCAAACTATTCAGCCTGGCGGATGTTTGTGCTCTACCGAGTGCCTTTGTAGTTTGTGCTGTGTTTCACATTGCCCATTGTCACTTTGGGTCCATGTTATTCATTTAATGTGAATATACAAGTTCCTTCATGAGCCTTAGACACCAGAAAGGGATTATGGTATCGAAACTTTGAATACCTATATATTGTTTAGCCTTGTTACTTTGGGGCATAGTAGTGAGAGGAAGGGGGAGGGAGGAAGGGAAGGAATCAAAACCCATGCCATTTTGAGTACATAATATGCATCCGAGATCAAATTAGTATCTTACAGTGGCTGGAATGAGCTGAGGTCACTCTGTCCATTTCCTCTCCCAGCAAAGTGAACAAGGAGAAAAAGACATAAAATACCATAGCCCCCATGGTATAAGTCCTTTTGTTGTACAGAGAGTTAAAGGGCTAGCCCATATTTATTTACAACTAAAATGGCCGCCAGTCTACCAATTGGCCATCTTTGATCAGATCACAAAATAAAGTGAGGGGCGTGTGTATGCCATCATAAACTGTGCTTGTACCAAGTTTGAACAAAATCGGACCATGCAAGTCTGAGAAATGGTTGTGGACACATTTAAGTAACAAAATGGCCACCAGTCGGCAATCTTGGATCTGTGTGTGATGACGTGCAAATCTAAGCCATCATTCATTATCTGTGTTCTATGTTTGAACAAGATCGGTAAATGTATGTCCAAGGAATGGTTGAGGACGTGTTCAACATCAGGTTTTTACAACTAAAATGGCCGCCAGTCTGCCATCTTGGATCTGATGTCGAAAAGAAATGACGCGTATATGTAAACTATCATTCATTATCTGTGTGCCAAGTTTGAACAATATCAGTCCATACATGTCCGAGATAGGCTGCGGACGAACGCACGGATGGACGGACGGACGGACACACGAGACCCAATCCATGAGCCCCTGTTTCAGACTAAGTCCTACGAGAGCTAATAAAGATGTAAATTTTTTTGTAAAAACAAGTTGAACACATGTTTATTATAAATTGTATTGTATTGAAAAGTAAGACATTAATTAATATTGTTAACACAAGCTTCAATTAATCAATGATCATGCTTGCTCCATCCATCAGGACCATACTCTGTACAGAGCGTCATTGCTGCTGAAGCAGTCTTCTGGCCTATTGGGCACGATCCTGGTGGACAGGTCACCACTCCAACACAGGATACTCAAATGGCTCAATCATCCCAGCAAGCTGGTACTCATTTTGCCAACATCAGAAGGATGACATGCTGAGTCAATCCCAGCTGGTATTCATTCAACAGCTGAGAAGGATTTGAAC
Organism: Eptatretus atami; assembly: GCA_035128595.1. NCBI lineage: Eukaryota > Metazoa > Chordata > Myxini > Myxiniformes > Myxinidae > Eptatretus > Eptatretus atami. The sequence continues at coordinate 25,650,748 of CM068964.1, read as the reverse complement.
TCAAGACCCCAGGATCACAAGCCCACCACCCTACCAATTAAGCCAACACCAAGCATATGTTTGCTCAGACATCTAAAAAAAACAAAAAAAACAAGTGCAAGTAGAAAATATAATTTGATGTGAATGCGTTAATGGATTTGCCTCTGCCCGCATTAGACGTTAACCCACTGTTATGTTTGATCTCAATTAAAGGTCACATTAAAAATTACAGGTCAAGAGAGAGAGAGAAAGAGAGAAAGAGAGAAAGAGAGAAAGAGAGAAAGAGAGAAAGAGAGAAAGAGAGAAAGAGAGAAAGAGAGAAAGAGAGAAAGAGAGAAAGAGAGAAAGAGAGAAAGAGAGAAAGAGAGAAAGAGAGAAAGAGAGAAAGAAGAGAGAAGAGAGAGATAAGTAGAAGAGAGAAAACATCAGATGCTTCAAAATAGAGTTATTAATTGAAAAAAATGATTTTCAAAGAACACGTGACCTTTGACCTGTTGAACCCAAAATTGAATCAGTTCATCTTTGTATCACAGTTTGTACTTTGCCAAGTTTGGATGAAATCCCTTCTGTGGTTCACGAGTCATTGTAGCAACAAAATTTTTCAATTAAACATCACATGACCAATTGACCTTTGCCCTTTTGAACCCAAAATTGAATTAATTAATCTTTGTATCACAGTTTGATTGGAATCCTTTCAGTAGTTTACAATTTATTATGGTTACAAAAAAATCTGCTGCGCACGCACATAATTCCTCTGGCTGCAGAGCGATAAAAATAATACCCTCCAACCCTCCCCCCCCCCCAACATTTGTGTTGGGGGGGGGGTGTATTTCTCAAAAACTTTTCTACTATGGTTGTAATCTCGAACCCTGTCGTGCACTGTCAAACCTGCATGACTAGATTAATGTCACACTGGTGTGCTGGGTCATTATCTCACTTGGGTGTGCTATGTAATTAGGAGCTGTCTACTTAATACCTACGCATTCACTGAGGGGTAAGGAGGGAAGGGAGGATGGTCAATCAAGACAAATGCAAATTAAAGGGTAATATGGAAGAGAAAGGGGAGTTGAAGAAAAGGCTGTTGGGAAGAGAAAGGAAGTTGGGAAGAGATGACAATAAAGGAATTAAAATGTGAGTGTATGAGATGTACATGGGGCAAAAGCAGGATTGGGAGAGGAGGGGGCTGTGAGCAAACATTCCCTCATTCCTGTGCACATAATGTGCAGACAACAATCCCTTCTACCAAACTGGGGTTCGTAGTGAGTAAAGCAAGTATTTCTGAACTTCAGGATCACAAGATGATGTGAAGGTAGTTCAAGGAGTGTAATAATTCTCTTCGTTTTTCAATTTCCACTCAAAAGTGTTGTTTTTAAGCGACCTTTTAAAAAAGGTATTTTAAACTAGCTTTCAACGATTGTCTAATACTGTACTCCAACCCGCAGCCTGCATAACAGCTCATTGCAGTTCCAAGAGCCATTGCCAAAATCATTTTCTGAAATGTCATCACCATAGATTGAGTATTGAAAACTCAAATTTGAATTTTGTATCCATGAATCACAACCTACGACTTGAACATTGTAGTCTCACCTTTACCGTGCCCACCCAGGCAAAAACATCATTCCTTTCCTGTAGAAATTTTCTGCAGACTACTGTAGTCGGACCTGTTTCCAACTCTCATATACTATAGTTCTAACTGTAGCATTTTTGCCTCGGCATCTAAGTTTCACCATGCTATCTCAAAGAATACGCAACAACAACAAGGATGATAGTTGATCAAAACAGCTTCAACTGCCATGGCTATTTGTCCTCCACATTTCCCATCCACCATTTGTTCGCACTCAAAAGCTGTCCCAGACGGAGAAAGCGACGCACTCACCAATTCATGGGGCTTCAGGAGGAAACGCCTCCATTGTTTATTGTTCAGGAAGTGTGGAGCCAAAGACTAACCAGGCATATAATCAGAAAGCTTTCTCCTTGTCTGCGACCCTTGCTGTCCATCATGTTGCTTGTGCTTACACGATTCCGAATCCTTAATCTCAGGGCTGCAAACTAGATGGATGTGCTATGGTGAAAAGAATCATCACTGCTTCCCAAAAGCCCAAGATCACTTGCAAGATAAAGGTTCAAAATTACACTTGGGTGGTTATTTATGTCGAAAAAGGCCCCAGCTTGGAATCACCACCACTTTGATTTTCCTCTCCTTATAACCATAATCTCTCCACCACAGTATACGTGCATGACACTGAACTAGCTCATCATCAAATCTTCTGTTAAAAGCCAAAATGCAAAAGGAAAAAAAAGAGGTTTATTGTTTTGTTTCCATTTGAATTAGAAGTTCAAATACTTGGGTTTCTCATTGGATTAGTCAGGCCTTTTCTCCACAAGCCACGTTCGGACACGCCTCGGTAGTTCAAAGCATTCAACTTCAACGAGAACAACCCAAGGGCTTTGCTTTTAGCGCAATAGAAGGAAAAAAAACGAACCTGTGCACCAATTCCCTAACGTGCTTCGAACAATGCTCAGACTTTAACAGAGGTGCCCTCTGATTTCAATTACAATTCACACAACTGTGAGCTTTACTCTTTAACCTGGACATTGAAACAAGGAAGATTCTTTCTAAGAATTACACTTTGGCTTTTCCTGAGATATATTTACGAGCAAATACCACCCGTCGCTTCGCTGACGGGAACACTAAGAGGAGGGGGAGGGGGGAGTGGGGGAGAGAGTGAGAGGAGGGAGGGAGGCAAAGAGGGAGGGAGAGTGTGGAGGAGTGGGCGAAGTAAGGAAATGAGGTGGGAGCAAGGAGGGGTGGGGGAGTGAGGAAGGGTGGGGGAAGGAAAGGCAGCATGAGGGGAGGGGAAGGAAGTGTGAGGGGAGGGTCCATCCAGACATAACCACCGTCCGTCCACATCCGGAGATAGCCACTGTCCAGATATGTGCAGAGATAACCACCGTCCGGAAAGAACCACAACGACCATCCGGACATTCAAAAAATGAATTTCAGAAACATTACATTATCAACGTTTCAAGGAGATGTGCATAAACATTATCTATATATTACTAAAACTCTCATCTTGTATGTATGTATGTAGGTATGTATGTATGTATGTTCCCGAAATACAGCCAAAATGGGACAGGATAGTGCAAAATTTTTACAGCCACCTTACTCACCATTCTCCTGCGGTGAACAGTATCAAGTTTCGTTAAAATCGGGCAACAAAAAAAATATTAAAAAATCAATTCCCGATTCAGTCAAATACTCTTCGGGAGAATTTGATCAAAGCAAACAACCTCAGCAGTATAGTTTGCTGGAGCTATCTTTTTTTTTCTTGAAATGATTTTTTTTCATCAACCGCTGTCACAACGGGTTCACGGGTCGCCTAGTTCTTTATAAACAGCTGCCAAACATCATGTGACAGGTGGAAAAAAATTGGCTCGAATTTCGAAAACACCTTAATAAAGCAAATGGCTTGGTAATCGGGTGTTATCAAATGTATTTTACTTTGAAACTCACAAAGTGAAACCATATAATCTTTATAAAGCACACCTAATTCATACAAAACAAGGAGAAAAAGACATAAAATGTCAGAACCCCCGTTGTTTTAGTACTTTTGCTTTACGGAGTTAAAGTGTTAGCTCAAATATATTTACAACTAAAATAGCCGCCAGTCTACCAGTCGGCTATCTTTGATCAGATCGCAAAACTAAAGTGAAATACAAGTGTACGCTGTCGATGCAATTTCAACAATGCCATCATGTACTGTGTTTGTACCAAGATTTAACAAAATCGGAGCATGCATGTCCGAGAAATTGTTGGGGCCACATTTAAGGAACAAAATGGCCACCAGTCGGCCATCTTTGATCTGATCTCGAAACAAAATGACATGCATATGTAAGCCATAATTCATTATCTGCTTGTCAAGTTTGAATAAGATCGGTTAATGCATGTCCGAGAAATGGTTGAGGACGTGTTCCATTTAGGGGTTTTTTTTTTTAACTAAAATGGCCGCCGGTCGACCAGTCGGCCATCTTTAATCAGATCCAAAATAAAGGGAGATACATGTCTGATGTACTGTTCTTGAGCCAAGAATGAGCAAAATCGGAACATGCACGTCCGAGAAATGGTTGGGGACACGTTTAAGTAACAAAATGACCGCTGTTCGGCCACCTTGGATCTGATGTTGAAACAAAATGGCATGCTTATGTAAGCTATCATTCATTATCTGTTTGTCAAGTTTGAACAACATCGGTAAATGCATGTCAGAGAAATGGCTAAGCATGTGTTCAACATCGGGTTTTTTAAAAAACCAGTCGGCCATCTTTGATCAGATTGGAAAATAAAGTGAGGTGCACGTGTATACCACAATGTGTTGTCTTCTTGCTAAGTATGGATAAAATCAGTCTTTTCATGTCCGAGATATGGTTGTGGACGCACGTACACATGCACACACACACACGCATGTACGTACGGACATGAAAATCGAGACCTAATCTCTAAGCCCCCGTTTCGGACTATGTCCAACAGGGGCTAATAACCAACTGTTTTAGAAACAGCCATGGGGACAAAGGAAAATGCGATTGCTCATATGCTGCTGAGGTTTAAAGTTAAAACCTCTACCATGGGGCCAAGCACCATGGGCCTGGGTACGAGTTTGCTCCACGCGCCCGCAACTCCCGTGCACTGCTCACACGTAACCAAGCATGCAGGCACACACCCCACACCACCCTCTATCCACCACAAAAAGCCCCTTTACAAATCCAAGGCTACCCATTTATACCACGTCCGTATGTGCTTTCTTCGTACCTCTTCATACTTCGAGCAAATTGACCTCTGGATCAGGACACAAACTACGTGCATAATACAGCTATAGATTGAAGGGCGCTCACTAAGTGGCTTAAACACTCAAGCAAGCACTCCAATGAAACGGTTGAAGAAACTTTTAAACATGAAACATTAAATTTTTTCAGATGTATCTATTGACGGTATGTCGAAACAATGGGTCATATAATGAAAGAAGATTGTACAAAAAGGGGAAAGGTCGTGTAAAATAAAATTGCACATTTTCAGTGGGTGAGGCACCACCTGAGGCACCGCAAGACAATACGGGGCCAAATGCAGGCGAGTAGGGTCCGAACTTTGGTTAAGTCGATCGATATATTCAGTGACAGTGCGAATAATTCTGTCTTGTATGGCCATGGCATGGAAACAAACACCCAAGCTCACCAAGTGGCTGAAGCACTCAAGCAAGCACTCCAACAAAATGGTTGACAAGGAATGGCTGGCTTGGCAAGTCATTTGTGATCGCCGATCATTCATACAAACACCATGCACCCGGAGACACCAAGAATGTCAAGCAGTGTTCGAAATGGACAAATGAACACTTTTTATTTATTTTTAAAATATGTTTAATCAACTGGAACTACTGCTGAAGTCTAAGAAGAAGTTTAAATTTTGTAATTCGGCTCAGACTAAGAGATTCTAGAGGTTATGGCATGTGTGGAAATTAAATAAAGCCATTGACGCTGGCGTCTCTGGGTGTTTATAAGCATTGCATTGTATCCAGCGATTCATAGGTATGATGATCAGGCATTCAATGATATGAGTGAGGAAAGCAAAAAAAAACTTCATCGTGAAGAAACCATTGCAGCCTGTTCAAAGTCAAGGCGTTGTTGAGCAGGCCCAAAAAAATGGTGAATTAACACCCCAGCGAGGGACAGCGAGGTGACCAAGGATAATTCCACTTTGATAAATGATAATTAAATAAGGCCATTAATTATATCTTCAAAAGGAGTATTTCAATTAACCCAAACACCCAGTTTTCATTCATGCACGACCTTGGAGTTCCCTTCATATGCATGCAAAGTTTGGGGCTGCTCGGTTTCATGGTTTTGGAGTTACGGAGGAGACAACACACACACTGACGGACTGATGGACAGATGGACTGACATATATTATTATAGATTTATATATGCTTCAAAAACTAAAACACTGCTGAACCAAATTCAACCAAATATTGCAGGTTGCCGATGGGTACCCAAAGTATGGTATCTGTCTTGGAAGCAAATCTGGAGAAGGGGGTTCAAAGTGGGGGGGAAGACCCCAATTCTCTCGATGTAAATGTGTATCATATTGCGCCCTTGGTAGTAGTTAGTATTATAAATCAAGTTCTTCTTTTAGAAAGAAAGTTTAAACAACTTAACAAGATGCATTACGGTGATGTTGAAATGTCAACATCGAAAATTCATTTCATTCGAATATTCGAAATTCATTTCACTCATTTTAAGCGGAGGTTTTAAACCAAATAATCCAACATGAACTGAGCTTTGCAGCGAAGCGGAAGTGATTTTTGCTCATGCCATATACAGATGTAAGCAGCATGGATAGTTACAGAGGTGATGTTACCTATATCAGGTTCAGTAGCAATTCAAAGGTCGGATATATGCCCAAAATTATGTGTTGTTAACTTAAACAGCACATGTGCAGATAAGTAATGTAACTAATCATTCTGACTCAGAAAAAAAACCGATAAAGAAAGTTTAAACGTAACTTAACAGCATGAATTGTGGTGATGTTGAAATTGGAGTGAGAGTAATTCTAAATTTTCAAAATGTTTCATTTCACTCATTTTAAATGGAGGTTCAAACCAAAATAAACAACACTGAGCTTTGTAGCAAAGCGGAAGTGATTTTTTTTTTCTTTCCCACATATAAGCAGCAAGAATGGCTGATGAAAATGGGTGGCAGGATGGCCTTGAGGTACACACAATTGCCTCTAAGCTGTCTAGTCTGGGTTTGAATCCTGACATAGCTATAAACTATCATCCCAGTGTTTCACAGGCAGGGTGATTCATAAATGTGTGTGCCATCTCTCGGTTGGACGTTAAATTGGGCATCACATCTGCCGGAATCCCGCCTCTTCCTCCACACTCTTCCCTCCCCCTCTCCTCCTACCCTCCCCCTCTCCTCCTACCCTCTCTCCCCCTATCCTCTCTCTCTCTCTCTCTCTCTCTCCCCTCCGATTCCTCTCCCTTCCTCCTCTCTCTCTCCCTCGCTCTTTCCCCCACTCATACTCCCTCTCTACCCTCTCTCTCCCACCCCTCCCCCACCCATCCCCCTCTGTTGAGAAAACTGTTAAGGACTGACGGTTTAGTTTTACTTTAAAACTGTTTCCCCATTGGGTAGCATGTATGAATTCGATTCGGAGTGAGCCGACCAGCGTGGTGCAAAGGTCGCTGCATGTGCGAGCATGCATGTTTTCAGGCAGGCTTTTGCCAGGTAGATAGCATGGGTTTCAAATGCTCCCACCTAGTTTTATATAGAACCCCGTGGTTAAAAAGAAAATGTTGCTGTTTGGGTGCGTTTTATTGCCCTTCCCCTCCCCCCATGTGCCTTCCTTTCCCATCACGCTGCTTTCCCTTCTTCCTCCACTTGCACTGCCTTCCCTTTCCCTCCGCTCATGCTGCCTTCATTTCCCCACCACTCATGCCGCCTTCCCTTCCATCATGCTGCTTTCCCTTTCCCTCCACTTGCACTGCCTTCCTTTCCCCTCCCCTCATGCCGCCTTCCCTTCCCATCATGCTGCTTTCCCTTTCCTCCACTTGCACTGCCTTCCTTTCCCCTCCCCTCATGCCGCCTTCCTTCCCATCATGCTGCTTTCCCTTTCCCTCCACTTGCACTGCCTTCCCTTTCCCTCCGCTCATGCTGCCTTCATTTCCCACCACTCATGCCGCCTTCCTTCCCATCATGCTGCTTTCCCTTTCCCTCCACTTGCACTGCCTTCCTTTCCCCTCCCCTCATGCCGCCTTCCCTTCCCATCATGCTGCTTTCCCTTTCCTCCACTTGCACTGCCTTCCTTTCCCCTCCCCTCATGCGCCTTCCCTTCCCATCATGCTGCTTTCCCTTTCCCTCCACTTGCACTGCCTTCCCTTTCCCTACCGCTCACATCGCATTCTCTTCCCCTTATGCTGCCTTTCCTTACCATCACACAGCCTTCCCTCCACCCTTCCTCGTGCTTATCTCCTCCCAAACACCCTCCCCTCTCCATCCCAATGGACATCTCCCGGTGGCTGCCGCATGCTGTATCAATGTGCTGTTTTAACGTTTACCCCATTTTGTTAAATCCTGTACTACCACACCCCTTCTCCACAAGTCCCACTACCAAATGCAAGTTGAGAACCCCTCCCCTCATGCTTAACTCCTCCCAAATCCACTCCCCATCCCCATTTTCCCCCCTCTCTCTCTCTCTCTCTCTCTCTTCTCTCTCTCTCTCTCTCTCTCTCTCTCTCTCTCTTCTCTCTCTCTCCTCTCTCTCTCCTTCCTCCTCACTCCCAACCCCCTCCCCTATAAAAACGAATAAATGGTGTGTAGCAATGTTTGGTGAGGAATTGCTCGACCCACCGCCTTTCCTCACTTTCGCCCCCTTCCTAGCTACCCTCTTCCTCACACGTCCTAGCTCCCCCACCCCTCCTCCCTCCCACTTGCACCCCTCCATCCTCTCTCGCCCACCCCTCCCTCCTCTCTACCCCTCTCCATCCTATCTCCCTCCCTCACTTCCCTCCCTCCATCTACTCCCTCCCCTCCCTCCTCTCTCCGACCCTACCTCTTCCCCCCCCCTTCCCTCCTTCATATTCTCGTCAGCAAAGCGACAGGAATTATTTTGTTCCTATGCAATATAGAGGGAGTAGAAATTGAGGGGGGGGAAGAGAGGAGGAAAGAGACAGAGACAGAGACAGAGACAGAGACAGAGACAGAGACAGAGACAGAGACAGACAGACAAAAAGAGAAGAGAAGAGAGAAAAAGAGAAAAGAGAAGATGAAATAAACACCAAACTAGAGCGAAGTTGATGGGGCACCATAACAAATCCCTGCGCTTCTGACCTAAAGCAAAGTTCAAAGATGGCACAAAAGTTCCAACAGGAATGACCCAACATCAAATTTTGATGTTAAAAAAAAAGTTTTAACCCCTGCGACCCTAAGTCCCAACCCCCTGGGGCATAAATCGGTGGTCAAATCCAAAATAATCGTTATACATTTCACACATCCCTCAATGTTGATTGCACATACAAAGTTTCATTTTAAAAATGTTTTGAAACATTCCCATAGTTGCATTATTTTGGAATTCAACCTTTGGGCCCCCACCCCAACCCCAGAGCTCCATGTGGGCGGGGACAAAAATGATAATACTCTTGCACCTTCGTGCCATGTTCCTTCCATAAAGCTCGGAACAAGTGTGTGTGTGTCTACACTCAGGAGAGCCAGAAAACAACATCATTCTAATCTCAGGTCTGAACTCTCAAAGCTCTCTCCCTCCTCCAAATCCTGGTGGCATCTAATCAAATCTGTTTCTGGTGTACCTCCATCCCCTCCCTTACCTCAAATGGCCGCACTGCTGATACCGCACGTGAAAAGGCTGAATGTCTAAACTCGGTGTTTGCTTCTAAATCAATGATTTAGAAGATGTCCTTCTCACATCTAACATCCTCAACATCTAAGAGATGTCCTACAGCAATGATGAATGGAGTGCACGGTCCAGCATGTCGGTTCATGTACTCCTCACGCTCTGTGTGCACTCGTCAGGAATGTGATAACCACATTCACTGCAGCTTCCTCGGACGCTAAACATGACGGTCATTTGCACTCTGTCTTGTTCACCGTGATGGACTTCAAGACCAAAAACTTTACCACAACATGGGCAATGACATGAGTTTTTGGGTGTATTTTTTAAATAAAATTTTGCAAATACCTTCAAGAGCTTTAAGCTGGCTGTCTCATACATGTATACATGGTATGTTTATTTTCCTACTGTGACATCAAGTTCGTGCAGGAGCTTGTGCACATAATTAATGTAAAATATACGACACAAAGAGACAATGGAAAAACGTACACAGTATATTGGATTTGAACATGACCAACCCAGCATCATGATCAGATGCCAAACAGGAGAGAATGATGGCAGGAATCCCAAACAGACCAATCCAACAGCACCAAAACTACTGCATCAAATATTTTGCCCAAAGTATCTTTTACATTCTTGTATGTTAATGTTTTCCAGTTTTACATCTGAACTCGTACCTTTTCAACACCTCCATATAAAAACCCTTCATTGAGCTTCTATAATGGAATGACTTTGCTATGGAAATACTTGAAGCTTTCAGAAGTTTGAGACCGACTTGGACCTTGGTACATAACTCATACGGTGCGCAGATGTAAAAACATTTTTATACTTTCAAATTCATTGTTATAGAAGCCTACAAAATATTTCACAAATGAGATACGGCAGTCCAAGACAAGCCAACTTTTTTATTGTCTTTTAGTGTTGTCCCTCGACTTTGTTGGACTTGCTACACTTGTCCTTCATTCTGTCTGTGTCATTAAAATACAAATGTTCAGGTTACTCCTTCTGCCACATCGTGGTTGCTTCAGTCAGTTGCTCATCCGCAGCCACGCACCTGAGACTTCAAATGTCAAGACAGATCACGGACACTGGGGTCATTCCTGGGTTCTATGGGGGTGATCCAGCGGCTCAATTCCACAATCACGAATGGCAGTTGGTGCAACGTCCAGGCCTTGTGCGCAGACACGTTGTCGTGAGCACATCATTGGTTAACATGCCTTGGAATTTATGCTTGATGGTCGGAGACAGGTTTTTGTGTGACGATGGCATAATATTCCCCTGCGATTGTAATTTTGCGAGGCCGACGATAAATCTTCAGGATCCCCTTGGCATCTAAGAATATCTAGGCCGCGATGGGGCGAGACGGATGCAAAATTTATTGCGATGATCTCTTGTGCTTTCATTTCATGGATTCCAAATTAGTTTTAGGGCACAGTGGTGAAGCCAGGTTTTGTTACCGGTTATACCATGAGAAGAGGGATAAAATAGGATGGATTACTCCATGAGCATCAATACCTGTTACCCTCGTAAGTGAAGTTTTTCAATCTCATTTCCACAAACGAGATAATTGTTTCGTGCACATCCTGATAACTTGAACTTTATTCCAGGAAAACCTTTCCATTGGGACTTTGGCACAGACAACCAGTCCTGTAACTTCTAACGTGAAAATATTTGACCTGCAATGATTGTTCATCTGAACCAGGAGTGACTTTGACATGCTTAGCAGCACACGTGGCCTGACTGTTATGGAAAAGTAACATGGTATCATTAACGACAAGAAGCCAAATGCAGAAAGGAGGGCTGGTGAACGCCATGCTCCGAGATGCAGCAGCCCCTGCTGGCACCACCCGAGTACAGCTGGTCCACTATTATGATTGTTGTTGTTTTTTTTCTTTGTTTGTTTTTGTTCCGTCCAACCCCACCAGGGCCCAAACTAGACAGTTTCATTGTTTTATTTGCCCTCTTAACTGACTGACAGCGATTTTGCTGCACGTTGCATGAACAAGTGAGAGGAGGGAGGACAGCCAGCTTAATTTCTCCACAATGGACGGTGTTTTCACACTGCACTGCCTCCTGCCGGCACCAAACCCAAGCCACCATCTTACTGGGATTGGACTCCATCAGGAATCGAACCCAAGAGGAGACAGCAGAGAGGTAAGCAATTTACCGTGCATCCAGTAAAAGGCAAATCATGTCGAAGAACAAAAGCATTCTGTGGAATTATAAGTCTGTACACGTTCTTCAACGTTATCCTCATCCTGACATCCACCTGCTGCCTAGTGAACAATTCATGATGAAAGCGGTGACTGTGAATCTCCAGGAAGCAGCGTGTCTGCCTCCGACAGCAATATCTGCTCGAAGCATTGATCCAACTCATCTTGGTGAATGCTAAATGCCTAAATTACAAGCCTGCAAAAACCACGGTCACCATGGTCTACAACAGATGTCTGGGTGAACAACGACATACGAATGCTCGAAACACAATCGACCGGTAACGTGTTGCTTCTGTGTCACTACCAGACATGCCTATCTTCATGAAGGCTGCTCTACCACGTCCATCGTGACCAGCAATAATTATAATGTCACTTTCCTCGCTCCAATCCATCCATTATACACAAGTTCGACCGAAAACGTTATCAACATGATGGGTGGAAAAGGGTTAACTACAAAAATGTTTCTTGCAAATAGAATCGTTCTGCCTAAATAATTGCACGTCTCATTCAAGGGGATGCAAGGGAGGGGGAGAAGGAGGAGGAGGAGGAGGAGTAGGATGTGGAGGAGGAGGAGGAGGAGGATGTGGAGGAGAGAGTGATAAGTAATTTGTTTTTCAAATTTGTAAATAATATTAAATTATAATACCAATAGAATCGTTCTGCCTAAATAATTGCACGTCTCATTCAAGGGGATGCAAGGGAGGTGGAGGAGGGAGGAGGAGGAGGAGGAGGAGGGAGGAGGAGGAGATGTGGAGGAGGAGGAGGAGATGTGGAGGAGAGAGCGATAAGTAATTTGTTTTTCAAATTCGTAAATAATATTAAATTATAATACCAATAGAATCGTTCGGCCTAAATAATTGCACGTCTCATTCAAGGGGATGCAAGGGAGGGGGAGGGGGAGGAGGAGGAGGAGAGAGGAGGAGGAGGAGGTAGGATGTGGAGGAGGAGGAGGAGGATGTGGAGGAGAGAGCGATAAGTAATTTGTTTTTCAAATTCGTAAATAATATTAAATGATAATACCAACAAAGGGTTGATAAATTTCAGTTTAGGTTCATGTTGGTGGAGGTAGCTAATGGAAACCCGACAGTTTTACAGTGTAACAAGTCACAGAAATTCACATGATGATGGAACACGCAATATACTGAGGATCCGATGGAATTTAACCAACTGGACCTCAAAGGCCTCAAAGACCAAACAAGTCCCAAAGGTCTATTGTAAAATTTGTTTCAGATGGCTGGTCACCTCTCCAAAATGATCACGTGACTTTGTAAATGTTTTCATCACCTGGAGTCAGTTGGACAGACTTTCTGACGTGGTTCCATGACCAGGAAGGTAAATGGTTGAGTCAAGTCATAAGTTGGTCAATTATTTTGCCCCTATCCAGGAGCAGGGAATGGTCCTCCACGAGAGAAGCTCGGCACGGATGGTGATCCTTTTTATAGTTTCCCGGCCAGTCGCTCACAATTTCCCCAGTGGGCTCAGTCTCTCGATTTGAAAGTGACCTCATATTGGCTGAAATCTTTTCAAAAGGGAAAGAACTTTCTGACTCCCTCGTGAGGCTCTGCAGGCCGGTCAAGTAACATCTACTTGAGGTGGCGGTGGCCTTTGACGCGAGTATTCCATAAGAATGCTTTCAATCCAGAGGATTGACATTCAGTGACGGATCTCTGCAGCCATGGAGCTGCTAGCAGTGTGAGTCACCTCGTCGTGCTATTAAGAAAGCCAAAAAGCATGTCCACAGGCAGACGCGGGGACATGTTTTGACTTTAATGGAACTGCGCAATGAATCTCCAGGGCAGAATAGAAACTGTAAATAAATTTAAACAATTAAACAAATCACTGCTCAAAACTTCATGCACTTCCAAGCATAACGAGAAAAGAATTGGAGTGATTTCAGGCGAAAAAATTAGCGTTTCCACTTCCCGAGAGACATTGATTTTTAGAGAATGTAATAAATGTAGATATTTTATGATTAAACGAGTCCGAGCCATGAGGGTTATACATTGGTACTTGTGTGCTGCTCAAAGTGCAGATCTAATTGAGGATCCCCTGCACGTACCTGCCGTAACCCCGTGCTCGGTTTCGTTTTGAAAACATTTACATTTGAATGTGGTAGAGGCTGGCAAGATATGGCTTCGAGGCAGACACACTCACCACTCAGCTGTCTACAGCCTGGGTTCGAATCCCGACCGATCTATATAAACCGTCATCCCAGTGTTTTCACACGCAGAGTGATTCATCAGTGTGTGTGTGTGTGTGTGTGTGTGTGCTTGTCGTCGTTTGGATGGACATAAAACAGGAGTCCTGTCTGCCAGCATTAGTCGGTGGACGTTAAGATCCCACAGTGTCCTTCACGAAGAGTAGGCAAGCTATCACCGGAACCATGAACAAATTACAAATTTCTGACATAACCTACAGGGGGCACTGCATCAACGGCACAGCTGCACCCTCAGCCAATGATGTTACCCCACAGTCTCGTGCAACGTACGAACGAAGAAGATTTGAATGAGGTTTCAACCACACTTGATATTGCACCACAAAACCACTCTGTTGATATCAGTCCCCCAAGAATCAATGGTGCACACGTACTGATGGTTAGGATTTATACGGACGATAAGGAATTTATTAAACTCCATATATGATGTCTTTCGAAAACATATATTTCAATCTCTTTCTGCGAAAAAATAGAGCTATCAACATCAATGGAGAGAAGATTCTTCTTCTAATTCCTCTTTCATTTGGAGGACATCACTGAGGTTAGCATCATTTGAAGGGGGGCGCAACTGTGTTTCTGATGGCAGCATCCCCTGTAGGTTACAACAGGAATAATTTGTTCATGGTGCCGGCGATAACTCACCTTACTCTTTGTGAAGAACACCATGGGAGCTTCAACGTCCACCAACTGATGCCGCCAGATGGGACGTCCGGCTTAACGTCCATCCGAGGGACGGCACACACGTCGACGAATCACCCTGCCTGTGAAACACCAAGATGACAGTTTATGGGTGTGTCGGGATTCAAACCTAGGAGAGACAGCTCAGAGGTGGGAGTGAATAGCTCTCGGCTATCTCCTGCCAGCCCAAGAGAAGCTAAGTCACGAACGAACGATTTGCTGATGATACGGTGGTCAGGAAAGAAATCCTTGAAAAAATGGAAACACGTTGACAGAACTCGTCGAAACAAGCACACAGTGCGGATTAAATATGGACGTGCATAAGACAAGAGCAATGATATATACATCTATATCCATATATTAGTAGTGTATGTTTGTTTGTTCTCTTATAACTCGAGAACTACGCATCACAGAGAGCAAAACTAAAGGCACATTCCGAATCATCACGTCTCAGAGATATTACAGCATACCTTCGATGTTTAAAAAACCGAAAAAAAATCGTCAATTTTTTTTGGCCGTTTCAATTTTTCTGCCGCAGTCGATTGATTTTCCGCGTCGAGACTTTTTTTATTCACAACCTGATCAAAATAAGACAACGAAAGACCAGTGGACGCTTACAAAGTTTCTGATCAAACTTTGACTTTCTGATTTTAGATGCCCCGAAAAAGGAAGAGCTCCATTGGTTCAAGGCAGCTGCAGCTTAGCGAAAACACACGAAGAGACAACAGGAGATTGAGCACAGCAGCAGCGACAAAAAGAGACTGGTGAGCGATCAGCCAGGCTCAATGAACAGGCTCTTCGGCAACAACAGCGGCGAGCAAATGAGACTGAAGAAGAGTGTGATGCAAGACTTGAGGCAATGCGTCACCGCACTGCAGAATCACGAGCATTGGCCCGGGCACAAGAGCACAACAATGCCAACAGGGTGGCATCCACGTATGACCCGGCTGACCCAACAACTCATGCAGACATCGGCCGAATGAACCGAGTCTGCACCCACTGCTCTGCTTACAAGTTCAAGGGAGAGACCAAGGGTGTGTGCTGCAGCGATGGCGAGGTCGTCCTTGAGCCCTCTTCTGCCCTTCCTCCCTTGCTGAAGGAACTTCTCTCAGGCGAAGGTCCCCTCAGCCAGCACTTCCTTGACAACATTCGGACGTATAATGGCAGCTTTGCGATGACGAGTTTCGGGCACAAGGAAACTGAAGTCCAGGACTGGAACCCAAGCTTCCCTTTCCAAGGTCAAGTGTTCCACCGCATTGGCAGCTTGCTCCCACCTGAAGAGGGCCAGCCAAAGTTCCTACAGGTCTACTTCCTGGACTCACACGCCAAGGAGATGGCTGCCAGGAACCACAGCGGCCACAAACCACACATCCTTGAGATGCTCACAAAGTGGTTTCACGAGAATAACAATCTGGTCCGTGAGCTCAAGACTGCAAGAGATGTACTTGCAGAAGGAGGCAACTCTGAAGAGCGCCAGATCATCATCAGAGAGAACAAGCGACCGCAAGGAGGACACACACGCCGCTACATAGCCCAGTCTGCACCAGAAGTCACCATCCTAATGGAAAATGAGCCAACAGAACCCAGAGACATTGTCTCAGACTTCGGATGGGGAACTTAAAAGGATCAGTGAGCTGCATGCATCTTATGATGACTCCAGTATCCCATAATGTTCCCATATGGAACAGATGGCTACAGCATCCATCTGGTGGCCAGGACTGCTGCTGGACAGGATGGACGAAAACTCACACAGCTGCAGTACTATAGCTACCACATCATGGTGAGAGAGGGCAACCACATACTGCAGATGCGACAACTCTTTCAGCAGTTTCTGGTCGATGTCCACTGCAAGATCGAAACAGAGCGACTGGGCTTTATCCGTCGGGAGCAAAAAAAACTTGCTTGCTGATAACTTTGCCAACCTCCGTGACAGCTTCATGAGCACTGATGTATGAACGCTGACAACGACAAGGAAATGTGAAATGTGTCCAAATTAAATGTGATATATAAATGTGATATATATTAAGCACCACAATTTACCCCTTTCTTATTCCTATTCCCCCCCCCCCCCCCCGGCACTTCAGCTAGTATATATACATACAGTATATTGCCTCCTGTACCAAAAAAGGAATGTCAGTATGTCACTATCAATAGGAACCAAACAGAGCAGGTGGCAAATGATCTCATCACCGAGATGGAAAGTTCTCATTCAAAATGGCATTTATTAACCCTTTGAACCCTAGCGGCCATTTTACCAGCCGCAATTCAAACTTCCATACACCCAAGCGGCCGGAATTTTCTCCAGGGAGCCCAGGGCAGGAGAGCCAACAATACAAGGAGCTCATGATTCAAAGGGTTAACTTTAGAACTGGTCCATTTATATATACTTATTACTTCCACCACCGAAGGTGAAGGAGGTTATGTTTTCACCGCTCTTTGTTTGATTGTTTGTTTGTGTACAGGATATCTGAAAAAGTTGTGGACGGATCCGGATGAAATTTTGTGGACAAGTTGGGTGTGTGACAAGGACGAACTGATTCGTTCGATTTTGGTGAAGATCCGAATCCGGATCCGACTACTAGAATTTTTAAAGTGATTCTTCACCATTGAGAGATAGGGACAAAAACGATATTGTACTGCATGGCATGATATTTCAAAAATGTGTTGATTGGGCCCAATATGTTCTCGTGGATCAGGTATTGCATGGTGGAGGTATGCGCTCTACTGAGTAACCTTCTAGTTACGTATATTTCTTTGATTTGTCTGGACAACTGAAATGTCCATCTGGTTAAACTCAAAGCTATCATCCCATTCTGGTAAAGTATTAATTTTATGAAGCTATGGTAAAGATATGGTTTCTTAGTGTAGGCAGTGGAAATAATACCATGCATACCAGGTTTGTTTGCTTTAAAATAAAATATAAATCATTAAAAGTTCCCAAATTATTCACGACCAAACAAGTTCTGAACCACAAGCTGCAAGCTATGTAATTCCAAGCCATATTCAGAGGTGTTATATAGAGAGGTGCCCCCATTACCAGCTAGCTGGTACTCATTTTTCCAACATTGGAAGGATGACAGGCTAAGTCGACCTGCCTGGTGTTAATTCAACAGCACAACAGCAGCTTCAACTCAAGACCCTATACTAAGACCTTTAGCCAGCCACCTTAACCGTTAAGCCGAGACCAGGCTTTTACTGAAGTTGATGGCAATGCAGTAGTAAGCAGTTGCAGACACATGCTGCCACTTGCCTCCAGAAATGTCACACAATGCAATTACAGATATGTCTCCCTGTGCAATTACAAGTCAATATGAAACATTTTCCAAAATTTTAATCTTGTACAAACACTTGATGATGATGATGATGATGATGATGATGATGATGATGATGATGATGATGATGATGATGATGATGATGATGATGATGATGATGATGATGAACCATGTTCTATGTAGAGCTTTGGTGCTGTTACAAAGCTACAATTTTGGGTCAGGTCATCACTCCAACCCAGGAAGTCAGGGCAGGGATTTGGAATCTGTTCAGGGTGCCGGAGATAGCTCACTTACTCTGCACAAAGGACACCATCAGATCTGTAATGTCCACCAACTAATACCAGCAGATGGGACACCGAATTAAACGTCCATCCGAGGGACAACACACACATTGATGAATCATCCTGCCTGTGATATAACAGGATGACAGTTTATAGCTGGGACAAGCTTCAAACCCAGACAAGACAACTTAGAGGTGAGTGTGCATACCTGTAGGCCATCCTGCCAGCCCTTGGAAACAGGATACATCTTTTAATTAATATTTTAGTAATAAAAATAGTTTTGTTTGTGTGTGTGTGTGTCTCTGTGTGCGTGTGTGTGTCTCTGTGTGTGTGTCTGTGTCTGTGTCTGTGTCTGTGCATGTCTGTGCATGTCTGTGCATGTTTGCTTGTTCTTATTTAATGAGCATACTTCAAGTAACTGCACTTGTTCATGAATGCAGACTGCAAGGCTCTTAAAGGTGGGTAAACAGCTACGAACATATTGTGTCCAACATGTCTGTGACTGTTGTACAAGGTACACAACCTTTGCTCAAGAAAGCACAGTGTGCATCCACTGGCAGTCTTTCCAAAGGCTTCTTCGTCATCCTGAACTCTTCACACAATCTGAAGTGCACTTTCACCCCCTGTGCCTTCACCCCTGGACCAATGACATTTAAAGCTGATAGGGTTTCCATCTGAACCCCCTGGTTGATGACACAGGTAACCTCAGTTCAAATCCCTTATACAATATGGTTCGCCCCTCGTCTACTAAGGTCCAATTGTAATTCACTAAAAAGTACACTGATGTGGACTCACATCTTTGTCCTCTGCATGCCGCATGCACATGAGCACACGCACGCACGCACACACACCTCCAAGAGCCTGATATCAATATAAACAATGGCATCTGTCTATGGGGCAAAGGTACAGACATATGGTTAAATAGAATGTGTACGAGTGTTTGATGACACAAAACATATGGTACATGACACAGTACGTCGTACGAGATACAATAGCTGACTTTGTCCCACATTTCATACAACAGTTGTGTAAACTGGACATTGAGTGAGCATCTTAAAGTTTGTGACACCTTTCAGAGCAATTCACTCCTTATACATATCCTTCTTGTTCTTTAACGTTCGCAAAACATTCCCACCTTCCTGTGGGTTCGGTTTGGAAAAGTTATCTCAAGTCTTTCACGAATCGGCTGGGAAGGACTGGTGTGCTCAACTGGAGGCGATTTGGGTAGATATTGGTCATTTGGTCAGGGTGTTGGCGATAACTCATCTACTTCACGGAAGATGGGATCTTCAACGTCCGTCAGCTAATGCTAGCAGATGGGACACCCGGCCTAACGTCAATCCGAGGGGGGCAGTGCACTACGTGATCGTCCTGCCATGCAAGGTCGCGATGTGACAGTTTATCAAGCTGAACCCAGACGAGGCAGCTCAAATGCACTACATCCTCACCATCTCGTCAGACATTTCAGAGCACATTTTAAATCCGTCTCCGACATTTGCACACCAGGAACAGACAAGTCGACCTAATAAATGCACATATACACAGTGGCAGTTAGAGAATCCACCGACAGATGGCTCTTGTGACAAAGTTTTCCAAACAGCATTCTTGCCATGGGAGCATACAAATGAGATATGACATCATTCAGCAATTCCTCATACTTTTTGATCTACCCCTGTATTGTACCACTACGTTTAGAGTGATGAAGGTTATCAGATTCATTACAAGCATAATAAGTTCATTTGGATGAGTAGTCTTGAGAAATCAGGTGCTTGGCACCTGATGGGTTCCAGAGCCAGGGAAACCATCATTTGCCAGGTCTTTGTGGTCTTCACCGTGACGTATTTATCATTTACTAGCAGGGGTACCCGGCGTTGCCCGATGCCATTCTAAGCCTAAACCCGTTGCCGTGGGGGGGCTAAAATATTTCCCTACATCCATTAAAGAATGGGTTTGGGAATCATTTACTATTACCTTTCACATCGCTACAAAGGTCGAGGCACCATACAGTGATAAATAAATAAAAATCCAAAAAAACCCAACTTTTATTTTTCAACTTATTTGTTTTTTTGGCCTAAAACACTCCCCAGCACTCACTGATAAACCTCTGCAAGTATCACGAAGATCCATTCAGCCATCTACAAGAAAAATGACAGGCACAGACAGACAGACAAACATCTCTCTTCTCGTGTAGATCCGACCATATTTTCAGGACCGCATGCTGTCTCGACTCAACTGAGGAAATAATCAAATCGATGATCTTTAGAGCACGGCTCATCGGCCTAGTTCATTATATCAGGTAAGGAAGCTTGTACTGATGGTTGATCTAAAGGGAGAAGTCTCACACTCTCACCATCTCTCTCCATCTCTCTCCAAAAGGACCATCTGGCAAACCCTGCCCCCACTCACCAAACCTACTTTCTTAGCAATCCTCTTGAAGAAGTTGTCATTCAAACTCCTGGGTCTCACTCTAAGCCATGATCTTGATTGGGCGAACCACATTAATTTCAGTGTTGGCCTCTAAAGCCCGATGCCGACTCGGCATCCTCCGTCGTAGAAAGTCTTTCCTTGGCACACCTGAACTCCTCTTCACCTACAAGGCCATCGTCCACAGCTTGATGGAGTACTGCTCTCCCCTCTGGGCTGGCTGTCTCACCTCACAGCTTACTCAGCTTGATGCCGTGAAAACCAAGACCTTCAATATCATTAGAATCTCCCACGACACAGCTGAGTCTATGGGCCTATCACTTCACTATCGCAGACAGCTCAGTGATTAACCTGGCTTCTACCGCCTCCTTTATTGTCTTGCACCCTCTGCTCTTTCCGTGCTTTGTCGCATCGAGGTTTCTGCAGGGCTCACATGGTCCACCATCAACCTCCGTCTGGTGAAACTACCTAAATCAAGAATCACTGCTCATTTGTTTCTCTTTTTTTCCCACCTGTGGAACTAACTTACACATCCTTTTAAATCTTATTCTTCCCTTTGAGACAGCTGTTCATCACCATCTCAGATCGTCCCAAATCCAAAACCGTCCCAAATCTACCTTCGTTAACCCCCACCCCAATCCCTCTCCTTCTAAATTCCCAGTTTTCCCTCCTGAGAGTTTCCTTCTGTATCCATCATATCCACCCCATGCATCCTCTCCTGCGCCCCTCCCCCATGTATCCTCTGCTGCCCCCCATTCCTACCCACACCCATTGTTTGTCCGCCTCACTCTGTCTTGGCTTTCAACTCTCCTGTTGGTGTTTCCCGTCTCTCTGCTGCTTTGTATTGTCCTGTTGCATCTGATCCCGTTCAGTGTACTAGTACTAGCTCTTCCACGAGCCTCGACTCTGCATACAAAAAAGTCATTTGGCAAAGCAGTAGGTTGGCTTTCCTCCCACCATGAAGTCACATGTTGTGAATGAGGTGAGATGAACACTATTAGGCTGGGAATTGAACACGATACCAGTGGAACACAAGTCAAAAGGTTTCCCTCAAGCAACTATTTTTAGTTTAACAGTGAAGCATCAAAGGAGGAGAGATGGGAGGGCATGAGAAGGGACATCCAACAAGAAAAGCAATAATGGACAGAAGAAGAAAAAGAAAAATGCAGACAGGCATGGGAGATTGGTAGGGGGGGGGGGTCTGGGGGGGTGCTTGGGGGAAAATTCATTCTTTAGAAAAGATAGTTACCAATAGTATTTGAATGTAGAAAATTTCCCACGTTTGACATCCATCATATTATGGGAAGAGCCATAAACAATGAAATATAGTGATGAAGCGTTTCCGAAGACATGCGTCATCATTCAGCGAAGCCATCTACTCTTGACTCAGCGATCGACCAGTCTGCACAATATCTCACAGAAGCTTCGCACTCAAGCTTTCGCTCCGCAATGGGCCTCTGCAGTTATTCTGTCGGAGCAAGCTGGCTTAGCCAGAGGTTGGATGCCAAGGGGCCATGGACCTGGCTCTGGAACCCATTTACACGTCTTACTGAAGCCAAAGCTGCCTCTCTCTCTCTCTCTCTCTCTCTCTCTCTCTCTCTCTCTCTCTCTCTCTCTCTCTCTCTCTCTCTCTCTCACTCTCTCTCTCTCTCTCTCTCTCTCTCTCTGCTCTCTCTCCTGTGGTGGTCGCTAGACTACCGTTATTCTCAGGTTTTCCGTCTGTCTGTATGTCTGTCTGTCTGTAATGGACAGACAGCTCTGGAGGCCAGAGGAGTCAACCGATTTTGATGAAACTTGACTGGTAGGTTCATACCAGGATCTAGTTGTATGCTTTGAGCACCGTTGCTATGGACGCCACCGTTGCCTAGTAACGGGACTTTGAAATTTTTGAAAAAATCCGAAAAATATTTTTACATATATTTTTTTCGAAAATCAAAAATCGGCTTCCACGCTTTTATGCGCACTATAATCAACCTCTTTGTCAAAAATTTCAGCCCGATCCGTCAAAAACTGTATGACTAGTATGCAATTATATAGCGACCACCCATGTCGCCTACCGGCTAGTCTGTCTGTCTGTCTGTCTGTCTGTCTCTCTCTCTCTCATTCCTAGTGAATGAATGAAACTCACTGCCTGTTGGAGTGTCACAACCTCGTCCGTGGCACTTTAATAGCGACATCAAAATGTACCAATTACCGGATATGTTTCTGAGTTTTGCTTTGATGGGTCCTCATTGTTTGTGTCTTGTTGAAAAAAAAGAAAAAAAAAAAAAGACTTGTTCCTTTAATATAAAACAATTTTAGGATGGTTGATCAGTAAGTCCGTGGCCTTTTCGAGGATGAGGGAGATTGCTCACTTCAAGTTGTTCCAAAGAAGTTTTAAGAAAAACAACACTTTCATGAATGTCAGCGTTTTCACTCTTTTGTCATGATACGGACTTAGCGAACACCCCTCGTACAGGAAGATTTCGACAAGGAAGAACCCGTCCGAGTTGTTGTCTCGGTGTTCGTACACAAAACGCAACTTGCATCATTTGATGAGGTGCGACGATGTCGCCGATGATCAGCACTCATGCACATTCAGGCTGGAATTTGGTTCCATAGCCCTTTAAATGATCCCCGCGTAAATGCAAAGTTTGATTGTATTTATAAGCACAATCGAGTTCAAGCAGGAAACACTTGTATTGATATCCACGATGCGTGCAGAACGGATGATGCCGACTGAGCTGTTGTCGCCGGCAAACAAAAACACTTCTGCTTTCCACGGAAGGCCATTAAACATGAAATGCATTATAAACTTCCCAAAAGCAAGCTGCCTTGGTACCCATTAGAGACGTGCCCGGCAGCTCATAATTGATCAACATCCGCCGGAGAGTGAAAAAGTGCCGGTTAACCTCCTTTAAAATGTCCCTCCTGACTGATGGAGAGCACACAATAGTGAAAACGAAGATGGATGCCTCGGACGTGTATGAAGGAAGCGGTTATGGCGCACAGGGGCCGAAACCCAATGTGTTATTGAGATAAAGACAGCATCACAAAGTAAGAGAGCACAGGCAGGGACAAATTACAGGCTGTCTCTGAGGAAGTGCAAGGCTTCAGGTTTGATCTTCAGATAAGATTCCAGGTGTGTTGGCTGCTACAGCTTCACCGATGCTTTTGCCCACTATCTACTCCGTGCCAATTTATGATGGAACACGCTTGTCTACAGGCATCCTCAGTATCAAATCAAAAGCAGTGTGAAATTTTTTTAATGCTGTACATAGATAGATAGGGTCCTCATTGTACCCCAAGCCCCCCTTACAATACAGATGTAACATCCGTACTTCACGTCTTATAATTTACCCCCCACCCCGGCACTCACCTGCGTCTTCTACAGTAAAGTAGAACACATCACGTGTGGCATTGCTCGGGTCATGAAGAATGTAGCAAATTCTCAAGTCATCCACATCACCTGTGAATAAGATGCATGATCTCAGTTCACAGAAAGGTAGAGATTTATTTATTTTTCATGTTGATCGATCAAACTAGTAGAGGAGTAGGAAGCGGAGGGAGGTAAAGAAGTCCGATGTAGATATTATAAAACTCAATATGAAACAGTTGTATTCAACTCACAGGTTAAAAGATTTGTAATCTCTCGAGGAGTTGGTATATAACTGCTCACACCACGAGTGCCCACCATGATGCGATTAGATTTGCATTAAAGCAGTAAATGTAATAATCTCCAATCTTCTGCGGCATCGTGCGTGCACGTGTTCAACAGAATGTCTCAACGCATTTCGGTGATCTGACTCATTGTCTCCAAGTCTGCTGGCATCGGTTACCATTTTATAGTCAATTTGCAAGCAAAAAGGGTTCTTGGATGCTTAATAGAAATAAAGAGAGCAAATAACCATCAAGGAGACGTCCCCTTGGCAGCTTCACAAGATTTTATCTGGTGTAGCAATATGGCTACAGGCAGTCCGCTCGCCCAAGTGAACAACGCTTATGTACTCCTCCGTCCATTTCTCTTCCTGCACCTCCAGTGTCTTTGGAAACACTTAGGGGCAGTGGAAGCTCGTGTGCTGTGAAGCAAAACTGCCCTCCTGCAAAGGTTTTCTACCCACCATGGAAAAAAAAAAAATGATAACCAGTCATCATCTCGTATTCGAACTGCTTGTGGGGCTAGAATTTAAGAAGACACCATATTGGGTTTCTAAAAGAGCTTAAAGGCCTTGTGTCCTATAATCAAGATTATCTTTGTCTGGGATTACGCATCTAAAATTCCAGTAAGCGGATCGCTCTGTCTTTGAGAATCGTTCCATATGATGGTCCTTGATGTTGTCCATGTCCAAAAAGCCGTTCATTGAAGCTCCTTCGGTTATCAGGACACTTTCTACAGCCTTTACAAACTCGAATGTATCCTTCCCAGTTTGTGGCAATGACTTATTCTCAACACGTAGAGTATATAGCAAGAACGACATCTTCTGGAGCCCAAACAGGATCATTCCTTCTGCCCATGTTCCTGCAGCCATGATTCTTCCTTGGCTGGTATATAAGACTGCGAGCAGACATTTGCACAAAAACCCCCCAAAAAGGGCAGATATTATATTTCCTCGAGACCCCCAGCACAGAATATCACCTGGCAGCGAGACACCAGGCTATCCTGAGGCAACACAATTTACTGTCGGGCAAGGTTCTCAGACTTTTAATTATCTTACAACATTAAATAAGGTGTGTGTGTGTGTGTGTGTGTGTGTGTGTGTGTGTGTGTGTGTGTGTGTGTGTGTGTGTATTCACTTTATTGTAATGTGTTTAAAAACCAAGATTAAGAAACAATGAATTCTTATTCACAAACAGCCTTGTCACTCCATACATACATTAATCCAACGATATTTCATAACAAACAACAACACTGCAAATTTACAAGAGTATTGACAAATTACAACATTTTACAATTTACATATAACACAGAGCATCAACAAAGTCCAAATTAGTGGCTATTTAGGATGTGGACAGCCTTCGGGGAAAAAAACTAAAAAAAATAATAAAAACTCCCAAAACCTGGTGGAATGAGTCCGTAAGCTACGGTACCGCCTGCCTGATGGCAGAGGTGAGATCAGTCCGTGTGCAGGATGAGTGGGGTCTTTTATAATGCAGAGGGTCTTCCTGTGGCAGGGGTTGATGTACGTAGATATCCTCAATGGATGAAAGCTCTGTACCTGTGATTGTTTGTGCAGTCCTAACAATCTTTTGCAAGTGTGTGTACATCTGAAAATCAGAGGAATAAAAACAAACAGGGGCTGGCCCGATCTCCTCCAAATTTTGCCTTTGTGTCGGTAGTACCCAAGATTAGGTAATGAGCACAATTAAAGAAAAAAAATTACCCCACCCACCCCCCCCGCCCCCCATATGAGGGGGGGGGAGGACTGCTCATGATTTATGATCCTTCAGTAAATGAGCGAAACCAAGATTAAAATTATGATTTCAAGCAGTCGATACCCTTATGATGGATGGGGTGAATTTAAACACCAGTTTCTATACAAGACCTTGTAAGACTTCATTTATTAATTGGTTCACGAGTCAGTAAGTGACCACTATATTCGTTATGGGTGTCTGTCTGTCTGTCTGTCTGTCTGTCTCAAGTATAGCTCAGTGGGTTTTGATCCGATCTTGATAAAATTTTGGTGGGAGGTTTATATCATGATCTAGTTGTGTTTTCCTGAGAATGGGTATGCTGCGCCCATTATGGGCGGAGCCCCGCCCAAAAAACATGTGTTTTTAGGGTGTAGCCGGTTTCAAGTTACATCTTCTCCGAGGGGGTTGTCGAATCTGGCAGGGATTTCGGTATTTGGTTAGCCCAATGGCACCTGCACAGCCCCATGGAGCTAGATTTTTCATTTTCGTCCCAAGGTCAAGGTCACAAGGTCACGAACTTAGAAAATGTCAAAAAAATCAATAAATTGGGCATCGAGCTCCTAGGGTTTTCAACTGTTTCGAATGAAAGTTGGTATGCAAGTAGTGCTTGCTCTTCGAGTACTACAACTTCATCATTTACGTTTTTCCGATTCCCGCCAGTTTGCCCGTGGCGTCCCCTCGAAGGTCAAAAAATTAAAAAAGGCGAACTACGTTTAGGATTTCGCAATTCGTGGTCGATTTCGATGAAACTCGAGTGGTAGTTATGGATGCCACCATTGCCTAGCAATGGCCGAAAAACTAGTCTTGAAAAAAGCGGACTACGTTTAGGATTTCGCAATTCTTGTTCGATTATGGTGAAACTCAAGTGGTAGGTTCATACCATGACCTCTACCAACACCAGACAACCGTTGCTATGGCCGTCTCCGTTGTCTAGCAACAGCCGAAAAATGCTATAGGTCAAAATTTTAATGAATTACGTTCTCAGATTCAAGAATACAGATGTTTCAGGTAGACACTACTACCGTGTACATTGCTCGTGAACCATCGCCGTCTCCAGACTTGTTCTTATGATATATTCTTTGTGATATAATTTTTGATTGTCGCTGACATAGTTTACGACGACTAAAACAAATCCCAAGAAAAATCAGACAAAATTAGACATGTTTGGACAAACAAAAGCATTTTATGAAACTAGAAGGGCACTCGGTAGAGCACATACCTCCACCACGTAATGCCTGATCCACGAGAACGTATCAGGCCCAATACATTTTTGAAATATCATGCTATACAGTACTATATCGTTTTTGCCCCTATCTCTCAATGGTGAAGAATCACTTATTAAAATTAAATAATTATCGTATCCAGATCCGGATTCAGATCTTCACCAAAATCTAATCAGTTCGTCATCGTCACACACCCAACCTGTCCACCATGATTCGTTCAAATCCATCCACAACTTTTTGAGATATCCTGTACACAAACAAACAAACAAATACACAAACAAACAAACAAACAGACAGAAAGTGGTGAAAACATAACCTCCTTCATCTTCAGTGGTGGAGGTAATAACTAAATAGATGTATCGCTTTCAGACCTGTCCCCTTGGGGTTGTTCATAAGGTCTATGATGTGGACCTCTATTTGACATGTTTGCATTTTTGGAGGTCCCTCGAGGTGTTCTGAACGAAATTGGAAGAAATCTGGGGGAAAATGAACAGGTCCCTGCTCCTGTTTTGTGAGATGCATGCATACTATAGTTGAAAGCTCTTCATGGCCATGGGGAGAGGGGTTTGGACCTGTCCACGTGGGTTTCCACTGTCTGTGTTTTCCCCAGATTTATTTTGCTTTTATGTGTAACACCTTGAGGGACCGCTAAAACACATCGAGAAACCTCTAAACACCTCGAGGGAGCTCTAGCAATTTGATGCATGCATACTATATAAGACCCCTTTGAAAGGTCTTCCTGGACATGGGGAAAGGAAAGGGGTGGGAAGAGGAGATGAAGGAGAGGGGGATGGTTGGGAGAGGGGGAGAGGATAGGGGGAGGGGAGAAGATATAGGGGGAGGAGTTACATCATAACTACTTTGAAAGCTTTTGAAATAGTGTAGAGGAGGAGGGATAGAGGAGAGGGTGGCATAGAGAGAGGCGGTGGGGGAGAGCTAAGGTTTTGGAGTCACATTTTACATTACGTGGAATTTTGATGAGCCCTGCTCGTATATGTATATATTCTCAACCAAAACAGCGAAAAAAAACACATGCAGCTCAAACATCTGGTGCAAATGACCACGAAGGGTCAAATAAGTCAAAAAAAAATATATTGTTGGATTAAATGGAACAACCAATGACAAGAAAGTTTATTTTCAAACTCACCCATTTTTCAACAACCATTTCACCATTAGTCAAAGGGTGCTGACAGCAACAATTGGCTCTCTAACATTTGAAATGGCTCTGGAAGCAGACTTCAAAGTTAGAGGAAAGTGAGATTCTTGGGCAAGTTGAAGCCAAACCAAGCGAAGGAACCAGTTATCATCAGGCAGTGCTAATGAGAGGGTGAATTAAAAGCTCTTTGCAGTGTGCGAGCCACACATGCGTGAAAATACACACACAACAAGATGTTTAAGAAATACACTTGAGGCAAAATGAAACTTTAGCAAGAACTCGTCAACGTCATTGTATCAACAATCGGTGGTGTGCCTGATTGCGGGTAAATAGCCCTCGGTGGTTACAAACATGGAAACAGTTTAATGCATTTGAATTGTTTATCAAAATGACTTAAAGGGGACTTATAAACTCAAAAAATTCAGAAAACCAACTTTAATTAGATTCTTCTCCTCGGAGTTTTGTACCACATTAGGCAGTGAATATGTACAGTATGTCTTGTTTAATTTCTCAGCAATTTCTGTAGACAGGGCGACGACTTGGCTGTCTCTGATTGGTTGTGAACAATATAATTTATGACACAGGTGTTCAAAACATGAACAACGCTTTCATGTTCCCAGCTAAGCTATCCTGCTGTTGACGGATGAAATTAAAGAGATACTTGACATTGTTGGCTGGGATCATAATACGAGGTAGTGTTTGTTCATGCTTTAAGGACACTGTGAAGAAGCTGCTGCATGGGATGTGTAGCAGGTTTTTTTTAGGATGAAATGCAATCTTGTGTCTTCTTCCAATTGATAATGAAGATATCATTCATCATCTATAGGACTAGATAAAAATAGGACCACTGGATATGGCATAATGTTGTAACCCAAATTTGGTAGCATTCTGACTGGTGGATAAGGAGAAGAAGATTTCGGAAGGAATTTGCGTGACCGCCATTTTGACACACTTCCGGTCACTTGATCACCATGGCCTCCGCAATTTAACATCAGGACCCTGTCCGAATGTTAACCCAAATTTGGTAGCATTCTTACTTAGTGAGTCTGTAGAAGAATATTTTTAAAGGAATTGATGCGATTTCCCCAAAAGTTGACAAAGTCGGCCATTTTGACACACTTACAGTCAGGTGATTGGCATGGCTCCTGCAATTTAACATCCTTATCCTTGCCTAAAGTTGTAACCTAAATTTGATAGCATTCTGACCGGTGGGTCTGGAGAAGATTTTTGAAGAAATTTACTAAGGCAGCCATTTTGACCTACTTAAAGTCACGTGATTGGAATGAGCTTTGCAATTCCTGTTACCAGTCAGGGGAGGAATGTTGCTGCTAAATTTCAGCCAGATCAACCAGGGAGTTTGGCCGGAAAAGTCGAAATAGGAGAGGGACGGACGGACGGATGGTGAGCATTGACAATACCTTTTCTGGAATTAATTCCCGATAAGGTAAAACACGTGATGGTTATTACCCTCGCCAGAAGATAGGGTATTGCATTTGAGTTTGATTGTCTCTCTGCACAGTGTGTTAATGTAACCAACAAACGGCACCTGTTGGTAGCCAGTATTACACGGTATCTTGTTTTTTTTCCAACCAAGTACCTCTCTAATTTTTATTATTACTAAGCATGCCTCCATCACTTCGCTGAAGGGTTTCATCAAATTAGACTGCAAGTTGTACTTCACAAACATATTGCATGCTTATCTGTATCAATGAGAATGTAAAATTAAGTAAAAGACATGAAAAATAATCTTTAATAACATGTAATTGTTGTTGTCGTGATTGTGGTTGTTTTTTGAATGCTCCTTCCATGTACTTTTCAATATATTTTCTACTGCTTCGAGAAGTATTACCATACTTTCTTTTGTGTGCTCCTCCCGTGTCTTTGTAAAGCTCGATGTTCTGCTTCTTCTTTCTCAATACAGCAAACAAGGGTTTTTAAAACAGGAAAGTTTGTGATTAAAAGAACAAAGTAAATCGATTATTAGCTTTCCAACCAAGTAAATGGATTACTGTATTACCTTTCCAATGGTACCGTTTTTAGCTCGCCTGTTCGAAGAACAGAGATCTATAGCGATACCCCCGGCGTGAGCGTCAGCGTGAGCGTGAGCGTGAAAATGTTAAAGTTTTTGGTGGCAAGTTATTTAGAAGCTTGCCATTCATTTAATATGTGTACTAGGATGCTGATATTTGGCATGGAGGTTCCTTTGGGGTATATTATTGATGTAGTGAAGTTGAAATTAAAAAACAATTTCAAATGTTTAAAATTTTGACCTGTTTTGAACTTAACTTTTTTGTAGCACATCAACGTTAAAGTTTTTGGTGCAAGTTATTTAGAGCTTGCCATTCATTTAATATGTGTACTAGGATGCTGATATTTGGCATGGAGGTTCCTTTGGGGGTATACTATTGGTGAAGTGAAGTTGAAATTAACAAATGATTTTTAAAAAATTTTTAATTTCAACCTAAGATGGTGTCAAAGCCACCCAATGCTCGCCTGTTTATACTAGAACGCTTGCCATTCATTTAATATGTGTACTAGTTTACAGATTACAATATACAAATACATATATTGCTTTAAAATTATTTGGATCAGACTTCACTGCAATGCTTATAAAAAATATTATTAGACTCGTCTTTTAAAAACAATAAATGTATAAACAGGCGAGCATTGGGTGGCTTTGACACCAACTCTCTGGTTATTATCTTACAATTGCATAAGATCTTTACAATAAAGTGTTACACACAGAGAAACTCGATCAGCTATGTATATAATATAGTGTATTATAATAATATATTATATAATTATATATATATATATATATATATGTACTGTATATATATTGAGCATTGACAAAACATAGCATTCAGACAGGTGACCAAAACAGGTGACAAAAAGTACATAGTATTCAGAATGTGAGCAAGTCTATAAAGTACGTACCATTAAGAATGTGAGTTTGTCGATAAAGTACGTACTATTAGAATGCGAGTATTTCTATAAAGGGTGTACTATTAGAATGTGAGCATGTCCATAAAGGATGTCTCTTAAGAATGTGAATATGTCTACAAAGTACTTGTATTAAAAACGTGAGGGCATCTATAAAGGACATACTATAAAAAAACACTTCTATGTCAGCAAAATACGATTGCTATAAAATATATACGATTGGAATGCGAGTCTATACAACAAAACCAAAAAGGTTTGTTTGTCCTCTATATGAACATAAACCTATGTCGCCAATGCATGGCATACATACTACACAAACACAAACCCACCACCACAAAAAATCCTGGCAAGGGTCTGCAATCTCTGATTGCTCTTTCTATTTACCTCCACCACCAAAAGTGGATGGGTGTTATGTTTGAACCCCTGTCTGTCTGTTTGTTTGTCTGTCTGTCTATGAGCAGGATATCTCAGATATGTTTTTTTAAGTGATTCCTCACCATTGAGTGATAGGGCTAAAAACTATTGATAGCACGATATGTCAAAAAATTATGGACGGATTCGAACAAACCTTGGTGGACAGGTTGGGTGTGTGACAAGGACGAATTGGTTACGTTTGGTGAAGATACAGATCCAGAACCAGTTCCGGATGCAAAAATTTTTTAATTTCTTTAGAAATTTTTCACCATTGAGAAATGAGGCCAAAAGCGATATAGAGTACAGTATTTCAAAAAGGTTGTGTATAGATTATGACAAAACTATGTGGATGAGTTTAAATAGATGACAAGAACAAGCCGATTAAAATTTTGGTTCAGGTCAGCAGATCCGGCCTGTCAGTGCATTACAAAACGTAAACTGTTCAGCCTGGCGGAGGTATACACTCTACCGAGTGCCATTGCAGTTTTCAATATAATTGGTGCGGTAGAGGAGACCAAACGATAATCTACACATTGAAGAAAGAAAGCGTCTCCCAAACTTCTTTCCCTTCTCTTATTCCCACTCCTCCAACACTCCCCCTACTCTCCCATCCATCATTTTCTTCTTTATCTGAATGAATCATAATTTTAGCCCTTCCTTCCACCGCTATCCCAACCTAAACCCTTCCAACCGGTGCAAAAAAATTCAATCATACTATTGAACATAACAACAATCGCTGCACCATGGCATTTTATATTAAGACTCGATATCCTGATGGACCGATATCCTTATGGACCGTTGGAGAAATAGTTTCGCAAAAACCCCTGTCATAATCCATCACATCATGAAGATAATCACACATGTTCCGCCAGTCTATCGCCCAAGGCTAGAGCAGCATGCCCGGTCCAATGCTCAGGAATGTTACCCAAGAGGAGGGGTTAGTTTTGGGGACCCCAGAATGTTTTGTGGAGAGCATTTGGCAGGTTGAAGGTACATAATTGCACACTGTGCATGCAAAAGTGATGACACTGCAAATAACAATCTTCAATTTGTGATTTCTAGGATTTAATGCACCATGGGGTCACCAAAAGAATGATGTTGAAAGAAAGCCTTTCTTCAGTTGAAAAGGAATCTGAAGGAAAGGATGTAATGTATGATAACCGATTGAAGCTTACCTTGCTTGAAGCTGGAGATGCTGTTGTTACCCAAGTTAAGGTTGATGATGATGCCATGTTGAGGGGCTTCTGTTATATGGAAGAGCAGGCTCTGATTTGGACTGTCTCTATCCTCCGCCTTAAGGACCTTGTTAGTCAACATGAAACCGATGTGCCCTGAAAGAAAGGCCCGAAGGCTGGGCGCACCTTTGTTCACCAATACCTGGGGAATGCCATTGTCCACAGGGATGATTTTGATGTGCATTGTTTGAGGTTTTCGCGTTTCCAATACAGTGTCAGGAAAAACAAAGAAGTCTGTGTGTGTGCCATCAGTAACGGTGAATGAGAAACTGTCGGCTGTTGTCTCGGAGCCGTCGTGCTTGTAGGAGATGGCATTCTCATTCAGGTCCTGCTTCGTAAACACATTCACAATTTGCGATTCACCATTTTGTAGCTTTCCATGAATCGGAACCTGTGTAATGGTGAACTGGAGTAAGGGATCAGGCGTGTCCTGGTCTTCAACCATCAGCTCAAATGGTGTGATAATTTTGTTCTCACCTTCACTGAGCACCAACTCATTTATTGTGACTACAGGCTTTTTGTTATCTAAATCACTAATGGAGATGCGGAACGTGCGGAACACGGGGTTGAAACCATCTGTCACCTCAAATTCAAAGCTGTCCATCTTGACTTCATCATCTGAAGTGTGAATGTAATAGATCTTATTTCCTGCCAGTTGTAACTGTGTGAACGATGTAATAGAAACTCCTGGACTGTCTGCGCTCTCAAGGTGGCCTCGAGAAGGTGGCCTGGTGATCCTGAAACGCAGATGCTCATCAGGGCTGTTTATATCACTCGTGCTCAGAATATCCGTTGTAAGCGTGACGAGACCTCCTTCCTTCAGAGACACTCCTTTGTTGATGATGTCCGGGTGTACATTGTCAATACTGCCGATGGTCACGTAAAAGTATCGATCAATCAGGGGGTTCAGACCATCTGTGATATCAAACTTGATGATGTCACGAATCCGTTCTTGACCTCTGTGCACGTACTGAATTAACTTTTTATCAATTTCATCCTGGGTGAAAGTCATACTGGTTGATATGTTTACCAAAATGCCATTTTGACCTCGTCGTTGCAAAACACCTTGAGTGGGGCCAAACTTGACGACGTACATCAGATCCTTGTCTTCCGAATCAAAGTCAGTTGCTTGAAGTATTTTGTTCGTGATCACCTTGGTTTCACCAATTTCAACATCCAGCCCATTGTTGATAGCCATTCTCGGCGTTTCGTCATCAGATGCAACAACTGTAATGGACACGTTCTTTTCAACAATATGTTTTCCATCCGTCAGCTGGAGCAGTAAGTGATCATGCTTAGATTCTGAGTCATCGTGTTCATACATTATGATGAAATTACCACCAATCTGCTGAAAGCTGAAACTATTCACCAGAATGTTTCCCATCGGTATCTGCTGCACAATGCGTCCGTGGCTTGGAGGTTTAACCACGTGAAAATGCAACTCATCGGCCGGAACATCATCATCCTTTGCAATAAGGGTACTGTTATTAATGATTAGCATCATACCCTCCTGCACAATCAATTTCTTGGTAAATATCTCTGGAAGCTCATCATTAGATGGAATTATTTCAATGGGGAACTTATGTCTTGGTGAGAAGTTGATGCCATCTGAGCAACGAATGGTGAACTGATCTTCAGATGGTTCAACACCCTTATGAATGCTTTGCACGTAGTTTATGTGCTCCAGTCGGATATCCTTCATTAAGAAGGAGCTTATTGGAAGTCCGACGCGAGATCTTTCTGATCCTAATCCTGGTGATATGTTTTCAAGATATCCATTTGTCGGTTGCTCCAAAATGGTGCAATGGATTTCATCATTCCGGGTGTCAACATCCTTCGCTGTAAACATGATTTAAGGTAATTTTACTTTCTCACCTTCCTTCACACTGAATGTACCTTTTATTTGAAGTTCTGGAGCAATGCTATCAACAGGCAAAATAGAAACTCGAAATTGAACACTTTCGATTTTCCGATGTCCTACTATAAATTCCTCAGACTTGTCGGACAACACAAGCTTAAAGGTATCTTTCTGTACCTGTATTCCGATTTCGATATTGTTGTGAGAATACAAAACAACTCCATCAATAACATCACGCTGTGAGAACATGTCCGCTTGTTTGCCGTTCACTTGTATTATGCCGTGCTGAGGCTTTTCGTTCACTATAAATATGAGCTTCAGATCATCGGTTCTTTCATCCGTTCCTTGAATAAGGCCGGAGGTGATCTGCGTTTCTCCATTTTCCAGGACGCTGGTCGACACTTCGAGAGTGTCGATGCTGTCATGTACGTTGAGACGAGGCGTTTCATCATCGACAGTCTTCACTGTGATGCGCGTGATGATGGGAACTTCGTGTATTCCATCACTAACGTTAATATTGATGGAGTCCTTTGTGCTTTTGTCACCATTGTGAATGTACACAATTCGTCCATTTGCTACATCACTGAGATCAAACTGTTGACCCGTGAGCATTTCGGTTCCGAAATTCTGTAAAACTCCATGTCTAGGTACCTGTCTCAAGGTGAACGATATGTCATCTGAACTCGTGTCAGTGTCAAACGCATTCAGCTCGACATTGCTGAGCACAAACCGACCATGTTCAAAGATAGTGAATCCAGTATTTGTAATGGTGGGTGGCTTGTTATTTACTGGTTGTAAAAATATAGTAAATTTGCCTAAGACAAAATGATTTGCCAAGTCTTGGACCGTGAAATTGAATTGAACAATGTGTGGGGTTATCCCTAGCTCAACGTCTGGCGGTTTGTATGAGATCTTGAGATGATTGATCTGTGCTTGCGTAAACTCATTCACGACAATGTCTGGATTTTCAGTGAGGACCAGGTTTCCCATTGGAACTGGATTGTTTTCGTCTGTATCTACAGGTGGATGCAGAATTGTGAACTTCAAGTCTCGATCACCGGTGTCTTCATCAATGTAGCAAAGAAGCTTCCTATAAAAACGTGTCATTGTGTATTCTTGCACAGTCATTTGCAATGTGGCTTCTGCAGAAGGCTTTGGAGGCAAATGGTCTACCGGTTTGACATTGATTAGAAATCTCTGAACTCCAGAGCGATTCGGTGGATCATTGTCATCTTGAACTCTGAAGACAAATTGGTCGATTATGGGAGTAGCACTATGAGGCCCAACGTGCTTGTAATACAATTTTCCATCCATAATGTCTTTCTGAAACCATTCAGTGACGACTCTTTCATACACTCCCTCGCTTTTTATGAATTTCCAAACAAATGGATCAATTGGTTTTTCAAATTGCTGAAATATCAGCTTTCCAATTTTTGATAATGGCTCCTCTAGGAAGAAAAGTATTGTTGAATCATCCGAATCAATATCAGTGGCACTTATAACAAACTGTGAGATTAAAGTGATTTCATTCTCATCGATGGCCAAACCATGGTTTGCATAAATAACTGGTGGTTCATCATCTGTCGGTGCAACAGTTATGGGAAAAAGGAACTCAACCTCGTGAAGGCCATCAGTCATTCTGAAGATGATGTTGTCACTGTATGTGTCACTGCCGTCGTGCTGATAAACGACAAGTGCCGAGTCGAGATCATCAGGTGTAAAGAACTTGCGCTCAGCACCAAAAATGGTCAGCTCACCATGTCTGAGACCGTCGATCACCCTGATTTGTACATCCTGTAAGTTGTCCTGGTCAGCAATTTGCAAATTGTGCACACTGGAGAGCGGGCGAGATTGTCCTTCAAAAAGCACTTGCCCTTTGTTTTTTGTAACAACCGGCGCCAAAGTATTTATGGGTTTCACAACAATCATAAAAATGAAAGGCTCAGACATAGCTTCCTCTGAGTCAATGATCCGAATTTCAATCTGATAAATCCGCTCGATGTTAGATTCCACAGCAGGTGGTTTGTAGGCGATTTTTAGGTCACTGATGTCTCGTTGGTAAAATGCTGTGATTGGCAGGTTTCTATCATCAGTACTTACAATGGAGCCTTGTACTCGAGTCATTTGAGAAGTAATGTTGAAAATGAGATTGTCCGGGTCTGTCTCCGCATCTTCTGCAGCCAACTTGTCCGGTGTAATTGCAGTCATGACAAACTGGTCAACCTCCAGCATCATGAGTGTATCAAAGCGTAGCTTGGGTGGTGTGTTCTTGGTGCCACCGTGAATACGAACCGTAATCTGAAAGTACTCTTCCTTTGAAAACTTGCCTTCCTTGTCCATTACCTGTACCATCATAGGGATGTAGTCTCGATCAGGTGAGCTTGTCTTTGCCGTATGCTCGTAGTAGATTCCAGCATTCATAAACTCATCACAAGACATAATGTGTCGATTGGCATCGCTAGGGTATACCAATGTTCCATACCTTGGCAACCAGCCACTACCAGCCAAGATAATGAGCTTACAAATCTCGTCTCGATTGAACGCAAAGTTGAGGATATTTCCGTTGATAGGATCGCTTTTGCCGAGAAGTGTGGGCACATTCAGCAGTGCAGTCTTAGTCACAACCTCAAGCTGTGAGAATTCCACCGTCACATCCAAGGTGAAAGGGATGATAGTTGTGTGGTCCCGCGTGTCGTAGCGAAGCTGGAGCTTCACGCAGTCTTTCTCTGGGCTGTGCCATCCAACATGCTGGTATTTCACCTCATCAGGTCCAAATTCACAGTTGAAATGCTTGGGAATGAGAATTCCTGGTTTCTGCGACAGAGGGTCATTATCAAGAACCGTAATGGTGCAGTGGTCACCTGCTGGGACCCGCACCACGAGGTCTTTCACAGGATCGAGGAATACCGAACGTCCTGCCGATACACGAATGCCATTGTTGGCTTGTAAGATCGAGTCGGCGGTGGGCCTGGATCGTTGCGAGTAGTAAGGCTCAGATGGATGTCGGTACCATGCCTGAACCCCATGAGGAGGCTGTGAATCCCAAAGCGCGGTGGTCAACGTAATCAGCAGGACACACCGACTCATGAATATGACACAGCTCGTCATGTACGTTCTCATCTCGGCACACCAAATAAAAGCATTAACACTTCACGGAACTCAAGACATTTGATCGAGTTATCAAAGACACACTATTGAGAAACATGTTATACAGAGAAAGCTCGAAAATGCGCAAAGCCTCCTGAATGCAGGTGCTCGCTAAACGAGTCACCGAGACAAAACAGGCCCGCACCTAGGCGAGACAGGTATGCTGGCAAGCAGGCTAAAGCAAGACATGCAGCCACCGCAGGCCGGTGCTGAGTCCTTACATATGCATAAAGAGCGGCCCCGCACCCATTGGCTCTCATGTATGGCCCGCCTGGAATTCCGAGGCCCCTTGGACCCGGCTCAGGTTGACATGCTGTGTCAGGACGTGCATGCAGCGATGAAAAAGAAACGAACCATTTTCTTTTGTCACCGACAAACTGCTAATCCCTCACATTTAAATGCAGATAAATCAAAAAGTTTATTGCAAACAACTTCCTTCGGATGATTGCAGAGCAAATATGATCTCAAAATTTCATTTTGAAGAGGGTGATTAAAGATATTATTGTCTGAAGTTCCAAGAACACAATTCTTGTGTTACCTTTAAAGGTGTCCATTCTGAAGCCAGGTTTACAATGTAAGCAACTTTTGTAGACATTGGGGCAA
Organism: Eptatretus atami; assembly: GCA_035128595.1. Lineage (NCBI taxonomy): Eukaryota > Metazoa > Chordata > Myxini > Myxiniformes > Myxinidae > Eptatretus > Eptatretus atami. The sequence goes on along the minus strand of CM068964.1, from coordinate 25,612,322 downwards.
GATAATGGATACTTGTAGAGCAAATATTTGTTTGAAAGTTGAGTGCACTAAAAGTTGCTTGACGTGGCATAACTTTTAACAAACAGTCTCCAAGGAGACCATCTCTCAATTGAGTACAAAAAAAAGATAGAATATTTAATCCCCCTCACCCCAACTCAGCCACTTACCGTATTCCCTATACATGTTGCTACCCTTCCCAATATTCTATCCCCTCTCTCCCCACTCCTCCGACATTCCCTCATACCCTCCTTTCATCCTATCTTCTCACTATTTTTTTTTTATCATTTTGGTACTAGGTGAGCATGATGAGTATACCAATACCTCCATGATGAGCTGGCAGCCTTCGTCCTGCAGTGGACTGCAAACAGGATGACGATGATGATGATGATGATGATGTGTTAAGTGATATGAATAAATATGGAGTAATTTTTTTTCACAACTTGACTTTTTATTAATAAATCTTATATATTGCACCCTGATTGCATTTGATGAGAACCTATAAAATCTCCCTCCTTTTAACCCCAAAAAGCAATTCAATTACACCATGATATCTGGGGAGCCACTTTTACAATTATCTTGCATGCGCGGATGACTTGAATAATCGTACTCCTCCACTCCTCCATCCCCCCCCCTTCCCCTGGTCTGTGTCTGCATTTGTCGATTTGCTCTGCATCCTATCTGTATTTTCCCTCAAGGTGCACGAGCTGTGTTGTTGCCGGAGTGTTATAACGACGGATGGGACCTGAACACCAAGTGCCGAATGACCGGGCTCTTCTGCATCTTGAAGAAGTGTACGCACTAAATACCTGGTTTTTTTCACAGTTTGTAACCTGACGTTCAACTGAAGGTGCAGGGATTCGGTATTTGTTCAGTGTGCAAGCAATTCCTCAATTGTAGTTCCAAGTCTGACTGTTTGAGTGGAGGTTTGGCTTGAATTACGGTGTTCATCATCATGACCGTGTACAGACAAGGAAGACAATGTTAAAAGGTCCTCTCTGGCTCATGGAAGTTCATAAAGTACAAACTATTTGCATTTATCAGATGCTTTTCTCCGTGTTGTCCCCATGGAATGGATGGTTTATGATGGTCTAAATCCACACGTGTAGTCCCCTCTAGCGGTGACTTTTAGACGAAACGCGCAGAGACCTTTTGCTGCATAATTGGAATCAGCACCACGGAGCACATATTAACCCCAGCCTTTAGCACCGAACGGAGAGTGTCTGCAATGCCACCAGTTAATTGTACAATCAACCATGAGTGCACACAATGTAAGGACAGAGGTTAAGGGTTCGATAATAACAATCACCTGGTATCACAACAAAGGTTTGGCGGCAGGATGTCTAGGTACAGTTAGCTTGCCTATGATCTGTCTGATCCAGGGTTCAATATCCTGATGGAATTGTATCTGGCCGTTTGAGGCAAACTGTTTTGAGGAGTCCTACCTGCAGCTTACCTGAGGAACTGGCTGTTCTATCTACCTGCTGTGTGGACGTCACGGATCTCAAAGTATGTTTCCACATTCCTGACATTATAGGTCGAGGACAAGTTGGCGGTCTTCCATCATAAAGATTCCTTCTGGTCTGCAGCTGCAGTTTAACCACCACCCCCTCCCCAACCTGCCCCTCTACCAAGGTTTCCCGAGTGGTAAATGTACAACCGCAGATCAAATCCGTACCTCATTCACCACAACAGGTTGTTCAGGCACAATGTAGTCTTTCGTCTGGTCCACTCGAATACATTTACTGTATTCTACATAGGCCCCACCTTAGTGTTTGTTTCCAATTTTCGCTTTGCCACATTAATAGCAAAACAAAGATTTCCAAGGTGGAGATGTTAGACACAGAGATTTTAAACTTAAGGATGAAGGTGTGCCTTCTCCCCAAGATCCACAGCTTGTCGCTGAGATACAATAAATAGGTGGCACCACAATGGCATTATCAAGCTGTTTAACCCTAGATAGGTGTACCCCTGGGAATACCTATCTGTATTGAATGGGAAAACCCATGGACACACCTATTTAGGGTTAAAACTCCTCTGTTTAATAGTTTTGGCAAATATAGCAGTAAAAGGTCGTGGTCATCGACATGCTTGCTTTATTTTTAAACCATCGTTGAAGGGTCTGTGCTTGGAGCATTAAACAGAATTCAACAATTTGAGGGAAGGAAATCGGTCAGTCCATTAGTAAATTTGTGTGGTGTACAATACATGTGGTGACATCACAATGTCATTAAAATATCATGTAGAGATCCTATATGAGAAATTATAACCGTTCAATAGTACTCAGAAAGATTTTTCGGAATAGCTGTAGTTTTACCGTCAGGCTTGGAGGATCCCCTAGAGGTATATACATTCCTCTCTGAGCTGTCTAGCTTGGGTTTGGATCTATAAACTGTCATCCTGGCGTTTCACATGCACGACGAGGCAGCAATGTATGCACCATCCATTAGAAGGACGTCTTGGCAGAGTATCCCTCTGCCAAAACTGGTAGTTGGTGGACAGATATATATATATATATA
>CM068964.1:25598907-25609796 GCA_035128595.1 Eptatretus atami | reverse complement strand
ATATATATATATATATAGATGTCATGCTTTCTTTTGTGTGGAGTGGGAGAGGTCAATTGTTGGTACCCTCAACAAATAACAAATGAATGCCTCATTCAGTCAACGTCAGGCCTGGCTCGCCAGTTTGTGATATACTTGAACCAAAAACGTTCCTCAGCCAACTCCACAAGAATGCAGGAATGAGTGGGACAACAGTGGTGGTGGTAGTAGTAGTAGTAGTAGCAGTAGTAGTAGCAGTAGTAGTAGTAGTAGTATTTAGCAGACTCCCTAAACTGTTAGACATTGAGTTATTGTTCAATTCTGATTATGACACTATATGTGCCATTCCTAAAGGCGCTGTCACACCTTGACGATTTAGCCAGCAATGGCAATGTATAAAAATGTATGTAAAACGTTGGCGTACGCTGAAATTTTTATGTTTTTTTAAAAGTTTTGGTCGTATTCATAACGTGTTGGTCGTATGCATAACATATTAGTAACGGGCACAGAACGTTTCGTTGTCTTATAGATAACTTATACCAACGAATGCTTAGCCTGTTGTAGGCGTTCACAACCTATGCCCAACGATAGTTTAACTTAGGCATAGCGCGCTGCACGTATCGCCGACGAACTCGTGGCGTAGCCTGTTAAAAACCTGCCGCACGCCGATTTAAATCATAACCGCCTGAGAATTGAAAGTGTCAACACGCAGTCACACCTTGACGATTTAGCCAGAATATGCCGACCTATGAAAAATTTGCTGAACCAAGCTGGCACACGTCGAATACGTTATGGGTAAGTTGTGTATACGTTAAGACCACGCTGAAAAACGATGAAGTACGCCGTCATATTTCGTGGTACGTCTCGTACGTCGTGAAATTTCAAGCATGCTGAAAATTTTACGACGTACTCGCCGTATGACTCACACGTTCCGCTATGCTGGAATAAGTTGTAGGCACGATATGCGATCGTTGACACACGTCGAGGCACGTTACTTGTAAGTTACTCTAAAGTCGAAACACGTCGAGGTAATGTTTAGCATACCCGAAACTTATTTTCTCCGTCAAGGCACATTTTTTTTTTCTCCTTGGCTTGCATCGACTCATTCTCCGTGTTGTCAACTCGTCAACTCGGTGGAGCTCGTCAACCGAAAGTTTGGGCTTTTCCGTGAAGGCACGTGACGAAATATCTGAAGTTGTTGTGTTTGTTTTTTTATTATTATTTTTTTTTTTTAGTCCATCACGAATTTTAAAATATATTCGGACATTTGCTTTTAAGTTTCACGTCGACGTGACAATATCCTCAAACAGAAAATATTCACAGAGGAGGAACTAAGAATAAGACAAGCCGGTAGGCGACGAGGGATTCGCTAGGATCGAAGCGCTGGATACGATGCTGTTCATTCTGACCGATCCACCGCCGAAGATTCATTGCCAAGACGTATTGGTTCACATACAATTGTTCCTCTGCCTGGCAAGATGTTTCCTATTGCGTATTTTGCCAACTGGCACTCCTCATAAAAAATGACGGTAAATAGACACCCTATTTTTGAAGGACTACCATTTGAAAAATAATCCGTTTGCTGGATTGTGCTGTGGAGCCTCGCGTTGCGCCACACACACACACACACACACACACACACACGGAAAACACGATAAACTTCTTTCAATGCTCTTGTTTGACCACACCTCCTGAGCCACACAATATTTTTCATAAGCCACGCCCACTTTCCTACGCCACTCCCACTTTAAATAATAAATAATTGGAGTGGTGTGTGGTCGTGGAATCGTTTTTGGTAAATAATAAATAATTGAGGTGGTGTGTGGGTCGTGGAATCGTTTTCGGTAAATAAATAAATATTGGAGGTGGTGTGTGGGTCGTGGAATCGTTTTCGGTAAATAAATAAATAATGGAGTGGTGTGTGGATCGTGGATCGTTTTCGATAAATAAATAAATAATTAAGGGTGGTGTGTGGATCGTGGAATCGTTTTCGGTAAAGAAATAATAATTGGAGGTGGTGTGGTGGTGCGTCGAATCGTTTTCGGTAAAGAAATAAATAATTGGAGGTGGTGTGTGGTCGTGGAATCGTTCCGGTAAATAAATAAATAATTGGAGTGGTGTGTGGGTCGTGGAATTGTTTTCTGTAAATAAATAAATAATTAAAGGTGTGTGTGTGGATCGTGGAATTGGTTTCGGTAAATAAATTGATAATTAAAGGTGGTGTGTGGATCGTGGAATCGTTTTCGTAAATAAATAAATAAATAATTGGAGGTGGTGTGTGGGTCGTGGAATCGTTTTGGTAAATAAATAAATAATTGGAGGTGGTGTGTGGGTCGTGGAATCGTTTTCGGTAAAGAAATAAATAATTGGAGGTGGTGTGTGGGTCGTCGAATCGTTTTCGGTAAAGAAATAAATAATTGGAGTGGTGTGTGGGTCGTGGAATCGTTTTCGGTAAATAAATAAATAATTGGAGGTGGTGTGTGGGTCGTGGAATTGTTTCTGTAAATAAATAAATAATTAGGTGGTGTGTGATCGTGGAATGGTTCGGTAAATAATTAAATTAAAGGTGGTGTGTGGTCGTGGAATCGTTTTCGGTAAATAAATAAATAATTGGAGGGTGGTGTGTGGTCGTGGAATCGTTTTTGGTAAATAAATAAATAATTGGAGGTGGTGTGTGGGTCGTGGAATCGTTTTCAGTAAATAAATAATTAATTGGAGGTGGTGTGTGGGTCGTGGAATTGTTTTCGGTAAATAAATAATTAAAGGTGGTGTGTGGATCGTGGAATTGTTTCGGTAAATAAATAAATAATTAAGGTGTGTGTGGGATGGAATCGTTTTCGTAAAAATAAATAATTGAAGTTGGTGTGTGGGTCGTGGAATCGTTTTCGGAAATAAATAAATAATTGAAGGTGGTGTGTGGATCGTGGAATCGTTTTCGGTAAATAAATAAACATATTATATTATTAGAAATCACAAAGACAGAAATGCCGGTGATTCCATTTATTTTGGATCCTTTTCACTTTGGTCAATAACGTTTGGATAGAGGAGAGATCGAAGGTGGAACGACGGTGTGTGTCCTTACAAACACTGTATACACACCTTAAATGACGGTAAATAGACACCCGATTTTTGAAGGACTACCATTTGAAAAATAAAACCTCAATCAAAAATCGGCTTGAGTAAAATTCCTAAATATCTCGAAGTGTTTAATTCCGAAGTCTCGTTTCTCTACATTCAAAACTGAAGGACAAGTATTGAAAATACTGTACGCGTTTTTCGGCCGCTACACAGCAACGGGTGGTTGCTAGGCAACGAAATTCAACGCGCACATTCCCAGTATATATTCCACCTCTTGGCAAAGTTTCATCGAAATCGGTTCGCTGGTTCGTGCTGTGGAGCCTCGCGTTGCAGACACACATACACACAGACAGACAGCCGGAAAACCGACAATAAGGGATATCTCATATATAGCGAATCCAACATGAGAAAACTGAAGAGGCAATCGGACGTGACGTAACGGCACGTGACGAAATATCGGAAGTTATTGTTGTTGTTGTTTTTTTTTAACCAATACGCCATTATATCGGTAGCTGTAAATTAGAAACACGTTCAGTAAGTTCTGTGGTCGTCCGGAAGACATCAATCAAATACGTCTACATAGTCAATATGCATTGGAGGTACGTTACACATAGGTTCAAGACGTTACTCATAGGTTAGAAATAAGTTTTGGGTACGCTAAGCATTACCTCGACGTGTTTCGACTTATGAGTAACTTACAAGTAACGTGTGTCGACGTGTGTCAACGATCGCATAACGTGCCTACACACTTATGGCCAGCGTAGCGGAACGTGTGAGTCATACGCCGGCATACTTCGTAAAATTTCAAGCATGCTAAAATTTGAGGACAACCGCAAAGTACAACGATGAAAGCCAGCGTACTACGACGTATGGCAGTGTTTTTCAGCGTGCTATTAACGTATACAAAACTTACCCATAACGTATTCGACGTGTGCCAGCGTTTTAGACAAATTTTTCATAAGTCGGCATACGCTGGCTAAATCGTCAAGGTGTGACAGCGCCTTAAAGGATTGTGTAGAAGTATCGAAGAAGACATGATCATCCTATATAGTACAGCGGAGATGTGAAACCATCATGCATTTTATGATAAAAGCACGAAACTTGGAACAATCGAACTAAACACCAAGCAGAGCATTTTAAACATTAGAGGCACTCGAGTTTCACCCGACGGCAGCCTTGGTGGCCATTTTGAAGAAGAAAAAAATGGCCACCATTGAGTCAACCTCGATTGAAAGCAAATGAAGCTGATATAATCTCTCTAAACGTGATGTTATTTACACACTAGCGATGGCTCCCGCTAAATCAACCCCAGGGATTACAAAACTGACCTCAGCATTCACGCAAGATGACTGACTCTTTAGGGGGTCACATTTAGGCCAGAAGCATGAAAATGGAACATGAGAATATTGCATATCTTTTTGGAACAACATGTGTTTATCTTTGAAACAACATGGAACAACAACCTTCATCTTTAAAATGATTTTTACTGACTTCTTATTACTTTATTCGTTTTCTTCGAGAGACAGTGGGATTTTTTTCCCCCCGATTTTGTCATTTTTAGGTAAATATGCCAGGTTATTTGGCACGCAGCATCACCATGTCCCAAAGATGAACAGCCACAGCATGTGTGTAGTTGTAATGGTCGAGCACGTGGAAGAGCCATTGTAGGGGGATGTAGGGGTCAGTGAATCTACGTACAACAGGAAGTTTCCTTTATGGATGGCTCTATCCCATGTTATCACTTCCAAGGCTTATATGAGGTGGGGTCAGGGGGAAGGTTTGGGTTGGTGGGGTTAAGAGGGAGCATTGAGAGTGTGGGGTGTGGAGAGGAGCAGAGAGAGAAAGGGGGGGGCATGAACTTTGAGGGGTTGTGGTCACGTGGAGATGGAAAAGAGGGAACATGACGTGGAGGGATGCTGATTCCAGAATCCCAAATTGGACAATGGAGATAAAAATAATGTGATGGGAGTTGAGGATTTCTTGTTGAAAGCACGGAGAAAGGTGGTGCTGTCAGTGTCAGGGAGGGTTGGTGGACCAAGCGCTTAGCTGACAGACAGTTTTGGAAAATAATCTTGTGAAGAAGAAGAAGAAAAGAAGAACATGTGAGATATTCTGACAGGGTGGTGGGGGGGCGGAGGAGGGACCAAACTCTGTGCAGAGCGTTGGTGCTGCTCAAGCAGTCTCCTTGCTATTCGGCACAATCGTGGAAGGGTCGCCACTCTGACACAGTATACCAGCAAGCTGGAACTTATTTTTGCCAACCTCAGAAGGATGACAGGCAGAGTCAACCCCACTGGTATTAATTCAACATCCAAGTGGGAATTGAACTCAGGATCCTCAGATCCCAACCCAAGCCCACCACCCTAAGGGGGGGGGGAGGGGAAAATAATGAAAAACAGGAAAGTACAGGCAGAAGGAAATTCAAATAGAATGAGGTTGTTGTGAAGAGAAAAAAAAAAAGTTTTGAAGCGAGGAGGGGAAATAAGATAACAATGAGGAGGTCGAATGTAAATATTTGGGAAGAAGTAAGATAGCTAGGCCAAGATTAGAAAACAGACCAGAAGGCTCATCTCATAGATGAGTATGCATACCTCAAGGCCTTCCTGCCAGCCCATACATTTATGATGATTGATAAAATAAAGGGATTGTAATTGGACATTTAAATCGCACAACAAAGCTCCAACAAAAGAATCTTACAAACTGGTTCAGCACTTCACCACATTTACAAGGTACTTATTCTTATTTGTGCCATGTGCAAAGTCAGCCCTTTGTAACCCACGATGTATTTCAGCTACGGCTGCTTTGCCATTAAACCAATCCCAAAAGAAAGCTTTGAAAGTCTGACATCGAGACTCGATAAACCGGGACAGTGCACTGGTTCTGCAGATCGAGACACAATAATCTTTAAATACACTCCTCAGCAGCACAGAATTGATAACCGTTTTAAAATGGCTTGAAGTATTTCCACCGATCAGCAATTCTTCAATCAATGCTCCTCGCACGAGGAACAACAAGGAACTTTGACACAGGAGTCTATTCGGCCCATCATACCTGCGCGACACTAACACCAGGTTACCAATCTGAAAGCCGTCAAGGTAAAGACTTAATTTCACTGGGGGTAAGGGGAGGTGTTAGATATGCAAAGAAACCGAGAGGGAAGTCGATGGTGGGCCATCGCAAATCCCCACGCTTCCCACCAGGAAAGTTTAAAGATGGAAAAATGTTCCACCGGGAATAACCCAATGTAAATTTTAAGTTTTAATTTTTTTTTCCAGTTTTGACCCCTGAGCATGAACCGGGAGTCAAATCCAAAAAACCTTTAAATATTTCATGCATCCCCCAATGTTGATTGCACATACAAAGTTTCATTAAAAATTGATTTAAAATGTGCCCATAATTGCATTTTTTAGTGTTTGACCTTTGGACCAAACCCCAGGGGGTGGGGCCAAAATGATAGTGCTCTTACATCTTCTTGCCATGTGGTGATCATATCTACCAAGTTTGGTGAATTCTGAACAACCGTTTAGGAGATAGCATGATGGACAGATAGACAAACAGAGATAACAGAGATTATAATGTCCCCCCGTTTTTTAGCCCCCTTTGGACTTAGGGGCTTATATAGATTATTATATATAAACCTCGACAAGCCTCGACAAGGTAAAAAAGAAAAAAAATGAATGCTGGGTTACATCAGCATGTCATGTTTTTCCAGATCAGATCCAAGATGGTCGACTGGTGGCCATTTTAGTTGTAAAAAAAAATCCCGGTCTCGAACACATCCTCACCCATTTCTCGGAGATGCGTTTATCGACCTTGTTCAAACTTGGTACACATCTAAAGAATGTGGGCTAACATAAGAATGTCATTTTTTTTCGCGATCAGATCCAAGATGGCCGATTGGTGGCCATTTTAGTTGTAAAAAAAACCTGATGTTGAACATTTCCTCAACCATTTCTCGGAAATGCATTTGACATAGTTGTTCAAATTTGGCAAACAGAAGAAGAATGATGGCTTACATGTGCACCTCATTTTTTTCGATTTCAGATTCAAGATTGCCGACTGCTGGCCATTTTGTTACTTAAACATGTCCCCAACCATTTCTCTGACATGCATGGTCCAATTTTGTTCAAACTTGGCACAATCACAGGACACAATGGCACATACACTTGCACATAGCATTATTTTGCGAACTGATCAAAGATGGTTGACTGTTAGACTGACAGCCATTTTAGTTGCAAAAACCTGATATTGAACACATTCTCAACCATTTCTTGAACATGCATTTACCGATGTTGTTCAAACTTGGCATCCGGGTAATGAACGATGGCTTACATAAGCACGTCCTTTCTTTTTCGAGATCAGATCCAAGATGGCCGACTGGTGGCCATTTTCTTACTTAAATGTGTCCCCAACCATTTCTCAGAAGTGCATTGTCCGATTTTGTTCAAACTTGGCCCAAGCACAGTACATGATGGCATACACATGCCCCTCACTATATTTTGCAATCTGATCAAAGATGGTCAACAGGTAGACTGGCGGCCATTTTAGTTGTACAAAAATATGGGCTCGTCCTTTAACTCTATGCAGCAAGATTACTAAAAACACGGGCGGGGGAGGGGGGGGGGGGGGGAGGGGTATGACATTTAAGTCTTTTTGGGGTATTGTGAGCAAAAGGTGAGGGGTAAGCTCTCTCTCTATCGAGTGCAGCCTGTGGCTGCTGGTTGCATCATTGGTTGGGACGCAGCTATGCCGCTGATGCAGTGTCCCCCTTACCAGTACACTGGTGCTCATTTTGCCGACCTCGGAAGGATGACAGGCTGAGTCAACCTCCTGGTGTATTTTTTTAATTCAGCGGCCAACGGGGCTGAACTTCAGGACCCTAGGATCCCAAGCCACCACCCTAACCACTAAGCCAACACCAGGCTAGGGGGGTGGGAGGGGGGGTAATCTGAAGGATGAGTTGAAAGGGGAGGCAGGAGGTGGTAATGGAGAAAACGGAAGTAGGTGAGGGATGTGGAAGAAAGGTAAACCAGGTTGGCAGAAGTAAAGAGATCAGGTGGAAGGTCACTTATGGTGGGGAGGGAGGGGGTCAAAAATTGACCTTTTAAAGAAGGCTAACCTCAGAATCGCAATGAATGAAGATCATGGATGAATACAGCTGTCACTGTGGGTCCATGTTATCAATTTGTCATGGCCCTTGAATAAATGTTCTCTCTTTAACCTCACCCCACCCCACCCATCCTCCCTTCACTTCATACCGCCTGATATTGGGTAAATTACATCAGCAAGGAATAATACTGTTTTTAAGAGGTACGGTATCTGATTTATGCCTCCCTGCAGCATTAGCACCACTGCCCATTATCCTTGGATCATAATCTTGTATCTCTTATAAAAACCATTCTACTGGAGCCATGAGGGAGGAATCTCTTGACGATGAAAAAGATCCTAAGTATATCGTTCAAATGAGACGTCTGTGAAACGGCATAATTGAACAGTCTTTGGTGGATTTGAAAGATCTATAGTATGGATCATCATATTCACATGGTGCTTAGGAGATGAGATAGTCTATTAAGCACTCCCGTCTAGAGCCTGCAGACTCATGCGGCGACCAAGTAAGTCCCAAGAAAATTAAAAAATCCGAAGTAAATGTAAAGTAAATGGAGAAATTAAATTGAGAAATGGATGAAATGATATTAAATGGAGAAATCCCAAGCAAATGGGATCCCAGGTAAATGTGAAGCAAGTATATCCCAAGTAAATGTAAAGTAAATCCCAAGTAAATGTAAAGTAAATGTAAAAATCACAAGTCAATGTAAAGTAAATGTAGACATTAAATGGAGAAATGGATTAAATGAAATTAAATTGGAGAAATCCCAAGTAAATGGGATCCCAAGTAGATGTAAAGTAAATCCCAAGTAAATGAAAAGTAAATGTAAACATCCCAAGTAAATGTAAAGTAAATGGAGAAATTAAATTGAGAAATGGAGAAATGGATTAAATGAAATTAAATTGGAGAAATCCCAAGTAAATGTAAAGTAAATCCCAAGTAAATGAAAAGTAAATGTAAAAATCCCAAGTAAATGTAAAGTAAATGGAGAAATCCCAAGCAAATGGGATCCCAGGTAAATGTAAAGTAAATATATATCCCAAGTAAATGTAATGTAAATCCCAAGTAAATGTAAAGCAAATGTCAAAATCCCAAGTCAATGTAAAGTAAATGGAGAAATTAAATTGAGTAATGAAAATGATAAATTAAATTGAGAAAAATTCTGTCACAGTGTGTATGGAATAAATATATGGCCCCTGATTGGGATATGCATATTTCACGGTAACACGACTTGTGAGAAAAATATTCTTCATATTATGAAAGTGATGGGGAATCAGACAGAGTGAGCAGCTGTCTTGGGATCACATTTCATGTTGGCATTCCTGCATACCACAGGTTTGTGAAACCACATGCCCCATGTCCCGTGATAGAGAGAGAGGTGCAGGGGTGCAGATGAACAAAGACAACTGTACACACATTGGTACAAACCTTTTAAAAAATATATCCAGGAAGACAACGAGCGTGAGGAGATCTAGAATTCACTGCCTGAACAGCAGACATTTTAGTTTCATGTCAAATAAATGACGAGATGTATCAATCTTGTCCGAGCAGTTCTGTGGTAATGGACAAACAATGTCTACACGCTTGTGAACTTTATGAAGGTATTGTTCATTTTCCAAGAAAACTTCACAATTCAGATAAGAACTCGACTTTGGACATGCTGCTTCTAGACTTACGCAACAATGGATGGAGGTCCTCAATGTTAGGCATGAGATCAGCACAGTCTCTCTGGACATATCTCATGTTTTGATGCAGTCTGGCATCCCGACTTGCTCTCCAAACTCTGTCCATGGCATCAACAGCAAACTACACATGTCTTGCCTACATCCTCTACTCTCATAGCTAATGTGTGGCACTCAACAGAATCCTTTCATCTCCTCTCCCTGTCAAGGCTGGAGTGCCCCAAGCCATGTTCTGGGCCCAGTCCTATTCCTTATAGTCACCAATGATCTCCCTGACTCTGGAAAATTCAGCCTATGTATTTGCTGATGATTCCACCCTCTGCCATGACATTCGTCATCCATCAGACGTGCAGGTTGCAGCCTCTTTCCTCTCTTCAGACCTTGAAAAAAAATCGCAAACTAGTCAAATATTTGGAACATGTCTTTCAATCCTGACAAATGTCACACTCTCACTATCTCTCTCTCAAATGCCCTCCTATCTGCAAGTACTTTCTTAATACTCTTGAGGCAGTTCAATCATTCAAACTCCTGGGTCTCACTATCACCCATGATCTTTCTTGGGCAAACCACATTTCAAAGTTGGCCTCCAAAGCCAGCCGTCGACTGAGCATCCTCCATCATACAAAGTCCTTCCTTGGCACACCTGAACTTCTATCCACCTGCAAGGCCTTCATCTGCAGCTTGATGGAGTACAACTCTCTCCTGCCTCATATCTTGCCAAGCTTGACGCTGTGCAAAGCAAGGCCTTAAAGATCATTGGAATCTTCCGTGATGAAGCCGAGTTGATAGGCCTATCACTTCGGCATCGCAGAAAGGTTGGTGGTCTCTCTGTCTTTTCCACCTCCTTTCTGGTTTTGCACCCTCTGCTCTTCCCATGCTTTGTACCCCCAGGTCTCTGCAGTGTGCACGCGGCACACCATAAACCACCTTCTGGTCAAACTCCCAAAATCCAAAATCATTGTTCACCTACACTTATTCATTAGTAGATGATAAATGGGGCTTCTGGGACACCCATTCAAATGAATGGGGGAAAAGGGAAAGAC
>CM068964.1:25517597-25528317 GCA_035128595.1 Eptatretus atami | reverse complement strand
CCACTTTCTGGTTGATACGTGACGCGGCCCGTACGTGTTCGACACCGATAACATCGCCGACCGCCAAGACGATCTCTTCGGTGAGACATCCATCGGGGAGACACAAACAGGCCCTTTTTTCTGGTCCGCTTCGTACACAGCATCTCGCTGCGAACGAGCGGCCGCCATGTTTTACACACACGACGTGCCTCGTCTTCCTCACTCAGGAAGGGAAGTTACAAAAACACTCAAACTTTTCCGAACCTGGGAAAGGAGCGCTAACTGAACAAAAAAAGGAAAGATAAGCGAAATAAAAAGCAAAATAAAGATTTAAAACGAAAAGGTTTTTAGATTTTGAGAACGACGAACAGGGCACCGCCCGGAAAACCGACGATACCCTGAGAAAGCGTCGGGACGAGCCTCTCTTCTCCTCCACACAGAGGGGAAACACGGGGAACAACCCACAAAATAACACGAACACAGAGGGGAAACACGGGAACAACCCACAAACATAACACGAACACAGAGGGGAAACACGGGAACAACCACACAAACATAACACGAACACAGAGGGGAAACACGGGGAACAACCCACAAACATAACACGAACACAGAGGGGAAACACGGGGAACAAACCACAAAATAACACGAACACAGAGGGGAACACGGGAACAACCACAAAACATAACACGAACACAGAGGGGAAACACGGGGAACAACCACAAACATAACACGAACACAGAGGGGAAACACGGGGAACAACCCAAAACACAACACGAACACAGAGGGGAAACACGGGGACAACCCACAAACATAACACGAACACAGAGGGGAACACGGGGAACAACCCACAAACATAACACGAACACAGAGGGAACACGGGGAACAACCCACAAACATAACACGAAACAGAGGGGAAACACGGGGAACAACCCACAAACATAAACGAACACAGAGGGGAAACACGGGGAACAACCCACAAACATAACACGAACACAGAGGGGAAACACGGGGAACAACCACAAACAAACACGAACACAGAGGGAAAACACGGGAAACAACCCACAAACATAACACAACACAGAGGGGAAACACGGGGAACAACCCACAAACATAACACGAACACAGAGGGGAAACACGGACAACCCACAAACATAACACGACACAGGGGGAAACACGGGAACAACCACAAACATAACACGAACACAGAGGGGAACACGGGGAAACACCCACAACATAACACGAACACAGAGGGAAACACGGGGAACAACCACAAACATAACACGAACACAGAGGGGAACACGGGGAACAACCCACAAACAATAACACGAACACAGAGGGGAACACGGGGAACAACCACAAACATAACACGAACACAGAGGGGAAACACGGGAACAAGCCACAAACATAACACGAACACAGAGGGGAAACATGGGAACAACCCACAAACATACACAACACAGAGGGAAACACGGGGAACAACCCACAAACATAACACGAACACAGAGGGGAAACACGGGGAACAACCCACAAACATAACACGAACACAGAGGGGAAACACGGAACAACCCACAAACATAACACGAACACAGAGGGGAAACACGGGAACAACCCACAAACATAACACGAACACAGAGGGGAAACACGGGGAACAACCCACAAACATAAACAGAACACAGAGGGGAAACACGGGGAACAACCCACAAACATAACACGAACACAGAGGGGAAACACGGGGAACAACCCACAAACATAACACGAACACAGAGGGGAAACACGGGAACAACCCACAAACATAACACGAACACAGAGGGAAACACGGGGAAACAACCCACAAACATAACACGAACACAGAGGGAAACACGGGGAACAACCCACAAACATAACACGAACACAGAGGGAAACAGGGGAACAACCCACAAAACTAACACGAACACAGAGGGGAAACACGGGGAACAACCCACAAACATAACACGAACACAGAGGGGAAACACGGGGAACAACCCACAACATAACACGAACACAGAGGGGAAACACGGGAACAACCCACAAACATAACACGAACACAGAGGGGAAACACGGGGAACAACCCACAAACATAACACGAACACAGAGGGGAAACACGGGGAACACCCACAACTAACACGAACACAGAGGGGAAAACACGGGGAACAAACCACCAAAACATAACACGACACAGAGGGGAAACACGGAACAACCACAAACACAACACGAACACAGAGGGGAAACACGGGGAACAACCCACAAACAAACAGAACACAGGGGGAAACACGGGGAACAAACCACAAACATAACACGAACACGACAGAGGGAAACACGTGGGAACAACCCACAAACATAACACGAACACAGAGGGGAAACACGGGGAAACAATAGTGGACATGGATGTGTCCCCCCACAGGGGGAAGACCCTCTTGAGAGCAGGCCCGTGCTGCTCCTGTGGTTGGCAGTGAGTGCCCTGGAAGCAGTGGGAGAAAGAGAGTGGCACCTGTATATGTGGAATAATTGTGTTGTTTAGCCAGTGGGTCGGTCGTCCAGATATCTCAGATGGCAGAGCACTTGTATGGTTTGTCAGAGGATGTGGGTTCGATTCCTGGCCTGGGCCTGTAATTTTTCCATACATATATATATATATATATATATATATATATATATATATATATATATATATATATACATATCATTTCATAAGGATCAAAATCATGTCACAAGGGCTGTGATTGTGGGAACCTGCACAGCCTGGTTGTCCCTCAGGGAAATGGAAAACCATATTGGTGAAGGAATCCATTTGAGGCTGTCAATCAGCTCGATGTGCAATGGGAACTGGTTTTCAAAAAGATAAACCACACAAAGAAGCAGAATTCCTGTTTTGGATCACTAACTCAATGGATGCTTCATGAGAAAGTACACAAGTGTACCATTTTTACAAATCGCAACATAAACACAAGAACACCTGAAAAGAGATGTTCTGTCGAATAAGACACTCTTCGGTGTTGGGTTGTATAATCGTTATACCAACTGTGACTATTTCCTGATACTAAGTCACCTCAGTGACAATTGCAGGGGGATATGGCGTGTTGATTGAGATCACATCATTGCTCCAGACCTTAAAATACATGCTTACACAATACACAATTATATTACTTCTGTGTACTTTAGTGTATGCTTGCAGGGTCCTGTGGAACATCTGTGCAATGTCAAATGTGACTTCAAGTCCTCAACTCTTCCCCCCCACCTCCCTCCAAAACCCCAACTCCTCACCCTCCCCCTCCCAACCCTAAGGTGTCAATCCCCTCCCCACTCCAAGCATGTATTTGTGTCAGATAAGTAATAAAGTTACAAGATGAGATAACACTGTGCAATGAACATATCATTCCTGGGCTGCCAAGATAGTCTGGAGCTCTAAATTCTAGAGGTATGTGTACTCGTTTCTGAGCTTTCTCCGCTGGGGTTGCATCCCGACGTAGCTATAAACTATCACCCTGGTGTTTATCATGCAGGGTAAGGCATCAGTGTGTGTGCATTAAGCTGGAGGTACCATCTGTAAGGGCTCGTCACTGGTGGACGTTAAATATTCCATGGTGTCCTTCGCAAAGAGTGGGAGAGCTATCACCGATACCCTGAAAAAATCACAAATTCCTGCTCAAACCTATAGAGGGAACTGCATCAGAACCACAGCTGCACCCCCACTAGCAAATGATGAAAACCTACAGTCATGTGCTGCATATGAACGGACAAACGAATTGCATTCCTCTTCTGAACATTTGGTGTTTTTGATTTATTTTATTTCGTTCCTAGCGTGGACCAGCTCATTACGCTCACCTCTCACCATGCTGTTGCAGATTGACGTCACAGATTTGCTGTGTTGGCATGATTTACACCAATTATAACACAAACATTTATTTTCTCCAATTTTATTTGTAATATTGGTGATTATATTTATTTGAAATTTATTTGTAATATAAGAAGGTCCAAGTGGTCTAAATGGTCAAGGGTCGAAGCTGTCTAATCTGTGTGAAGGGTGTAAGAGGTCTAAATGGTGTTAAGGTCGAGGGTGTCTAGAGGGTCTTAGGAGTCTTCAGAGATTTTTGGGGTCTTTTGGGACTTTGGGGTCTTCAGGGTCTTTTGGGTCTTTGTGGACTTTTCGGTCTTTGGGGTCTTTTTGGGTCTTTTGGGTCTTTGGGGGACTTTTAGGTCTTCAGGGTCTTTTGTGACTTTTGGGGACTTTTAGATATTCGGTGACTTTTGGGTCTTCATGGTCTTTTGGGTCTTTGGGATCTTCAGGGTCCTTGGGAACTTCTGGGTCATTGGGGTCTTTTGGGTCCTAGGGGACGATTGGGTTTTCTGGGTATTTTGGGTCCTCGGGGTCTTTTGGCTCCTCAGGTTCTTTTCGGTCTTTCGGGGTCTCAAGCGTCTTGGGGAATTAACGTTCAAACAGAACGTGATTAATTAAGAGAGTCCTGTAATACCGATATTCAAACGCTTGAGCTCAGATGATAACAGAGATTGGTGATCATCGTCTCTTCGGGATAGGACATCCCAGGCACCCTCCCGAAGGGACCGCCTCAGATTAACCCAAGAATACCATCATCTGGTGGACGACACCTCAGCACCACTCCACCACACACCACCGCAATCTGACCCAGGAAGTTTACCCCATGCTTTTCCTCCTCTCATCAAGGAATGGGGGTCCCAAAGGCTTTGCCCCAATCCCATCATCCTGCGAGCTGTCATGCGAAGGGCAGCAGCACAAGAGGTACTCCCACGGAGTGGGTTTTGAGTTTTCTTTGCATTTGTGGGTTTTGCAGAATGAAGAGTTTTACGCTGGCCGGAGTACAAATCCTGCCACCAACCTTCTAAAAAACCGTAACCCAACTGCAGGTGGACGTCCGCAGACACAGTTTGGCACTAGATATGGATGGCCTTCGGCTCACAAGGAGCTCCTCCGCCCTTTGAGTCCAACCCCTGAGTTAATACTTGGTGTAAGCACCTTTGACAGCAATTACAGCTCTGAGTCTGTTGCGATAGGTCTTTACCAACTTTGCACACCCCAATTGGGCAATATTTGCCCATTCTTCTGTACAAAACTGTTCAATCTCGGTCAAGCTGTGTGGTGAGCATTTTTGGACAGCAATCTTCAAGTCATGGCACAGATTTTCGATTCGATTTATGTTGGGGCTTTGACTGGGCCACTCAAGGACATTTATATTTTTGTTTGTGAGCCACTCCAGTGTAGCTTTGGCTCATTTTCATCAGTGGCAAGTGGCCCAGTCCCTGCTGTTGAGAAACATCCCCTTAACATGATGTTGCCACCATTATGCTTCACATAAAGGATGGTGTTCTTTTGGTGATGCGCTGAGTTAGGTTTGCACCAAATGTACCGTTTTACAATTAGGCCAAAAAGTTCCATCTTCGTTTCGTCAGACCACAAAACTTTTTCAGAATCTCCGGAATCGTTTTTTGCATACCTCAAACGAGACACAAGGTGGGCTTTTTTGAGTAATGGCTTTCCTCTTGCCACCCTACCGCTACCGTACAGGCAAGACTTGTGGAATGCTTGGGATATTGTTGTCGGGTGAACACAGTGACCAGTCTTTGCCATAAAAGCATGTAGCTCTTTCAAATATGACATTGGCCTCTTGGTGGGTCACTCTGATCAATCTCCTCCTTGCTTGGTCATCCAGTTTGGAGGGACGGCCTGATCTAGGCAGGGTCTTGGTGGTACCATGCACCGACCACTTCTTAATGACTGTTTGACTCTGCCCAAGGGGTATTGAAGGCATTTGAAAATATTTTTGTATCCATCCCTGATCTGTACCTTTCCACAACTTTATCCCAGAGGCTTTTGAAAGCTCCTTGGGCCCATGGTTGAGTCTTTGTTGTGAAGTGCACTACCCAGCATAGGAAACCTACAGAAACTGCTGATTTTATTCTGAAATAATCAGAATCACTACAATTTAATACACATGGAGGCCAGTTAACTTGGTGTGTGATTTTGAAGGTGATTGGTTACACCTGAACTAATTTAGAATTGCTATTATAAGGGGGGTGGACACTTATCCAACAACGACATTCAAGTTTTGTATTTTTTAATTTTCTGAAATTTGTGGAATTTTTCACTTGGAAGTTGTGGGTTACGGAGTAAATAAAGGTGGAAAAAAGTCTGATTTAATTCAATTTAATTCCAGGATACAGCCTGGTGTTGGCTTAGCGATTAGGGTGGTGGCTTGGGATCCTAGCATCCTGAGCTCGAGCCCCTTTTCCACTGAATTAACACCAGGGGGTTGACTCAGCCTGTCATCCTTCTGAGGTTGGCGAAATGAGCACCAGTATACTGGTAATAGCAACACTGCACCAGGGCATAGCTGCACCCTAATCAATGATGCAACCAGCAGCCAAAAAGACAGCACATGATGGGATTCTAGGCTATAAGGCATCAAAAGGTGAAAATTTTGAAATGGGGTGTAAACTTTCCATAAGCACTGTAAATGAACACTTCAACAGATGGCACTGATTGTGGAGCTGTACTTTTGAAACGGTTGCAGTGTTGTGTATGCACAGCGTGAATTCCGAAGAGGACGTGATGTGAGAATGGCACCAACATATAAAGCCATAAGGAGATGGGTGACAGCATTCCAACAGACTGGTACAGTGGCAGATGCAAAAAGGTCAGGTCATCCGAGGTCAGTGAAAACTGCAGCAAACATTGTGGCTGTCCAGGTAGACATCGTATACTCCCCAAAGAAATCGTGTAAACGGCGATCCCATGAACTGCAGATTTCCGAGACTTCACTTTGTCGGATTCTGAAAAAGGATGCAATTATGAAAACTGTACAAAACCCAGGACCTCACAGGAACTAAAGAACAATATTCGTAGAGAAATCCTTAACATTTAGTTGGAAACACTGGCATCACTGATGGAGTGTGTTGTGCAGCGGCCACAGTTTTGTGTGGATTCCCCGGGCGGTCACTTATTGGATGTGATTTTCACAAAATAAATTGTGAATAATCTCGAAAGTTTCCTTCTGACTTCTGATTTCCCATATTGCTGTTTGAAATAGTCATGACTTTTGGCAGACCCTGGATATATTTAATTTCCAAATATTTTGGCCACTGATTGTAGTTGAGCATCAGTTGATTGTTATCTTTTTTGCTGACACTAAGGAAGTGGCCTCTGCAGTGCATGGACTTTTCAAGACATGATTAACAGCATCACTTTCTTAGGCCCCATTCTCAAGAGATTCTTCAATAATAAGCCTCATTGTGTTCAATCACAAGTGCATGCAACCATGCTGGGTTAAAAAAACAAATAATAATAAATCATTGTGGTGAAAAGCTTATGCGTTCGGACTGACAATCTGAAAATATTACTGTGGGGGAAGAGGGGTGGGTGAATCAAGAAGACCCCTCATAGAACAGTGGAGCCAAGATATCTCCACCTTAGCTTTGTGGTGGCGAGTTTGCTCGAGTACAATATACATCTGAGAGACGTAGTCCTACCACTGGACAACAGGGTCTTTGCCAACATTAGCAGTATGTATGAACTCTCAAGGTGTTTCGTTTGTTGTTTCCAGCGTGTAACCATTCCAATGGATGAGTTCACCAATGGTTGGAATCTATTAGCCTTTAAGGAAAGTCAATATCATTGATTGACCTTTGTAGACTGAAAGTTTCGAAGACCCAGTGCTGACCTGAGTATGAACAAATGGTGGGGGGAAAAAAAGTCCCACTAATTGTCTTGGTGTCAATGGAGGTTAATAAACTTGATGCTTAGAACGAAAGGTAAGTGTAAGGTTCTCAGAAAATGACTTCCTTGGCCCATAAATCTCATTAATTCAAACTCTCTCTAATCTATTGTGTATGGACAGATATTCCAGCTTTAACCCAATAATGTATGTACACTGACCTCAAATATATTCCCAGCACGGGAGATTCAATTTCTACTCGCCTACAAATCCCACCGTTTGTGTTTTCTTTTTGCACGATTTCCATAATGTGGTTAGAGAGAGAACAGGTAACATTAAGGAACAATGGAGAGACCAGGTAATGCTAGTAAGTAGTACACCTGGCTTAACATCCATCCAAGTATGGACACACTTTGTAATACAACACTCCAACCTGTGAAGCAGACCAATCAGACAGTATATAGTCGAGCCCATATTCTAAGCCATGTGAGACGGCCCAAATGCGTTACCTCTGCACCATCCTGTCAAACTGGACCCAACACAGCGAGGGAATTTTAAGGAATCCTTGCACGATTCTACTCTCCTCTGCCCCATGGATAAGTGGAGAGAGACACAGATAGTGGGGCAACTTAGCATAACAATTGTGCATTTTGTGAGGAAAGCACCAAATTTGGCACACTTAGTAGTCCTAAACATATTATGAACAGATATGGATATTGGGCCATCTCAAAATTTTTGATGGCAGTGGAAAATGGCTGCCACAGCCATCAGCGGCTGAATTTGAGATGGCCCAATATCCAAATCTGTTCATAATATGTTAGGCTACTAGTGTGCCAAATTTGGTGCTTTCCTCACAAAATGCACAATTGTTATGCTATATTTAGCTAAGTTGCCCCACTAAGAGGCAACCCAGGAATTTTGTGAAGTTTGCACCAGAGATAATTTGAGGAATCCGTCTTGACACTTGATTGTCATCTTTTTTCATTTTTAATGAGAAAATAAGAAAGTTAGTGTGTTAAATTAAACATTCATATCAGAAGTTTGCGAGGGGCACGGAACGATTGCCATTTCATGGGAAGGATTCAGGAAGTTGCTTCAGAGTTGTGTTGGCTGCTTACACACCATCTCTAAACATGCAATCCAGACAGCAGGAAAGAGGAATGTCTATTTCAAAACTTTGGAAATACTAACAAACAAGGTGGAGTCAGAGCCAGTCTCCATATTAATTATGGAAAAGGGGATTCATAAAAGGAAGGGAAATGGGGCAAGATACAAGAGAAAATGGAAGCTGTGGAGGGTAGAGAATTGGGATCACCACACCATTGCAAGATCATGCAAACAAGCAGCTAAATGCAGCATATGAAATTTGTTTTGAATACAGAAATGTCCTTAATACTGCCACCTTGAAGAACTAGAAATATAACATGTTGTGTGTGTGTGTGTGTGTGTGTGTGTGTGTGTGTTGGGGAGACCTTGCACATACCCACAAAGTACACAACAATAATACAAATGGCAACAATCCATTGTGCAAGGTACAGTCAGGTAAGTTGAGCAAACAAGGTGACCACACTTGTACACGACTTAAAAACTTTACTACACCCTATACTTCACCATATGCCGCAACCTCAGTGCTCAACAACACCACACCCAACTTTCACCAGTGAAACCACAAATTACACAACCAACACGTCACTGCATTGCAACCAGGCAAAAGGGCAGAGGAGTTCCTGCAATGGAAGTACAACAACTAAAAACTGCACACTACTCACTCACAAAACATGTGAAACCAGATCACACCGAATGATAAAACAAGGCAGAGAAAATGATCGACGCCAAAGATGTGAAAACACTCATCGATTCACTCCTTACACTAGCACATGATGAGAAATGGCTACATCGGAATAAAAAGGACACACATCGGGTCTGGAGTGAGCAAAAGCGGCCACAGCCTTCGGCCTGGAATATTTTGGCCTCAGGAGGTCTATCACCAACCAGATGAAAGGTCACCAGAGACTCATCTGCTCCCATCTGTTTGTTACAAAATTAGAAGGGTTAGTATGAATACTGCTTGCATAAGCCCATATTGTTCTCGCCTCTTTATATATATATATATATATATACTACTAGTGTACTTTAACAGGCCAAATTATTCCCACCTTCTTGGGGGGTGGTCCAAGGAATGTTTGTGTTCTAATTCTCTTTCACAAACTTGCCAGCCAGGCCTGATGTTTGGATGAAGCAGACAGTCAATAGAGGTTGCGGCAGCTGGGCTGCATTCATCGGCAATAGTTCACCATCACCAAGATGTGCTTGGAATCTGATTAACCTCAAGACATTTATCACCTTCATCACAAATTGAGATTTTAATTTTGGCCCCTCCCCCACACCCTCCTTTCAGGGAACTTCACCACGAGCCGCCATCTTGTTGATATCCTTCGTACAACTAGTGACATTTCAATGACAGTTGTTCAGTGGATAAGTTGTCATTAATGTAATACCAGAGACCTATCAACACCCACAGCCCTTAAAGTGGATCCCTCACAAGAACTACACTCAGTAACATTTTGTACAGATCTAATAAGCCTTTATTCACAAAATTTGATTAATTCCTGACAAAGATCCATTATTACTTGACCACATTTTTTTTAATTTGCCAATGGAGTAGAGAAAGTGTTGATCAAATAATTACATTAACTCTTCTGTCCCGACTGAAATTGAAAAAGATTAAATGCTATTGGAACCGATATAAGATGTTTACTTTGGAATTTTGTTCTGTCTGTCTGTCTGTCTGTCTGTCTGTCATTCACCTGTCACAATGTAAAACCAATCTTCACGAAACTTCACCAAGTTGTAGAGGTAGTCTCAGCTGAGAAACCTATTAATTTTGACATCAAAAGTCAAAGGTCATCTCAAGATCAAATTTCTAAAAGTCATTTTTCATCTGACTGACTTGATATTTGAACAGGATTCGCATATTGCATCACTGAATTGGGAAATCAACTCTTTGAGGTCAAAAGGTCAACGCAAGGTCAAAC
>CM068964.1:25506964-25517587 GCA_035128595.1 Eptatretus atami | reverse complement strand
TATCAATTGTCAACTGAAAAATTGTCAATTTACATCCTATTAACTTGAAAGTTCAACAGGATTAGAATCATCCATCACTGAATTGGGAAGGCAACTATTTGAGGTCAAAAGGTCAAAGGTTAACTCAAGGTCAAACTTCTAAAATCATCCATTTCTATCTGAAAAATAATCAATTTTCATCCGATTGACCTGAGCTTTGAGTAAGATTGCCAATTTTAATCTTAATGAAATGGACAATTTGATGTATCTATGGCAACCTTTGGAGAGGGGGGAGGGGGTGGACTTTGCAAGTATCGTGCTCTGCAAAACGTCTTTTTCTTGTTTATTTTTTTCACAATGATCTAAGGCTCATGGAGGAGTTTGTAGATGACCACATTTTTCATACGACGGTTGAGGCTCATGGAGGAGCTTAACAACAATGGTAAGTTCACAAACTACCAAAGGGTAGAAGGGGTGGGGGGTGGGCATACACAAGGAGGACTAACACACAAGAAACAAAATGGGAACGGATCAGCGTATGTAAAAAGCAGGACAAAGACATTTGTGGACATTAATGTACTTTACGTCCAAATTACAAGGACAATATATAGTAGAAAATAGACAAATGCATGGCAGATGAGATTTGAGCTGGGCTCCCCATCTCATGAGTCGGTTTAGATGGGAACATTAGGCGGTGATCCAAATAAGTTCCAAAATTCAAGTTAAAATTCACAAATTACACGATGCAAGGAACTTGGCACAGGAGGAGGGCATTTGGACCCTCATGCCTGTCCTTTATCCACATCACATCGAGTTCATCTATCAATTTACTTACCTTCCTTGTGTACCAATGCCTTTCTTACAATTGTCTTCATCGAGCATCACAATGAATTTCGATTCAGGGAATTTAGCCAGAATATTGGCTCAAAATGTCTTCTTTTCAACAAGCAATACCCTGGTAATCTTTATTGCCTACATTATACAGGGTGTTACTAAATTATCCTTCCTATTTTTAATGTAAATTAAACATAATGACTAACAAACATACAAGCATACAGTTTTCACCACCTTCTTCTTCTTCCGTATGGAGCACATGGCTACGAGCAGCATCATTTGCCAAGGACACAGCTATGCCGCTGATGCGATGCCCACCCCCTCCTCCCCCTCCCCTCCCCCTCCTTCATCGTAGGTAATGGCACGAATTTGTAATTTGTTTATTGTGCCGGTGATAGCTTGCCTACTCTTCAGTAAGGACACAGTGGAATCATTCTGGTCCACCCACTAATGCTGGCAGATGGGACGCCAAGTTTATCA
Source organism: Eptatretus atami (assembly GCA_035128595.1). NCBI lineage: Eukaryota > Metazoa > Chordata > Myxini > Myxiniformes > Myxinidae > Eptatretus > Eptatretus atami. Next base: position 25,516,294 of record CM068964.1, on the reverse strand, counting down.
GAGGGACGGTGCACAATGGTGTTTCGCCATGCCTGTGAAACACAGGGATGAGAGTTTGTCGCTGCGGCGAGATTCAAACCCTGGATAGACTGCTCAGAGAAGTGTGCGTACATCTAGGCCATCCTGCGAGCCTGACTGCATAGCTTCTGTGATCCGGTGGAATCAAGTCCATGTGCATTCAATCCGATAAGTATGAAGCTTTGAAAAAAGCTAATCAAAATTTCAAGAGCACACACACACACTCACGCATTTTAAGGCCATTTTCCCCTGCTAAAGCAGAGGCTAGCCTTGCGGGCCCCATGCTAAATTTCAAGAGCAAACCTCATAAATAAACCTCGTTTCAGAAAAACCATTTACTGTGAATTCTACACTCAGGTTTGGCCATTAAAGTGCAAAATGTATGACATTAAACAAAGCCCAATGCAATACGAATGGTGTAATCCGCAGGTGTGGTTTTTAATCCCAAGACATAATTCCAAGTTTTTCTCTCTCCCTCTCTCTCTCTCTCTGTGTCCACCACCCACTCTCATATGTTGCAACCTTTAAATTCAAATACAAAGTGAAGAAATGCAAAACTATGAACATGAAAAAAAAAAAGCACAATGCAAGTTTCACTAATAATGATCCAAAAACGTTTGAAAAGAGCAAACATCGATCATTCCAGTGCTAAATAAAAAGAATAAATGGATAATCCTAAGACGTGTCGTCGACAATATCGGTTATTCAAAGCAAATGTGTTCCTCAATGTTACAATGAATCCCATTTGATTCAATCTTGGCTCCATCTGCAACGAGAGGATAAAATTATACATCATTGCAAATAATATGAACAGAATTACCAGCAATATGGACAATTTTATTACATTGCATGTTATCGTATTGAAGTAGGACTTGGCAGCAATGCTTGATCGCATTGGTGTGATGGGTTTTGTGTCCTGATGGAGCTGGCTGCACCCTGGGGAACCACCGGTGCTACAAATTTCTAGCGGACTTTCCCCCAGGCACATTGCAGTGGTAGAATAACCATGGAGAGGCTGCCTGTACACCAGGAACTCTGGGCCTGCTTCACTGAGCTGCTCGTAGGATTTATGAACTGCTCCTAGGATTTATGATGAAATATTAAATGCAGGGGGGGAGGGTGGGAGGAAGAAAACAGAAAAGTCCATTGGCTGAGATTTGCCCGTTCAGGAACATGTTGATGTTGGTTGCGTTTTGTGATTAAAAATTTTTTTCTATGGAGTCTTCTATGGAATCTTTCTTCTATTCCATACCTCTTCCTTTGTGACCATGACACACGGCATGTATAAAGTATATAAAACGCTTCACGCTTGCTCTTGAAATGACTGGAAGGTTAATCGAGCGACGGAGAAGTTCTCAGGGCTGTCAAACATGGGAAATGTTCTGGGCTCAAAGTTCAAGTTTCCATTTAGAATCATATTCAACTCACAGAACAACCATCAGTAACGGCAGCAAATATTTTGTTGAAAACTGGCATTAACATATTCACCAGCCACAGTGATGCAATGCTGAGTGTCTGCTCTGACTCTCAGGGGTTGGCAGTTCGAATCCTGGCCGAGTCAAACCAAAGACTAAAAATGGTATGTGCTGCTTCCTTGCTTGACGCTCACAGCATTAACAAAAATGATAGAGCATGGACAAACAACCAGAAGGTGTAAATAATAGCACAGGTTTTGATGGGCTGAAGTGCTTCCTCCTGCTTCAAAGGGAACTCATATTATTCGTTCATCTGGAACAATTTAGGCGAGCTCATGAGATGGCATGACATCCATCTGTCAATTTACACTTGCAACTTATTCTTTGAAACAGCTGATGGGATTGTGATCAAACTTAGCCAAAATGATCTTTGGTGTGGTAGAACTCAAGTTTGTTCATGGCATCCCCCCCCCCCATAAATATGTCATTGTAAAGTTTAAAGGTCCCAAAAGTACGATGATTTTGATGTAGTTTGGCCACCATTTTGGATTATAGGAAATACTTTAACAATCTTCTCTCAAACCGCTTAATCGATTAATGCGAAACTTTAAAGTTGTGATCAACTATCCAAGGGAAATATAGATTGTTCACAATGACGGCATCAGTCATGTAGTATGGTAGCCATAATGGATCATAAAATAAATAAATAAATAAAAACCTTTAAAAACCCTCTTGATCAAAGTAAAAATTTACACGTGATCGACTAAATCTATAAAATAGAAACGGTTAACAATGATGTCATTGGTCATGTGGTCTGGCAGCCATATTGGGATCAAAAGAAAGCCTTTAAAATTAATCTTCTTTCAAACCGCTTAACCTACCAATGTGAAACTTAAAATATATGATCGACTATTTATGGGAACGTTTGGTGAAAAGAAGCTGATCCAAAACACAATATGGCCACCAATGACATCATAATCCAGAAAGTGGCCAACTTCTCAAAAAAACATGAATTATAGACACCATAGAGTTGCAGTTAGGGCCAATTTTGACGGAACAGGAAGCGATATAATCATACCTGAAGTGGGTAATATCTCAAAGGCTCAGACAGCAGGGAGTTGCACGACTGAACATAATGTCAATAATACCTGACCGAAAATGTGCATTATAAATCCAGCTCTTATTGTTAACATGATTGACCCATCACTACACTTTATGGCAACCAGCCAGGTGAGCTACAGGACCATTGGTTCGCAAAAACACCAAAATGGAATTTTGGTGATCTTGAAAGATTATTTTTGGTGCACTGAACTCAACTTGACGCAGAGGGAACTCGTATTATTCGCTCACCTGGAACATAGATTTGGTGAGCTTATGAGATAGCACAACGTCTGTCAATCAGTCAACACTCGCAACTTATTCTCTGAAACTGTTTACTTGCTCTAACCCAAACAGCCCGGTTTACTTCTCAGCGGCTTATTGCACCACGTAGTTAACGCAGTAAAGGAGAACTTGACACTTTAGACATAAGATGAGGCCATATTGTCACACAAGGTGTTTGTTCTTTTTGGTTTGCAATTCATCTCAATAGAAATAGATTTCAATCTTGAAACCAGCTTCAGATGCAATTCCCATGCGATTTACATGCATTCATGCAAAATGTTCCATTCTACACAATCACGCTAAGCTTGAATTTCCTGCGACATTGGCCGAATAAGCAACGACTAAGCTTTAGTGTGCGAGCTGAATTATTAACTCTGGGAATTAGCAATTGGAATGAAAGTCAAAAACACACCATGTGAGCAATAAAGTAAAATGCGATGTGGTGCGAGGAGGCTGGGGAAGACATTTCATCACAATACAGGTTTTCTTATTATATTTATAGTGTGATAATATGTAAATAGAGGCAAGGAGAAAATATTTAACAGAAAGGTGCGACAGGATGCACCGACCTAGAAAGCTCCTCAATCCTGGTTACATGTTCAGTATCCCGACGGTGCACATGAAAGGGTTGTCCGGCTTGACGGTATAGTGGGCAGTTAAAGAAATGAGAAATGTTCCGTTTGCTGAACAAAATAACCAATAAGGTTGCAAGTGTATGTGAAGGGGGGAGGGGCATCTTGCCCCATTTTTATTGTAAAATGCTAAGACGAGAAACAAAAAGGCAGCTGATCAAAGAATGGCTGGCCTGGAAATCATTTTTTTTCATCCAGAATCAAGTTTTATGTCATTATTCCATGAGATGGGAGAAGTGCTGTGGTTCAGAATTTTTTGTTGTAGATAACAGGTTAGTGCCCATTCTTAGTTGCCTCGGGGACACTTATGATTCAGGAGTCATCCACAAATAATGAATGAACAAATCTCAATTGAGTGGCAGTGCTGTTGGTTTTCAGGTAACTTTGTGTGACCTTACTGTATAAACATCCGTGACCAAGCCTGAGCCTGCCAGTAGTAGATAAGTCAAGAAATAAAAGTCAGGTGAATGGAAAATTATTTTGAATACAATATATTATATATATAAATTTATTTATTTATTTGAAATAAAGTAGTTTGATAAGACTTGTAAGAAAGGAGAAATTTAAACCTTAAACTATCATTTGCACAGAGCGCTCCAAACACAGCACTGTCATATATATTAGAAGAGATCCATGTAGAAAGATTATTCCGGTGCCGCTATCTTTTCCATTAATGCTTATCAACCCCCCCCCCCAAAAAAAACCTGCTTCTTCGCAATGTTCAATTTTGTTACCGAGAGATCTTCCATTTTCAGTGGCACATTCATCAATGGTCGCCAAATGAAGTGCGTGTGTGCTGAGGAATGCATTTCCCTCAAAACTTGAATGAGATCAAGAGTATTATTTAGAAATTGAAGGATACAAAAGAATCCACATATGAGTATTTTTGATGAAATGGATGGATCACACTTTGTCACAATTTAATCCAGGGCCTAAGCTTTCATAGCAGAGAACACGTCCGTATCCCAGTCACTCAGCACTTCACCAAAATGCTTCGGTAACTGCGTCAAATTTATTCTTACAATCATCGTTCAGGGTTCGGACCTTACATCAGTGTTTTTCAACCGTTTTAGGTACGAATGTTGCAATGGTGGAAATTGATGAAATAATACCACCGCTATATTTTATACACTTCAAAATGGGGAAAAATAATTATTTATTAAATAATAATTAAAAAAAAAAACGTTTAAAATACAATTCGTCATGAAGTAGACAAATTGTATTGCGAGCAACCATCAAGGCTTCCAAGCGGCAACGCCCTGTGTAAGGAGGAGGAACCAAGAGTCACCTTCCAATTTAGTATTATTAAACCGGCCAAACTAAAAGCCTCAAAAAGGCTGTTTTTCTTGTCGAAACAGGCATTAGCGTCTTCATTGCTATAAATGGATTCATGGGATATGGTCACAAGTGTCCAAATTATAATCACTACAAGCTATAACCTAAATGCAACAGTTTTCCCCTATTAAAATCCACCAACTTCCCGATATTGACAAACGGTCGATTTTAATTGGCCACTGCCAGCGATTATACTTAACAGAGATGCTTCTCATTCAGAACCTTCCAGCATCCTGGGAAACCGATGACTTATCTGGTTTTGCTTCGATCAGTTCAGTGGTTCTGGAGAAGATGACCTTCAAAATGTATTTTGAAACAATTTGCTAATCCAAGATGGCCACCTGATTCAACCAATTAGGTTCATTGAAGGACATAAACTCCACCTGATCAATAAAAACAATCCTGTGCAGTTTCAAGTTCATCAGCATCACGGCGCCGAGAAACACGAGTGACAAAATTTGGTGGAAAGAAAAGAATAATAATAATCCCATCAAGGAACATGAGTTTACAGAGTGGAAGGCAAAATATGCTCCTGGCAAGACGAAACAAGCGTTTGCTTGTTCGAAAACTGAAGGTCATTATTGCACTTTTCAGTTTGCTTCTCGATTCAAACTTCTCGTTTCTCGTTCAATGCAGTTTGTCAGTTCTTGTGAAAAACACTTCGAGTGAAGTTGTACGGGTGTTACGGCTGTTATAACGCTGTTTCCTAGGTAACAGAAACCTTTTGATCTCTTTAAACTTCCGACAAAGGTACTGTATATGGGGATGGCAGAATGGTCTGAAGCAGGGTTTCCCAAACCCAGGGTCATGATACAAACTTGAAAAAAAAAACCCCCAAAATCTCAGTTTTTTGAGGCGGTGGGGGGTTTACGTTAAAAGCGTTTTCTCAGACAATTCTTTATCGTGGATACCGGTACCAAGTAGTATCGTATCGTAGTTCCCAATCCCAACCCAGCTGTAAACCATCAACCAAGTGTTTCACAGGCAGGGCGATTCATCAATATGTGTGCTGTCCCTGGGATTGATGTTAAATGGGAATCCCACCTGCCGGCATTAGTTGGACGATGGTAAAGACCCCACGGTATCCTTTGCAAAGAATCGGTGAGCTATCGTGGGAACCATGTCCAAATTCCAAATTCCTGCCCAACTCCTGCTGGGAAGGCAGTGGCAAACCATCCAGTGTAACCTTTGCTCAGGAAACTGTTTTGGTGGAACCAACGCTCTGTGAAGAGTATGGTACATCAGAGAGGGAGAGAGAGAGAAAGAAAGAGGTTTGTGAGATAGCAGAATGCTAGAATTTGTCAAGGCTCTTGGCAGTCTGCGTTGGCGGATTTTTCAAATGAGAGGTTTGTAATCAACTGAAGTTGACAAAGGTATGCTAACTGCCAGGAGAAGCAAAACAATGCCAACATTTTGTTTGCTCACCCTTTATTGGAGCAAAAGACTGCAGCAAAGCTCTAGCTTTGATGACCGTGACATCAGCTTCATTTTTCTTCCTGGGTATGTTAGCACACCTTTGTATGTAAATCCTCGTCGATAGGACCTATCATGTGTGGGATAGAAGTGGTGTCACGTATTCATGTATGAGATCAATCGGAAGTGCGGTCATCGCGAGGCGGGGACATGGCGGCACGAGGAGGCTGGGCTCATGAATGGTTCTGAGGTTTGTATGTGTGGAGCACAATAAAAGATTGATGGTGCATTCAAACTGCATTCCCTGCTTGATATATTACAAGTGGAAACATAGCCACACTGGTATTACCTTCAATGTGATCTACGAAATGACTTTGGATGGACTTGAAAAATCAAATCGCATAAGGTTGGCAAAGGTATGTCCCTATGGTCGACAACATGTGTGCCTCCACTGATAACATAACACATACATACATACATACATACACACAATAGATGTTACTGCTGGAACCGCTGCATTAGGCTCCCATTGCCACATCTTTAATGCCGGATGGAAAGAGGGATCTTAAAATGGGCATCTTTATGATTAAATTGACACAATTTTTTTGTTCCAAGTCAACCAATTATCAGCTCTCCATAAAGTAAATTGATTATTAGCTCCCCATCGGTACCATTTTTATTATTCAACGACAGCAACAACTGCTAAAGCTCAAGGTAGTGCTTTCTTCTTATTCTTCACGAAAAACACAAAAAGACAGACAGACACACAGACACACAGACCTCCTTTTATTTTAGTATTACATTTTTACTATCCCCATGCTTTTTGAAAAAAAAAAATTAAAAATGGGGGCTATGGTAATCAGATACATCTGTCTGTCCGTCATGCTATCTCCTACACGGTTGGGAAGAAATTCAAACTTGGTCGTTGTGATCACCGCATGGCAAGACACTGCAAGAGCAGTGTCACTTTTGGCACTGCCCTCAGGGCAGGGTCAAAAGGTCAAATACCAAAGAATGACAATATGGGCATATTTTTTAACATTTATTTAACTAGTGTGTGCCCGTACGTGCGTTCCCGTACGTGCGTGCCCGTAGGTGCGTTACCGTACGTGCGTAAAACAACCACAGGCCGTTTCCATATCCACCTTGAGTGATCCGATGTGGAGGCACATACTCAGGTCCCCAGTGTCAATTGTGACGTCATATCAAACGAAGAAATAACGTCAATCGTGCAAAAAAAAAAATGTGCCGTCAATTGTGATGTCATAGCACCGTGTCCTGTCATTGGTTGGCAAATAAATGGCCGTAACTTGGGAACCGCATGTCCGAGATTATATCAAACCTTGAAAAGCACATCCACAGGTCCCAGCAATATTCCTGGCAAGTTTCAATTAGATCGGACCAGTGGTTTGTTGAGAAACAGCGGTCACAGACACACAACAGACACACAGACACACAGAACACAGATGACACACAGAACACAGACACACAGACACACAGACACACAGACACACAGACACACAGAGATTGCTGGAATTATAGATAGATGAAACTTGGTATCTGCAATCAACATTGGGGGACACATGAAATATGTAATGGTTCCTGTCCTAGAGGCTGGAGACTGAGGGTCACAAGGGTCAAAATAGGGGAAAAAATTGGTTCACGAGTCAGTAAGTGACCACTATATTCGTTATGGGTGTGTGTGTGTCTGTCTGTCTGTCTGTCTGTCTGTTGGGTAGTTAAGTCGATAAAGTCGATAAAAAAATTTTTTTTTTTTTGATCTACCCTTATCACTTTTTCCGTCGATATGTTTGTCTGTATGTCTCCTGTATGTCTGTATGTCTGTATGTCTTATGTGTCTGTATGTCTGTATGTCCTCTGTTCGGTCCAGTGCTCCGTTAATACAATGGCGATTTCGATGATACTTGGTGGGTAGGTTCATACATGACCTAGTTGTGTGCAAATGAGAACCATTGCTATGGAGACCACCGTTGCCTATCAACGGGACTTTGAAATTTTTGAAAAATCATAAAAAATTATTTTTTCGAAAATCAAAAATCGGCGCCAGAGCGACTGTGGGCTGTACATTCAGCCATATTGTCAAAATTTTCCAGCCGAATCCTATGAAAACTGTCGGAGAAGATAGACTTTGAATGAACCCTGGTCGAAAACATAAAAAAACGAAGTTCGTTATATCTCAGAGACTATGAGTCAGATATACATGAAACTGGTATGGTAGGTTCATGGTATGTCCTAGGTATGTGTGAGAAAGAACCGTTGCTATGGACCCCTCCGTTGCCTAGCAACGGCCGAAAAACCTCTAAATGTGGGGGTATTTTAACGAAAAAACAATCTGCAGCATTAACCTTGAAGCTAGAATCATGAATTTTTTTGTGCTTAATCCTCAGGTCATTCCCCATCGAACGGGACCATCGCGTTAGGTTCTATTGGGTAGGCGACTACCCATGTCCGCCTACCGGCTTGCTGTCTGTCTGTCTGTCTGTCCGAGCATAGCTCCGTGGGTTTTGATCCGATCTTGATAAAATTTGGGTGGGAGGTTTATATTATGATCTAGTTGTGTTTTCCTGAGAATGGGTGTGCTGCACCCATTATGGGCAGAGCCACGCCCAAAAAACATGTGTTTTTAGGGTGTAGCCGGTTTCAAGTTACATCTTCTCCGAGGGGGTTTGTCGAATCTGGCAGGGGTTTCGGTATTTGGTTAGCCCAATGGCACCTGCATAGCCCCACGGAGCTCGATTTTTCATTTTCAACAAGGTCAAGGTCACAAGGTCACGAACTTAGAAAATGTCAAAAAAATCAATAAATTGGGCATCGAGCTCCTAGGGTTTTCAAATGTTTCGAATGAAAGTTGGTATGCAAGTAGTGCTCTTCGAGTACTACAACTTTCATCATTTACGTTTTTCCCGATTCCTGCCAGTTTGCCCGTGGTCGTCCCTCGAAGGTCAAAAAATACAAAAGGCGAACCGTGTACATTGCTCGTGAACCATCGCCGTCTCCAGACTTGTGTTATTATTACACTCTTGTTATAATTATCTTGAGTAGACAGTGATAGGATCAGGGGCCATAGCCTGAGAGTAAATAAGAGGAGAGTTAAGACAGTTGTAAGGAAGGGG
>CM068964.1:25482594-25503105 GCA_035128595.1 Eptatretus atami | reverse complement strand
GAGGAGAGGAGGTAGACAAACAGTGGGGGAACAGCAGCATTAGGAGATCTGTGCAAGGGAGAGGGATGGGTGCGAAAACACATGGTACACAAGATGGACACCAAGGGACTTTCAGGACCGTACACGACAGGGAACTTTCAGGAAGGAAGGACAGGAATTTGAAGGAGTAGGTTTCGGGTGGATGAAGGGGGGGGGGGCAGAAAAGATCATGGATGTGGATGGGGGATGCATAAGAGGTGGTGGTGGTGAACAGTGTTTTGAAGACCTGGAGGGAAAGAATGGGATTGAGGAGAGTGGGGGAGTTTATTCAAAAGGTGGGAAAAACAAGGAATGAAAGAGTGAAGGCGCAGCAGTGATTCATGATTTTGGTTAGTTTTTACTAGAAGGGGGTTGCTGGCAGACTGAGCGCCCTGCCAGAAATATGTAGGGGGGGGGGACAGACATATTGCAAGACAGCAGTGGGGAGTGGCCAGACTGAAGCAGGAGACGGTAGAAGACAGAAACGACCACCGACCTGCCTGGCGTGAGAGTGAAAGGCCCAAAGACTCAGCCTCACACGGGAGATACCAATGATTCTAAATGCCTGGTTTTCTATAGCGTGAACCGAGAAATGTGAGAGGCAGGAGCACCAGCCCAGAGGGGAGAGCAGTACTACATCAGGCTCGGACAAAAGCTTTGTATGTGCTCAAGGAGCTGAGGTAGGCCGAGAAGCGACTTAAAAATGACTGAGGATTGCCCAGTCGGCGATTAGCTTTGGCAGGCCAGGTTGGAAATGTGGCTTTACCAAGAAAGATCATGGTAGATAGTGAGACATTAGAAGCTTGAATGAAAGGACTTCTTCCAGAGGATTGTTGAGAAAGTATTTGGGATGCGCGGGGGGGGGCGGGATTCCAAATGGGCCTTCAGAGAGGCATAGTGAGAGTGTGAGATTTGTCAGGATTGAGAGACATTGTTCCACGTGTTGAACCGTTTGTGATTTTACCCAGATCTGCAGTGAGCGAAGAAGCTGCTGATTGCCAGTCTGAGGGATGACAGATGGGAACAGCGATGGTGGAGTTATCAGCAAAGAGAGGAGGAGGATTTTCGAGATAGTGGAGAGATCATTCATGAAAACCAGAAAAGAACAGGGCCAGAACGCTGCCTTGATGAATTCCAGCCTGACAGGAAGAGGGAGGAAGAACTCCATTATGGCCAACACGTTAGCTGCCGACAGGAGAGGACAGTCTGTGAGCCATGAGTGGAGTGGTCTTGGATACCAGAGGAAGAGAGTTTTCTGCAGAGGGCGGTGCCAGACCGTGTCAAAAGCACGTGATATGTCGAGGGATATGGCTCCAATTTTATGTCCGGCATTGAGTACCTCCATCCATTGTTGGGGAGAGCAGAAGCAACATATCCAGAGTAGAGTGACCTGGTCTGAAACCAAATTGATGATCGGAATCAGGCCATTGGAGAAGAGGAAGGATTTAATGTCTGAAGCGATGATGAATTCCGTAACCTTGCTGATGATTGGGAGAAGGCTGATTGGTCTGTCGTTGCAAGGATTTGTTTTTGCACCTTTTTATGCAGGGAGTAACGTTTGCTGATTTCCACACAGATGGCAGATGACTTTGAACAAATGAGAATGAGAGGGAGAAGAGACTGAGAGAGGAGAGAGACTGAGAGAGGGGAGAGACTGAGAGAGGAGAGAGACTGAGAGAGAGAGAGAGACTGAGAGAGGGAGAGAGACTGAGAGAGGTAGAGAGACTGACGAGAGGGAGAGAGGACTGAGAGAGGGAGAGAGACTGAGAGAGGAGAGAGAACTGACGAGAGGGAGAGAGACTGAGAGAGGGAGAGAGACTGAGAGAGGGAGAGAGACTGGAGAGAGGGAGAGAGACTGAGAGAGGAGAGAGACTGAGAGATGGAGAGAGACTGAGAGAGGAGAGAGACTGATGAGAGGGAGAGAGACTGAGAGAGGGAGAGAGACTGAGAGAGGGAGAGAGACTGAGAGAGGGAGAGAGACTGAGAGAGGAGAGAGACTGAGAGAGGGAGAGAGACTGAGAGAGGGAGAGAGACTGAGAGAGGGAGAGAGACTGAGAGAGCGGAGAGAGACTGAGAGAGGGAGAGAGACTGAGAGAGGGAGAGGAGGACTGAGAGAGGAGACGAGACTGAGAGAGGGAGAGAGGACTGAGAGAGGGAGAAGAGACTGAGCAGAGCGGAGAGAGACTGAGAGAGGAGAGACTGAGAGAGGGAGAGGACTGAGAGAGGAGAGACTGAGAGAGAGGAGAGACTGAGAGAGGAAACTGAGAGAGGGAGAGACTGAGAGAGGGAGAGGAGAGATGAGAGAGGGAGAGACTGCAGAGAGGAGGACTGAGAGAGGGAGAGACTGAGAGAGGAGAGAGAGAGAAGAAGAGCAGAGGAGCAGGTTTTTAGGGACACGTGGGCTGATGCCGTCTGGACCAGTTGCAGAATCTGAGTCAAGGTTTGACAGAAGCTCTCCACTTTGTCATAAAAAAGGACACAGAGTCCATTTGACAGTTTTGTGTGAATTGGGGAAGGTGGTCAGAAAGTGATGGGTTTTGGACACAATATAGATGCAAACACCGAGTTTAGGCATTCAGCCTTTCATGTGCGGTATCAGCATGTGCGGCCATTTGAGGTAAGGAGGGATGGAGGGGGAACATACACCAGACACAGATTTGATTAGACACCACCAGGATTTGGAGGAGGGAGAGAGGTTTGAGAGTTCGGACTGGAGGTTAGAAAGATGTTGTTTTCTGGGTAGGGTCGACACACACTTGTTCTGAGCTTTATGGAAGGAACTGAGATTACCCTCAGTTGGGTTTGCTTTCCATGAGGCAAAGGCAAGTTGTTTCAGGACAACTGCCTTGCCACAAGCTTCAGTGAACCAAGGGCGGAAGGAAGGGTAGGACAACTGAAGACGAGAGGGGATTAATCTGTGTATGAGAGAGAGAGAGAGCAAGTTTCTTTGAAAGAATTCCCAGGATTAGTTGATGTTTGAATTGAATGTAGTTGATAAGAATTACAATAAATACGAAAATAACTTTTCTATCTTTTCTTTTTGGTGGAAGGGAAAGAATGCCTCCAGTTAAGAAACCATAACAGCGGCCCTTGCATGAAAATAAGACAACATCCATGAGTTGCACACATTAACAGGAAGCTCATTTGCCTGCAGATGTTTCATTCGAGGGTCTGAACAGTGAACACTCCCAAACAAAATGACTCCCTTGATCACCCATCACGTTTCGAATGAATCATCACAACTGAGAGCGTTTGTGATGTTTTCCAGCCACACGTTGCATTCCAAGTAATGAGCAGTAAAGCAACAGACAGTCGGTGGTGGCAAGTCATTCATACATCATATTATCCATTCAACGAAAATATCCACATGTTATTTTACGTCGACAAGTTCACAGTAAATTGTGCGGAAATTAAATTTTAAAAACTATTGCACAAAATACCCCCACCATGTGCCTGATGACTTGACAGTAAAGGCCTCGCCAGGAAGTGGAAACCTGAATTACAGGATGGAAATCTATTTTTTTTGATTTTGATGTACAGATGCTCTTTACAGAGCATTGGTACTGCCAAAGCAGTTTATTGGCAAGGGTTATACTGGGTGGTTTGCTATTACCTTCCCATCGTTTGACGTTCAGCATTTGAAAGGATAGAGCATGGACGTACAGCAAGGAAGCAGCACGTACTATTTTTAAAGTCTTTGATATGACTCGGCCAGGGTTCGAACTGGCGACCTCCCAGATGGTTAGAGCGGACGCTCTAACCATTACACCACCAAGTCTGGTTGGAAATCTTTTATCAGACCAGACTCTATCAAACCTAGGCCTCCACACAAAGCTGGAATCTGACAAAATGACAAAATTCAAACCATGTGTCCATAACTGTGCTTGTACAAATGGAGATTTAATAATTTATTTGCAGCATTTTGATTGACCCGTTTGGCACTACCATCTGATCACCTCGGTTATGATGCTGGAGTCTCAGGTGTAAATCCATTGTTTCTTAGTACGTTATGTCAAAGTACACTTATGACTCCTCGTGGCCTTGTCCTGCTTGTACGAGCCCACGATACTGTGGATTTTTTTTTTTTTAAAGAAACAAGTGTGCTTGGAGAGATGTCATTCATGTTCAGACTCTGGGGCATGAATGTAAGCAGTGCCAACGAAGAAAACTTTCTTCCACCAAGGCTTGTGGCCAACAGGGACTGTGCAGATTTGTGTCCACTTCCTCCTTTACCTATCCAGGGAGGAGAGAAGATTAGAGTGACGTTGAGGAAGGGCTGAGGAATAAGGGTTCTTGTGCACGAGTTGAGTATTGCATCATTGAATGTGCATGGTCTGTGCTCTGGTGTGTTTAAGGTGCCAGTATGGCAGGAGTTGTGACTGCTAGTGGAGAGACTTCAGTAAAATTGAGTAGCAAGTAATGGAAAGGTGTACCCAAGTTTGCTCAATCAGATGATGACGACGACTTCTTGACCAAAAGCAGACATGGGTTTTCCCATCTTACCTCAAACAACACCCACAACCACCAACCCAAACCTTACCCATCCCACTCTAACACTCTCTGCTTCCTGCAGGAATACCTGTTGAAGACCAGAGTTGGACCTGCGCCCTGTAGGCAGACAATCCTTTTGGTAGGTGGTTCCAGTGGCCAACACCAAAAGTCTGAACCGAAACGTCTTCGAAACTTCACCATAGCATCTCCTTAATATTGATCCCTGTAATTGTGTACTCTTCTTAATGTTTTCATCAGGCTTGGCTGCAGTGTGTTTTAGCTTCGGCTATAAAAATCCAATCAATTCCTTTTTAAATACAAGGTTCTTGGAATGGCTGTTAATTGTTAGTTGGTCAATAAAGGAAAAATCCAACAACTAAAACTGACAATTTAAATAAATCTTCGAGTTGTGTGATTGATCTCACGAGAATCTATCCAGTGCAGGAAAAAAGAAAAAGCTTGGACATTAATGAAGATTTGTACTTGGGGAAACACAAAAAGTAAGATTATATTCCAATAAGGAAAAAGGAAGGATTAAACATTAGTAGGGAATGATTTTCAACAGGGCAAGGTCTAGATAGGGTCCGAAGGTTTGGATGAAACCCCATAGCCTTTGCGCCCCTCGACCTTATCAATCTGACATTTCGTATTATTTAACAAAAAAACAATCATTCACCAAAAATTATTGCATCGACAATTCTATTGGGAGACAATTTGCATCAACAAATTACGAACACCGGCAACTCATAATACGACACATCCAGGGTATATTTCAACACATGACGATTTTGCAGCGCTTGGTTAGTCAAGCATTGCTATTACACATTATCCATGAATATTCCATCGGGCGGAAGTGGAAGAAATGCTTTCCGGTCGTTTTACACAACCAACCAAAATGCAGAAGCTTGCATAGCACTGCAAAGGCTTGTATAATGATCTTCCAACCCACACCCCCTCCAACTCAGACTCCACCACCTACACCCCCCCTTCCTACACCACACCCTGGTCCTCTTCCACACCCCACTCCAAAAGAAAACAAAAAACAACAACACATGGGAGTAATAAAAATTCACTAAAATTCAAAAAAATAAAAATGTTTAAATCGTTTTCAGAATCACATGGAGCTCATTTGCAATGACAAAGCAAATGGAGGGAATTGAAGGGTTTTAATGGAGAGCAAATTACTTTTCGGCGTTGACCTAATTACAATTTTCATTACCTCCAGCACCGAAGGTGAAGGAGGTTACGTTTTCACCCCTTTGTCTGTTTGTTTGTGTGCAGGATATCTCAAAAAGTAGTGGACGGATCTGGATGAAATTTTTACGGCCATTGAGAGATAGGGCCAAAAACGATATAGTACTGTACAGCATGATATTTCAAAAATGTATTGGCACCGATATTTTCGTGGATCAGGCATTACGTGGTATAGTCTAGGACCTGGCTTAGACATGTATGCACTTAATTTAGGAGAGGATAACTCAACTGTTTTAGGCAATATGACCACAAGGAACAACTTGGGATGTGTGCCAAAATCTCTTACCGGACGAACAGCCCGAAAATGACCACGCCTTTTAAAAATCTATGTACCCATTGTCTATCACTCTATGCACCCTATTATCACTCACTCAGCCTGCTTTTGATTTATTCATAGCACCATGCTACAAGATCCGGAGAGAGAGAGAGTGAGAGAACGACTTATCCATCCGGACTGCTATCAACTGAAGGAGAGTTCCCACTCCTCTACAACTCCTACATGAATGGTGGATTTGTCATGAACACCACCAAGAAAGGTAGTGGGAGTGCCCTTTGACCAGGCCTAGAGCAGTCTACAATCGGCCTGCCAAAGTGAGTGGGGGGATAATTGGGGTCACCAGAAGAGGAAGCAGTAGCTCTGTGGGGAATTATCAAGCATAAAAAAGACCAGTACGTTGACCTCCTGAAGAGAAGGATGATGTCGAAGGAGAACTCCCTCACCACGACTACCGTCTCAACTAAGATAGTTGGATGTGCAAGACATAGAGGAGTATCTCTGAAGGTATGCAGTCCTCTACAAGACCAGTAGCACTGAAGAATGTTCTCACTGGAGAAATTGTGACCAATGTAAATGTAGACAAGTTGTTGAGCTGTATCAAGGAGGGCAGCACTGCTGTGCTAATTTTATCGATGATTGACTCAGAAATAGGTCGATATCGATACACTCAACTATTAGCAAAATCAAGTTTACGTCCCCAATACCACCTTGAAAATGGCTCCCAAAGCAGACATCAAAGATGAGACAATCAAGCTCTCATGTTTATGAGTACGGGAGTCACCGGGGTTCACTGTTGAGGAGCTACTCAAGCATGAGATCACCAACTCTGCATTCTTTCTGGTTGACGAAGATGTTACTTGGAGAAGAGTACCAATCAAACTTGGGACTGAGCTGCTGAAGTTGTGCCACTAAAGATAAAAAGGGCCAGAAACCTCCCCACAAACCCACGCCATCATTATCGACCTCATGGCCTTGGTGAGAAAGGTCCCCTTAAAGAAGCTTGATCCACTGTCAAGACATTCCATGACTTTGCTATTGCCTTGACATCTATGGTCACCAAAGCTGGGCACAACGTGATGAGATCCATTCGTTTTTGATGCTTACAGAGAGAACAGCATCAAGAATGGAGAGAGGGGGAGAAGAAGAAAGTCAAAAGAAATGGTTGTCCTTGATGTGATATCACCAAACCAAAATGTTCAGTGGTATCAGAGAACTTTTGTCATCTTCCATCAGCAAAACTGCTTTCCAGGCATTCTATGTTGAGTGGCTCACCACCAATTACCACGGAACCAAACCTCTATACCTCGGTATATCACCACAGGCATGGATGGTGTCAGCTGGGTGTGCTCTCATTCCCTCGGCTCAACTGCACACACGAGGAAGCTGATGACAGATGGATGTTCCATGTGCAGGACATTCTAAGTCACCGGTCAGGACCTACATCCATGACGCTGTCATCAGGTGACACAGATGTCTTTGTGTGCCTGTTTATACCACATCACAGTCAATTGGAGAGATCGTGGCCTCAAGAGCTTTGGCTCGTCCGCAACTCAGGAGTGAAAAGATCAATATTACCACTCCACGATATCTGCATAGCACTGGAGACGAGCTCACAAAGTGTCTCCCAGCACTCCATGCGCTGACTGGGTGCGATACAACCAGCAAGATATCACTAAACTTGCAGCCCTGAATGCTGTCCGCAAACCAGGAAATTCCTCTCTGATCCTGAATTTTGACTGTCCCCAGCTAGCAGAAAGTGCAATACAGATGGCAGAGACATTCTTGGTCAAGTGCTCAAACTCAACAGACCTGGAGACATTTGACGATGCACGCAATGCGCCCAAGATGGACTTTGAGAGAACCACTTGCACCTCAACTAATGCAAGGAAACATATCCATAGAGGCTATTACAACAGCAGCTGTGGTCCAAGCCCCATTTAGAGATGCCACCCTGATTATGAATGCCGAGTCTTATGGGTTTGTAGAAGGGGCAGTTTATTAGTCCTGAGATTGTGATCTCCAAACCCAAAGGCCTGCCAAATCCTGCACATGTGGCAAGTGTGCTCGCGAAAATGGGTGTCCTGCAGGTAGCTGGGATCAATGTTGCAAGTACTGCAATGCAAGGAGGTGATTGTTGTAAAAACCCTATCACTGAATGAACACTGCATCATCCTCATACCTGGACTCTGTTGTGTTACTCTTCATGTTCCGACCCTGGTTTACGTGACACATAAACAGTATTAATGTGGTTTTAAAAGTTGTATTGTTGGTGGTTGGGCATTTCCCTGCTGATCTTTGAAACATTTAAGCTCTCTAGATACTGCTGCCTACTAAAGTAATAAGTTTTGTTTTTTTATTTTCATTTTAAGTTAACATTCCATTGATAATAGTATGTAAATGATTGAAAATATAATTTCTTTATATTAATCAAATGCTCGCTTTCTTTCTTTTTAAAAAATCCCTTGTATTGTTCAAATTCCAAAATGTCAGTTCAACTCCAGTAGATGACACAAATCTTCTAACTTTGCTCTAAGTCCGGAAAGTTTAAGTTAATAAATATATGGCAATTCCAGTATGTATGGTAAAAAGTAGGTAAAATAAACGGTTTTTAGCCATTTTATCATAAAAAATATCAAATTAGAAATTTTACACTCTTCTATGACCCCCCTAAATAAATAAATAAATAAACATGGCCATTCTGAACATTTTGAGCACCTCAGAAAATCTGGAGCTCCAACGGTTTAGAAGATACAGCTATGTCAGAAGTAGCACTTTCGATGAAAAAGGGCGGTCGTGTTAAAAAGGGCGTGCGTTTAAAAAGGGCGTGGACGTTTAAAAGGGCGTGGACGTTTTAAAAAGGCGGGACGTTAAAGGGCGTGGACGTTTTAAAAAGGGCGTGGACGTTTAAAAAGGGCTGGACGTTTTAAAAAGGCGTGACGTTTAAAAAGGCGTGGACGTTTTAAAAGGGCGTGGACGTTTTAAAAAGGGCATGTGACGTTTTAAAAGGGCGTGGACGTTTTAAAAAGGGCGTGGACGTTTTAAAAGGGCGTGGACGTTTTAAAAGGGCGTGGACGTTTCTAAAGGGCGTGGACGTTTCTAAAAGGGTGGACGTTTTAAAAAGGCGTGGACGTTTTAAAAGGGCGTGGACGTTTTAAAGGGCGTGAGTTTAAAAAGGGCGTGGACGTTTAAAAGGGCGTGGACGTTTAAAAAGGCGTGGACGTTTCAAAAAGGAGCGTGGACGTTTTAAAAAGGGCGTGGACGTTTAAAAAGGGCGTGGACGTTTTAAAAAGGGCGTGGACGTTTTAAAAAGGGCGTGGACGTTTTAAAAAGGGCGTGCGTTTAAAAAGGGCGTGGTCGTTTTAAAAGGGCGTGGCGTTTTAAAAAGGGCGTGGTCGTTTTAAAAAGGGCGTGGCGTTTTAAAAGAGGCGTGGCGTTTTAAAAAGGGCGTGGTCGTTTTAAAAAAGGGCGTGGCGTTTTAAAAAGGGCGTGGACGTTAAAAAGGGCGTGGACGTTTTTAAAGGGCGTGACGTTTTAAAAGGGCGTGGACGTTTTAAAAGGGCGTGTGACGTTTTTAAAAGGGCGTGGACGTTTTTAAAGGGCGTGGACGTTTTAAAAGGGCGTGGACGTTTTTAAAAGGGCGTGGACGTTTTTAAAAGGGCGTGGACGTTTTAAAAGGGCGTGGACGTTTTTAGGGCGTGGACGTTTTTAAAAGGCGTGGACGTTTTTAAAAGGGCGTGGACGTTTTTAAAAGGGCGTGGACGTTTTTAAAAAGGGCGTGGACGTTTTTAAAAGGGCGTGGACGTTTTTAAAGCGTGGAGCTTTTAAAGGGCTGGACGTTTTTAAAAGGGCGTGGACGTTTTTAAAAGGGCGTGGACGTTTTTAAAAGGGCGTGGACGTTTTTAAAAGGGCGTGGACGTTTTTAAAAGGGCGTGGACGTTTTTAAAAGGGCGTGGACGTTTTTAAAAGGGCGTGGACGTTTTTAAAAGGGCGGGAGTTTTAAAAGCGTGGACGTTTTAAAAGGGCGTGGACGTTTTTAAAAAGGGCGTGGACGTTTTTAAAAGGGCGTGGACGTTTTAAAAAGGGCGTGACGTTTTTAAAAGGCGTGGACGTTTTAAAAAGGGCGTGGACGTTTTAAAAAGGGCGTGGACGTTTTAAAAGGGCGTGGACGTTTTAAAAAGGGCGTGACGTTTTAAAAGGGCGGGACGTTTTTAAAAAGGGCGTGGACGTTTTTAAAAAGGGCGTGGACGTTTTAAAAGGCGTGACGTTTTTAAAGGGCGTGGACGTTTTTAAAAGGGCAGTGGACGTTTTAACAGGCGTGGACGTTTTAAAAAGGGCGTGGACGTTTTAAAAAAGGCGTGGACGTTTTAAAAAGGCGTGGACTTTTAAAAAGGGGTGGCGTTTGGACATTTTAAAAAGGGCGTGGACATATTTAAAAAGGGCCGTGACATTTTAAAAAGGGCGTGGTCATTTTAAAAGGGTGGTCATTTTAAAAAGGGCGTGGACGTTTAAGGCGTGGACATTTTAAAAAGGGCGTGGATTTTAAAAGGGCTGGTCATTTTAAAAAGGGCGTGGTCATTTTAAAAAGGCGTGGTCATTTTTGGGCCGTTCGTCCCAGATAGAGATTTTGGCACACATCCCAAGTTGTTCCTTGGGGTCATATTAGCCTAAAACAGTTGAGTTATCCTCTCCTAAATTAAGTGCATACATGTCTAAGCCAGATCCTCTACTAGATAGAGGTATGCGCTCTACCGAGTACCCTTCTAGTTTTAAATATTTTTGGTTTCCTCAGCAGACTAGTCTGAAAGACCAATTCCCACAGAACTCTTCTGCATTTGTCATCCTCAAGACATCGGTAGCTTGAACCAGAATACAACCTTCACCACGACTTGCATTGCCCATTCACTTCTTATGTTTTTCATTTACTATCGAGTCCTGGCATGAATAGTCTATAACTTCTAGGATTTAAGGAATAACATTCAGGAAAACATGTCCACCATTCATGAATATTGTCCAACTGCAATGTAATGGATGACAACGTGTAGAAAATTGCATCACGAAAAAATTAATCTTACCTTTGTCAAATGATTACAAAGCAGAAAAGGCAGCAGCACCATCCTCCCACACAGCATTTTTCTCCATCGTCACATAAGCAGGGGCAGACATCTCAGCAGGTGATCTCGTCATTCCCAGGGGATTGAGTGGGCTACTAACAAGTTCACCCCCTACACGTTGCCGACTGGCACGTGCAATGTTGTTGTTGTTGTTGTTAGAATTCTCGTTCATTGCAGCAGTTTCTTGACTCCCCTCTGTGGGACTCGACTCCATTGCCATGGTGGCTTTGGAGATCTCATCGGGGGAAAGGAGGGAAATGGAGGAAGAGTCAGACTTTTCATCCTTTGCACCATCTTTTTTTTCCTCCTCTTCATCTTTATCATCAGCAGTCTTGCTGTCATCTTTCTCATCACTTTCTCCCACAGTTGGACCGTTCTTTGTATCAATGCTTTCCTTATCATCTCCACCCTCTGTAAACGGAAAAGAAAAATATATATCACTTTGAATTTACACCGAGAGAGATTCAGTTGCGATCATACCAAAATAACTACTTTGGAAAATTTTTTTTCAGGAAAACAAACAAAAAAAAAAAACATTCAGTTCAATAAATTTTTCAAGTTTTGTGACATTTTACTCATGATTGACCCTTGACACCTTACCTGTGGTTTAATCAACCAGTGATATGCATGTCTACAGCTGACCACAGTTTACTGACAATTTTGATTAATTTCGCTGCTTTTGGTTCAGTTAACAATACATCCATATATATTCCAACGAATACCATGCGAGCCCTTACTGGACAAACTAGAACCTGGTGATGCCAGAGGTGACACCCCATGAGATGGCCTGAATTTCAACTGAGTGAGCAAAATGGTGGCTTTGGGAGCGTTACAATTCTCAGTTTGGTTGCACACGCCATAACTCATAACTCACATGTAACCGTTGGTAACCTATTCTTGCATGGAGGAGCAATTGATCCCACAACCACCAGGATTGGAGATGTTACAAACAAAGTTTAATAAAATGGATAACTGAAACAGGGGTGGAAAGCACACAAAATACCAATTACAGAAATGAATGTGATGAGAAAGAAGCAATCACGATTGGAAAATAAATCAGGCAATACACACATACATGTATCAATATAATTGACCCTTCCGACACTACTCTAGCTGAAAAAGCTACATACACACACACACACACACACACACACACACACACACACACACACACACACTTTAGTCATACAAAAGACCTTAAATATGCATTTCAATAGAATAAACATTATCAAAGCTTTTCGACTTGCATTCCTCAGGATAAAATGCAAGCAGATGAAGAAGCACCACCAAACTCTCATTTATGAAGTTGCAATGTAATGTGCTCAACATTGATTGGTTGAGAGAACATATACATATATGTGTGCATGTGTGTGATTATTGATATTCTCCGACGTGGACAAATGCCGTGACTATACCATCAAGATGACATCCTGACTGCAAACCCAGAAAGGCCCTTGCAAGTGCAAAAATGTCAAAGTCAAAGGCTGTCACCAAGCAGATGAAAAGCAAAGCTACCGACCAGCTTCACCCTTATTGGGGCTCGTCAAGGCAACACATCACCGTTTCATCCACATAATGTCTCATATCAGTATATACACATACATAAATGTGTGTGTGTGTATTCCAGACCAAGTTTGATGGATTCAACCATTTCATGCACACACACACTAGCTCATTATTGTGTAATTAATTCACATTTCTGACAACATCCCTTTGGGCTGTACATTCAAAAAACAATTTTGTTTCCTTTCAATCAGCAAACTCTTGAGAATGTGGAACTTTTCACATCCGCTCCATGTACTTCATATGTGCTGATGACGTTCAGACACGTTTTTGCCTTTGAACTGAAGGCTCATTAACGACCAATATTTAAAATTTTTCCCCTGTTGAGCTTGCATCCTCATTTGCGGCTCCGGGGATTTTGATAAACAGAATATGGTAACCAATTGGATCTTTGGTCTCTGTTTTTAATAGTCACCAGTGTGGAGAAATTCATTTGGGGCTTTGTAGCGAATGTTTCGACAAGTGTCACATTTAATGAGACGCATCCAGCGATGTAAAAATATTCCATCGCGGCATATAATCGTTGGATTATAGTCCTGATAGGGAGGCATGCAAAAACAATATACTCCTTATTTGTCCTGTTATTATCGAGTAATTTTAGAGGAATTTATTACAAATACTTCTTTTTAATCCACAATAATAATTCCATTGTTCTTTTGAATATAATCTCAATACCTAAGCACACCTGCTAGGGGGGCAGGTGGTTTGAAAGATAATTATATCCTACTACTACTACTACCAATTAGAACGGGCACAATTAATCACACTTTATTGTCGGATCGACCAGGGAATGTTTGTTATCCAGTCTTTCACAAACCAGCTGTTCAGGGTTGAGGTTTGACTGAAAGAGGCAAGAATTAATCCCTTCTAAGAATGGTATCCAGACATTGCTATACATCATCATTGTCCAGAGGTTGTACAACCATACTCTCAGCATCATTGCTAATGCAGTGCCCCCTTCTGTTTAGGGCAGGAATTTGGAATTTGTTCTCGGCCATGTTGGTGGCGAATACTCGGCTACTCTTCGCGAAGGATACTATGAGGTCTGTAACATCCACCAAATAATGTTGGCTGACAGGACGTCCATTTAACGTCTGCCTGAGAGACGGCACACAAAATTGATTAATCACCCTGCCTGTGAAACACCGGGATGACAGTTTATAGGTGGGTCTGAATTTGATCAAGATACCAGAGATAACTCGCCGACTCTTAGCGAATTACATAGACCGATCTTTAACATCCACAAACAACCTGTACTGGTGGAGAGATTCTCCAGTTTAACATCTAATCTGATGAATGGCAGACATGTCATTGGCTCGCCCTCCATGTGAAACACCAGGATGATCGTTTAGAAGTGGGTCGGGATGTAAACCCAAGCTACAGTACCAAGAGGCGAGTTAGCATATCTCTGAAATATTGAACCAGCCAACATTTACACCTTTGAGCAGCAGTTATATGATGTTTGAATTGTAAAAAGCCAGAAGATAGTGTCCTTCATTATACATTTGTCCTGACTTTAGTTTTAATGTCTGGATCATAAAAAATAAAAATTTAAAAACACAACAGCACTGAGGAGGGCAGACCTGCACCAGGATGAACAGTTTACGTTTTGTCTCACACTGATGGGTTGGATCTAGATCAGGACCTGAACCAAAATGCAATTGGCTGGTTATTCTCACCTTACAAATTCATCCACCTAGTTTTGTCACAACTCATCAACAACGTTTTGAGATATCATGCTATATATCGTTTTTACCCCCATCCCAAAAAAATTAATAAATAAATAAATAATCCAGTTTCCCGATCTGGATCTTCATCAAAATCTAATCAATTTGTCCTTGTCGCATACCCCAACCTATCCACCAAATTTTGGCCGAATCCATCCACAACTTTTTGAGATAGCCTGTTCACAGACAAACAGACGTGAAAACCTTCGGTGGTGGAGGTAAATAATATATAAATGTATATACATCTACACACACACACACACAAAATACCATTATACAATGTATGTATGTATGTATGTATGTATAAACCTCCATGCTCTTCCAGCCAAAGAAAGCTGCTAAAAAAAAATATAGAAGAAAAGCTGCACAAGGTAAGCGCTTTACAGTTTCAAACCCTACCTGGGTTCCTCAACAGCTGCAGACATTCACAGGCATCACAAAGCCAGGTAGGGTTTGAAACAGCAAAGGGCTTTCCTTGTGTAGCTTTCTTTTACTGAAATAGCATGAGGTTAAATTCTTGAAATCCTGGCCACCTGGGGTAATTAATTCAGTGAGTTGATTGGTTATTAGGACACATGTAATTGGGTCTCATTGTGTGTGTGTGTGTGTGTGTGTGTGTGTGTTATATATATATATATATATATTTATTTATTTATTTGTATGAGATATCCCACATACATACACCTACATACCCTCTGCCTGTTTTTTTTTTTGCCTTTTGGGGTCTTACTTTGCCTTTTTTGGCCTGCTCAACAATGCATCGACTTGGAACAGGCCACAGCAGTTTCTTAATGATAAAGTATTTTTTCACTCATATCTTCGAATGCCTGACCATCATACCTACAAATTACATTCCAGCGCTTATAAACACCCGGAGACGTTAGCGTTTTTCCATGGGTTTATTTCATTTCCACACATGCCATAACCTCTAGAATATCTTAGTCAGAGCCAAATTACAAAATTTAAACTTCTCCGTAGACTTCAGCAATAGTTCCAATTGATTTAAAAATAAAAAAAATAAAAAAATTTTAAACCATTCATTTGTCCAATTCTGACATTGCTTGACATTCTGGGCATCTCCGGGTGCATGGTGTTTATATGACCGATCGCTAAATCGCTCGCCAAGCCAGCCGCTCCTTAATCATTTTGTTGGAGTGTCTGCTTGAGTGCTTCAGCCACTTGGTGACTACAAGCTTCCATGGCGATACCGCAGCTCGGTTCTCCATGGGGACATCTCGTAAGTTAGGGACGCAAAATAAATTAGACGATTATAACGAGTAAAAAATGTTTAGTTGTTACAAAGCAATGAATTGCCGCATCCACCAGAATCTGTCTGTTAAGGGGACTGTCAAAGACTGATGGTTTAGTTTTGAATTTAAAATGGCTTCCCCAGAGTGTAGCATGCACGAATCAAATTTGGAGTGAGCCGACCAGAGGGGTGCAAACATCACTGCATGTGGGACATTGCATGTACATGCAGGCATGCAGGCCTTTGCCAGATAGTGCATTTTAAATGCTCCCAACTGGTTTCATAGAGAACCCAGCAGCAGTGTGACCACTCCTCATTTTCATAAATGCCAAGGTAAGCAATGAAAAAAGCCAAGAATTCACAAGGTTTCAGAAAAGCGATGATAATAGAAAACCGATACGCCAAGAAAACCTATAGAAAAGCAAGACGCCAAGGTGAACAACGAACAGCCAAGATCTTGTGAAAAAAGCCAAGGAGTGGTCACACTGCCCAGCGGTTGAAAAGAAAAGGTTGCTGTTTGGGCGTATTTTATCACCCTTCCCTTCACTTCCTTCCCTTCCCCTCACTGCCTTCCTCTTTTAATGATTACAGATTCATTAAAAATGCTTACAAATAAAATGACGACTTAGAATCCGGTGAACTCCTCTGAAGAATATGCAGGTGAGGGTGCTGAAGGAGACATGTGAGGGTTAGGGTTAGCAGGTCAAGGCAGCGCGGCAAGAAGAAAGAACAACACCGAGAACACGTTGCACATAAGTAGCCATGCAGTGGTTGTGAGTAGATGGAGGAGGGGTGGATAGTATGACCATTGTTTGTGGGGGGTGGTGGCGGATGATGGTTTATGCACAGAGGTACTTTATGTGTGGTTGGTGGGAGATGGCTGGTGCACGAATAGGCGAGACACAGGGCTGCGAATGGAGAAGCTTCACATTTTATGAACCATGAATGATGTGGTAGTAATGCTGTGCACACATGCACACAAACAAACCCCCTCCCTACCCCCTAACTTGATGAGGCAGCAGGATACAGGTCAAGTCCCATCACAACACTTACTGGATGACCTGTTAGCAACCTGTCGTCTGCCATATGGACACCGTCTCTGCCCTGCTGATCACCGGTTGGGAGGGACAATTTATGTGCATGACATCAGTGTCATGTTACATCGAGGCTCCCTTCGTTTAATATATAAAATTATAGTTTAATTTTTCAAATTATTTTATTACTCATTTTATTTATTTATTTATGTATTTTTCATCTAACTCTGCACATATGTGACCTTATTCCTTATGAACATGTATTTTGAGGAACATCCAAAATGCGCATGCACCTTTGCAATCGGTGCTCGTCGCTGCCAAATCGCTGTTCAAGAATTTTGCATCAATTTTAATACAAATCTCACTGTATGTAGTTTCAGCATCCTGCAAGTCAAGTTGAGAGAGGAAACATCAAATGTATATTGCACATTTAGTGAGAAAGCCATTTATCAATAATTGTGGAAATGATTCATCAGTTTAGCAGATGTCTGATGGCTCTTAATGACATTTGAACTGATACATAATGCTTTATTAGGGCTAATGCAGATACCGTGTGGGAGTACAAAGTCACATGAACATGTAATGGTTTATTATGGCCTTGTAAGCTTGCAATGATTGATCCTATTTCCAGGACATGGAAAACGTGATGGAAAAATCAAAAGGCTACCTGCTATCGATTCCGCAATTTCAGGAATATCGACATACGTCACTGTAAAAGATTGATCATAAAAAATGCAATTTTACACGATCTATTGTTTGTTGTATCCTCCGTTTCATCGCCTTTTTTTTGTTGGGATATTCATGGAAAAAGCCAAAAACTCTAACAAAGAGCCAATGGTATGATGGTTGGAGCATCTGTTCTGAATCTAGAAGGTCAGTGGTTCGAATGTCTAGGCCCATCCTCAAAATTTTAGCATTTAAAGGATAGAGCACGAACAAACAACCGTAGGTTGGCATCCCATGGAGGAGGACACTTCTCCTTAATTGCCCCACTGAGTGCAGAGAGAAAAGGAACATCATAAAGATGGCGTTGCAAGTACCCTGAGAGAAGTTACTTCACTTCCCCCAAGCTAAGTGGCTGTGTTTGTCTGAAGTTACATCCAGTGGTGGTCATGTATTTGTCCGCATGTGTGCGACTTGTATTGCAGCTCCTCAATGAGACTTAGAACCTGCAGAATAAAAAAAATATTCAGAGTTTTTACGGGGGTTCAACTCCGAGAAGAATCAAAGCAGCAAGACAAGTAGCTTCGTCCCAGGTCCAATTTCTGCCAGAGTTATTTTGTCGTTTTGTGAGATGCCAGCCGGAGGTGCTGCATTGTGGAACTCGAAGGCTGTCACGTCTGTACTCGCAACTCAACTATAAAATGCATAACATATTAAATTTATTCAAGTGCAAGTCTTTCAGGCTGTAGTATAATTTTAAATAAAGAAACTTTTCATATGGATGTAGCACAAGCAAACAGCCATTTTATATCTCTCAATCTTTGCATGGTTTTGTAAACTTGTAAACGTCTGTGTAAACTAAAGTGTGAGTCTGGGTAAACTAAAGTGTGAAGCATAATCTGAGCAGAGGGCATTGCAGAAGGATTATCTCAATTTGACTATATTTAATACCTCCCCGAACCCACCACTGACACCAAGCTCAGAATTCTCCTCCAGTTCTTATTTTTTTCTCACGAGAAACCAAACTCAATTTGCTAAACTTTATTCGTACTTTCATTACAGCTTTCCGACTTTAACTTTTTGGCGATTAAAGTGAAATTCCTTTTTCTTCAAAGAAATGCAACTGCCTCTTATTGCAACTACAAAAAAAGGAGTATTCATGAATGAGAACAGAGCAAACAGCTGTTCACCACAAATGTCCCTCTTACGATGAAATCCTTCCCAGTCAAAGGAGTCTCATTCTTCTGTCAAGCATCATTAAGACTAGAACGACACTCAGTAGAGCACATACCAAGGAGACCGCAATCTGCTGGCCAGGTTGAACGGTTTATGTTTTATATCCCACTGGCCATTGATATGGTCAGGATGCAGATCCGGCTGACCAAAAATCTAATCCACTTGTTCTTGTCACTCACCCAATTCAGCCACCAAGTTGTCATAATCCATCCATAACTTTTTGAAATATCATGCTATATATCATTTTGGGCCCCATCTCTCAATGGTGAAGAATCACTTTTAAAAATTCTAGTAGCCAGATCTTCACCAAAATCGAATCGATTTGTCCAAATCACACACCGAACCTGACCACCAAATGTCTGAATCCATCCAAAACTTTTTGAGATATCCTACTGACAGACAGACAGACAGACAGGGGTGAAAACATAACCTCTGTGCACCTTTGGTGGCAGAGGTAGAGGAAGCCTTCAGACAATCGTGGAACTAAGAGCAAAATAAATGTGTTTAATGCTTAAATCAGTTATTTATTTTGATTTGTTTTCATTTTAGACACATTCATCTCAAACACTTCCTGTTACCAAGATTGATTTTATAGGCACAAATAAATAAATGATTAGCGGATCTGCAATGTGAAAGAAAATAGAACTCAACCTCCCATGAGAAACAACAAAAACACAGTCAGTACTAAGTCATGAATGAGTAAAAGCAAACCTCTCATTAGAAAATTAATCACAAACTTTGTTGAGAAATTAATCGATAATTATGAGCTTCGGTGTGAAATAGTAAATGAAAATGGCAACCCACAAATGTGAAAAGAAAGAATAATCGTGAGTCTCAAATGGTAAATGAATGAATAACATTTCCATGTGTGAACAGAATTAGTTATATATACAGTCAACCCCGCTTCATCGCGGTTCACCTATCGCGCCCCCGGTTCATCGCGGGTTTTCCCTTGGAACGTAACTAATTTTTTCTGCGGATTCCCCCGTACTCGCGGTATAATGTATAAAATATAAATTATTTAAGCAATAAATTATAACGCGTGGTGCTCGACCAGTCACACAACGCACGAGACAAAGTTTCGCTTGTGAACTTCGAATATTTTCTACGTTTTTTCTCCAAGCCCCACATGGCGCCCAAACGCCCTGCACCTTCTAAGGTTTCTGCAAGGAACCGAAGCGCCAGAGGAAGGTCCTGGGACGCTCCAGGAGAAGGTTAAGGTAAAGGTGCTCGATATATGCTTCGGGAAGGAAAAAGGTTTGCGCCGTTGGACGAGCATTGCTCATACCCAGCACCTCAAAACCGACCAGACCAGACTAGTCGATCTCCGGCACCTCAAACCCAATCACTGCCAAACCGACCAGACCAGACCAGTCGATCTCCGGCACCTCAAACCCACTCACTGCCAAACCGACCAGACCAGACCAGTGATCTCCGGCACCTCAAACCCACTCACTGCCAAACCGACCAGACCAGACCAGTCGATCTCCGGCAACTCAAACCCACTCACTGCCCAACCGACCAGACCAGACCAGTCGATCTCCGGCACCTCAAACCCACTCACTGCCAAACCGACCAGACAAGTCGAATCGATTTTTGGGGAGGCGTCCATTCATCGCGGATTTTCACTTAGCGCGGGGAGGTTTGGAACGTAACCCCCGCGAGAAACGGGGGATTACTGATATATATATATATATATATATATATATACATATATATTGTTACGGCTGTGGAAATTCGCAGACCACCATAAAGGTCCTAAGATCAGTTATGACGATAAGTCTGTGTTCAGATAGGTTTCCCCACCGTTGTTTAGAGGGATATATTCGTGTTAACAGGGCTGTGATCCTTTGAGATAGTGTTTTTCTTTTCCTGTCGTTATTTTGGA
>CM068964.1:25467044-25481823 GCA_035128595.1 Eptatretus atami | reverse complement strand
ATCAGACAGGGTCCGTAACTTTTATACCAATGCAGCCTGGTGACAACGGCCCCACAACCGTTGCACGTAATCTGCACCCTCTGGTGCCTGAAATGGCGGAAGTCGCGACGTCTTACCCAGCACTAGGTACGCGGCGACCCGGGCCTTCCACGGGCGGCGAGCTCTCTCCGTGCCTACACTCGGGCAACCGCGCACGTTTGCGCCCACAGAGCTGGCAAGCGGCCCTCCAGCCGCGTCTGGTGCCACGCCCGGACCCCCACCGACCGCTAAGGAGACTGCCGACGGAATGGGTCGTCCATGGATCCGCTTCTCCACAGACAGGCCACCACGAAGCGATCCCGACAAAGAAGAAGCCACCAAAAGAAACACACACCCACTTGCTCTGCCGCCCTTATATTCCTCCTGGCTTCTGCTCCGCCCTCCTTCGAGCTCCTGCGGGAAGCTTCAAGAAAAGGGCATTGCCCATGTCCAACCTCTCGCCCCCCCCTCTCGCGACGCTGTGGGGGGCGAGAATCGTTACATGCCCAGGCCTAGAGAGATTCATTCCCCCAAAATGAGGCCCCTCCTTCACATGACCTTTGACCTCTGGCTCGAATTGCACTTCCCCACACCAAGCGCGGGAAAAGCAGACGGGAAAATCCGTGCGCCACGATGTTCCTTCTTTTTTTCCCTCGCTTATCGAAATCCCTTGTTCCTTTTCCTCCGCAGAACGGCCTTCATGCGGAGAGGGTTGCGATTTGGTTTGTGGAGAAGGGGATCGGTAGTTGGCGTATATCGGTAGGATCGTAGTTGGGAAGGGTTGTGATTGGCTAATTTTTGGCATTGTGTTGGTAGAATGGCTGTTTTTGAGAGCGCGTCTTGGTGGTGGAAGGATTGTGGTCTGAAGCGGGTTGTTTGAGAGCGATGTTGGTGTGTCGAGGCAATCGGTTTGTTGATGGTGGCTGAGTTGGTGTTGGTTAGGTGGTGTCGTTGGTCCAAATAACGACAGGAAAAGAAAAACACTATCTCAAAGGTCACAGCCTGTTACACGAAATATCCCTCTAAACAACGGTGGGGAAACCTATCTGAAAACTTATCGTCAAAACTGATCTTAGACCTTTATGGTGGTCTGCGAATTTCCACAGCCGTAACCAATAATGATATATAATATTTATATATATACAGTAATCCCCGTTTCTCGCGGGGTTACGTTCCAACCTCCCCGCTAAGTGAAATCCGCGATGATGACCTCCCCCAAAATCGATTCGACTTGTCTGGTCGTTTGGCAGTGAGTGGTTGAGGTGCCGGGAGATCGACTGTCTGGTCTGGTCGGTTCAGCATTGAGTG
This sequence comes from Eptatretus atami, assembly GCA_035128595.1. Lineage (NCBI taxonomy): Eukaryota > Metazoa > Chordata > Myxini > Myxiniformes > Myxinidae > Eptatretus > Eptatretus atami. Next base: position 25,480,497 of record CM068964.1, on the reverse strand, counting down.
GTTTGAGTTGCCGGAGCGACTGGTCTGGTCTGGTCGTTGGCAGTGAGTGGGTTTGAGGTCCGGAGATCGACTGTCTGTCTGGTCGGTTTGCAGTGAGTGGTTTGAAGTGCCGGAATCGACTGGCTGGTCTGGTCGTTGGCAGTTGATTGGGTTTGAGGTGCCGGAGATCGACTAGTCTGGTCTGGTCGGTTTGAGCTGCTGGGTATGAGCCAATGCTCGCCCAACGCGGCAAACCTTTTCCTTCCCGAAGCATTATATCGAGCACCTTACCTTAACCTTCTCCTGGGGCTCCCAGGACTTCCTCTGGCGCGCTCGCTTGCAAACCTTAGAAGTGCAGGCGTTTGGCGCCACCGTGGGGCTTGGAGAAAAAACGTAGAAAATTCGAAGTTCACAAGCGAAACTTTGTCTCGTGCGTTACTGATCAGGCACCACGCGTTATAATTTATTGCTTAAATAATTTATATTTTATACATATTACCGCATGTACGGGGAATCCGCAGAAAAAAATTGTACGTTCCAAGGGAAAACCCGCTGAACGGGGCGCGGATAGTGTTAACCGCGATGAAGCGGTTGACTTATTATATAATCTGTTCACACATGGAAATGTATTCATTCATTTACCATTTAGACTCACGATTATTCTTTCTTTTCACATTGGGTTGCCATTTCATTTACTATTTCACACGAAGCTCTAAATATCATTAATTATTTCAACAAATTTGATGATAATTTTCTAATGAGAGGTTGCTTTACTCATTCATATTACAGTACGACTTTGTTCTTTGTTTCTCTGGAGTGAGTTCTTATTTTTCTTTCACATGTGCAGTAATCCGCTATCATATTTATTTGTGCCTATAAAAATCAATCTGTAACAGGAAGTGTTGAGTATGAAGTGTGTCTCTAAAATGAAAACAAATCCAAAATTAAATAACTGAATTAACATTAAACACATTTAGTTTTTGCTCTTGATCACGATTGTCTGAAGCTTCCTCACCTCTGCCACCAAAGGTGCACAGAGGAGCTATGTTTCAGCCTGTTCTGTCTGTCTGGTCTTCCAGCAGGAATCTCAAAAAGTTTGATGGCATTCAGACATTTAGGTGGTCAGGTTCGTGGTGTGATCTTGACAAATCGATTCTATTTGTGAAAGACTGCGCTACTAGAAAATTTTTTAAAATCGGATTCCTTCACCATTCCCTGAGAATGGTGGGCCCAAAAATATAGAGCAGATATTTCAAAAAGTTATGGAAGGATTATGACAACTGGTGGCTGAATGGAAACTGGTGATGACAAAACAAGGGATAGATTTTTGGTCAGCCGATCTGCATCCTGACCATATCAATGCAGCCCAGGATATAAAACATAACCTCACCTGGCCAGCAGATTGCGCTCCTTGGTATGCGCTTCATGAGTCTTCTAGTCTTAATGAAGCTTGAAGAAGAATAGACTCCTTTGACTGGGAAGATTCAATCCTAAGAGGACATTTAGTGAACACTGTTGCTCTGTTCTCATTCATGAATACTCCTTTTTTTTAGTTGCAATAGAGGAGTTGCATTTCTTTGAAGAAAAGAATTTCACTTTAATCGCCCAAAAAGTCTAAAGGTCGGAAAGCTCTGATAATGAAAGTACGAATATAAAGTTAGCAAATGAGTTGTTCCGTCGAGAAAAAAATAAGAACTTGGGAGAGAATTCTGAGCTTGTGTCAGGTGGTCGAGGAGGTATTAAATATAGTCCAAATTGAGATAACCTTCTCAATGCCCTCTGCTCAGATTATGCTTCACAACTTTAGTTTACCCAGCTCTCACACTTAGTTTACACCAACGTTTACAATTTACAAAACCATTCAAAGATTGAGAGATTAAAATGGCTGTTTGCTGGCTACACATCCCAATATGAAAAGTTTCTTTATTTTAAAATTATACTACAGCCTGAAAGAACTTGCACTTGAAAAATTTAATATGTAGCATTTTATAGGTTGAGTTGCGGAGTCAGACGTGAACCAGCCCGAATTCCACAAGCAGCACCTCCGCGCTGCATCTCACAAACGACAACATACTCTGGCAGAAATTCCGACCTGGACGCAAGCTACTTGTCTTTGCTGGCTTTGATTCTTCTCCGAGCTGAACCCCCGAACACTGCTGAATATTTTTTTTTATTCTGCAGGTGTCTAAGTCTCCATTTGAGGGAGCTGCAATACAGTCGCAGCACAATGCGGACAATACATGACCACCAGCTGATGTAACTTCAGCAAAACACCACGCATTACGGGGAAGTGAATAACTTCTCTCAGGTACTTTTGCAACGCCATCTTTATGATTCTCTTCTCTGCGCACTCAGGGGCATTAAGGAGAAGTGTCCTCCTGCCATGGGATGCCAACCTACGGTGTTTGTCGTGCTCTCCTTAAAGTTGCTAAAATTTTGGATCGGTGCTAGACATTCGAACCATGACCTTCTAGATTCAGAACAGATCTCCAGACATCATACCATTGGCCTGCTTAGTTAGAGTTTTTGTGCTTTTTCCATGAATATCCAACAAAAAAAGGCAGTGAAACGGAGGATACAACAAAACAATAGATCTGATAAAGATTGGCATTTTTTAATGATCAATCTTTTACAGTGAGCGATTGTGTCGATATCCTGAAATCTGCGAATCGATAGCAGGTAGCCGGTTGATTTTTCCATCAGTTTACTCCATGTCCTGGCAAATAGATCAAGCTATTGCAGCTACAAGGCCATAATAAACCATTACATGTTCATGTACTTTACTGCCCACACGTATCGCATTAGCCCTTAAGATAAAGGCATTATGTATCATTCAAATGTCATTAAGACCATCAGACATCTGCTAAAATGAATTGAATCATTCCACATGTTATTGATAAATGTTTCTCACTAAAGTCAATATACATGATGTTTCCTCTCTCAACTCTCGACTGCGAGGATGCCTGAAACTACATTACAGTGAGATTGCTATAAATTGATGCAAATTCTTAAACAGCGATTGGCAGCGACGAGCCCGATTCAAAGTGCATGCGCATTTGGATGTCCTCAAAATACATGTTCTAAGAAATAAGGTCACATATGTGCAGATTAGATGCAAAAATACAAAATAAATAATATAAAATGAGTAATAAAATAATTAAAAATTAAACTAAATTTATATATAAACGAAGGACCTCGATGTAACATGACACTGGATGTCATGCACTAAATTGTCCCTCCCACGGTATCAGCGGCAAGACGGTTCCATATGCAGACGACAGTTTGCTAAACAGTCATCCAGTAAGTGTTGTGATGGACTTGACTGAATCCTGCTGCCTTCATCAAGTTTAGGGTAGGAGGGGTTGTGTTGTGTGTTCAGGTTGCACCCAGCATTACTACCACATCATTCATGGTCATAAAATGTGAAGCTCTCCATTCGCAGCCCTGTCGTCTCGCTATCGTGCCACCCCATCTCCCACCAACCACCCACATAAAGTACTCTGTGCATAACCATCATCGCCACCACCCCCCCAAACAATGGTTCATACTATCCACCCCTCCTCCTCATACTCACAACCACTGCATGGCTACTTATGTGCAACGTGATTCGTCGTGTCGTTCTTTCTTCTTGCGCGCTGCCTGACCTGCTAACCCTAACCCTCACATGTCTCCCTTCAGCACCGCTCACCTGCATATTTTCAAGCGAGAGTCACCGGATTCTTAATCTGTCTTATTATTTGAAGCATTTTAATGAATCATGAGATCATTAAAGAGGAAGCAGTGAAGGAAGAGTGAAGGAGAGGGAGAGGAGGCGGTGAGGAGCGGAACGGGCGGTGCGAGGTTAAAATACGCCCAGAACAGCAAACCTTTCTTTTCAAACGCTCGGCAGTGTGACACTCCTTGCTTTTTCACAAGATCTGGTATTCTTGTTCACCTTGGCGTCTTGCTTTTCTATAGGTTTTCTTGGCGGTATCGGTTCTTTATCATCGCTTTCTGGAAAACCTTGTGAATTCTTGGCTTTTTCATTTGCTTACCCGTTGCATTTATGAAAAATGAAGTGGTCACACTGCTGTGGTTCTCTATGAAACCATGGAGCATTTAAAACCACTATCTGGGCAAAGGCGCCTGCATGCCTGCATTAACATCAATGTCCCACATGCATGTATGTTTGCACCCCTCTGGTACGGCTTCACTCCATAAATCTTATTCTGCTGTACACTCTTGGAAGCCATTTTAAATTCACAACAAACAGATCAGCCTTTGACAGTACCCAGCTACAGACAGATTCTGGTGGATCGCAATCATTGCTTCCTTTAACAAGACTAAACATTTTACTCGTATAATCGTACTAATTTATTCTTGCGTTCCCTACTTACGAGAATGTCCCCATGGAAACCGACTAGCAGAGGTATCGCCATGGAAGCTTATCACCAAAGTGGCTGAAGCACTCAAGCAGACACTCCAACAACATGATTAAGAGCGCTGGCTTGAGCGATGCGATATAGGCGATCGGATCATATAAACACCATCACCCGGAGATAGCCGCAGAATTCAAAAAGCAATGTCGAATGTGGACAAATGAATGCGTTTAAAAAATTGTTTTTATTTTATTTATTTAAATAATGGTGGAAACTATTCCTGAGTCTACGGAGCAAGTTTAAATTTTGCTATGTGCTCGACTAAGATAGTTCTAGAGTTATGCATTGGTGAATGAAACTAAACCCATGAAAAACGCTAACGTCTCCGTGTTATATAAGCGCGTGGAATGTAATTGTGGTATGATGTCAGCATTCGAAAGATATGAGTAAAAATACTTTATCATTAAGAAAACTGCTGTGCCTGTTCCAAGTCGTGACATTGTTGAGCGGCCAAAAAAAGGCAAAGTAAGACCCCAAAAGGCCAAAAAAAAAAAAACAGGCAGAGGAGTAGGGTATGTTTGGCCGATACTCATACAAAATAAATAAATATATTATAGTATATATATAACACACACACACACACACACACACAACACACAATGAAGACCACATTACATGTGTCCTAATAACCAATCAACTTCACTGAATTAATTACCCCAGGTGCCAGATTTCAAGGAATTTAACCTCATGCTATTTCCAGTAAAAGAAAACTACACCAAGGAAAGCCCTTTGCTGTTTTCCAAACCCTACCTGCTTTGTGATGCCGTGAATGTCTTGCACTGTTGCAGGAAACCAGTAGGGTTGAAAACTGTAAAGCCTTACCTTTGCAGCTTTTTCTATATATTTTTGTTAGCAGCTTTCTTGGCGTGAAGAGCATGGAGTTATACATACATACATACATAATACATTGTATAATGTATTTGTGTTGGTGTGTGTTGTAGATTATATACATTTATATATTATTACGCTCCACCACGACAGTTTCACGTCTGTTTGTCTTGAACAGGGCTATCTCAAAAAGTTGTGATGGATTCGCCAAAATTTGGTGGATAGGTTGGGTAATGCGACAAGGACAAATTGATAGATTTTGATGAAATCCAATCGGAAACTGGTTATTTATTTATTTATTAATTTTTGGGATGGGGTTAAAAACGATATAAGCATGATATCTCAAAACGTTGTTGATGGTGCTGACAACTAGTGATGAATTTGTTAAGGTGAGATAACAGCCGAATTGCAATTTTGTTCAGCTCCTGATCTTAGATCCACCATCAGTGTGAGACAAAACGTAAATGTTCATCCTGGTGCAGTCTGCCCTCCTCAGTGCTGTGTTGTTTTAAATTTTATTTTTTATATCAGACATTAAAACTAAAGTCAGGACAATGTATAATGAAGGACACTCATCTTCTGGCTTTTACAATTCAAACATTCATATAAGCTTGCTCAAAGGTGTAAATTGTGGCGGTTCAATATTCAAGATCAGCTAACTCGCCTCTTGTCCTGTAGCTTGGGTTACATCCCGACCCCACTTCTAAACGAATCATCCTGTTGTTTCACCATGGAGGCGACCATACCATGTCTGCCATTCATCAGATTAGATGTTAAACTGAGATCTTCGCTCCACCAGTAGCAGGTTGTTTGTGATGTTAAAGATCGGTCTATGTAATTCCCTAGAGTCGGCGAGTTATCTCTGCGTATCTTATCAGAATTCGACCCCACCTATAAACTGTCATCCCGGTGTTTCACAGGCAGTCTGAGTAATCAATTTGATGGTGCCGTCTCCAGGCAGACGTTAATGGACGTCTGTCACCAACATTATTGGTTGGATTACAGACGCTCATTAGTATCCTCGCGAAGAGTAGCCGATATTCGCCACCACAATGCGAGAACAAATTCAAATTCCTCCCTAAAGAAGGGGCGCGATTCATGCTATGAGATGACATATGCTGAGCATATGTTCTACAACCTCTTCAGTGGAAACAAATGAAGAATGCAAGTAGTCTGAAGAGTACATCGAGTAGAGAGGATTAATTCTGCCTCTTTCAGTCAAACCTTCAACCCTGAACAGCTGTTGTGATAAACTGGATAACAAACATCCCTTGGTCATCGACAATAAAGTCCTGATAATTCTGCCATTCTAATTGGTATAGTAGCTAGTAGATAATTACTTTCCAACCCACCTGCCCCCTAGCACGGTGTGGTGTGCTAGGTATTGAGATTATATTCAAAAAACAATGAATATTATTGTGATTTAAAAAGAAGTATTTCAATAAATTCCTCCTAAACTTACTCATAATAACAGGACAAATAAGAGTATATGTTTTGCATGCCTCCCTTCAGACTATAATCCACATTATATGCCCGGATGGAATATTTACATCGCTGGATGCTCTTCATAATGTGACACTGTCAAACCATTCGCTACAAGCCCCAAAGATAATTCTCCACACTGAGTGACTGATTAAAACAGAGACCACAGATCCAATTGGTTACCATATTCTGTTATTTCAGAATCCCGAGCCCAAATGAGGATGCAAGCCAACAGTGGGAAAAATTTAAATATTGGGTCGTTAATGCCTTCAGTTTCAAAGGGCAAAAACGTGTCTGAACGTCGATCAGCACATATGAAGTACATGGACGGATGTGAAAAGTTCCACTTCTCAAGAGTTTGGCTATTGAAAGCAAACAAATTGTTTTTTAAATGTACAGCCCAAGAGGATTGTTGTCAAAATGTGAAATTAATTACACAATAATGGCTAGTGTTGTGTGCTGAAATTGGTTGAATCCATCAAATTGTTCTGAATACACACACACAGACATTTTTATGTTATATACTGAATTGACATTATGTGATGAAACGGTCATTGTGCCTTGACGAGCCCAATAAGGTGAAGCTGGTCGTAGCTTGCTTCATCTGCTTGTACAGCCCTTTGACTTTGACATTTTTGCACTTGCAAGCCTTTCTGGGTTTTGCATCAGGAGTCTCTATTATCAGTCACGCATTGTCCACGTGGAGAATATCAATAATCACACACATGCACAATTATGTATATTTCTCTCAACCAATCAATTTTGGAGCACGGATACATTGCAACTTCATAAATGAAGTTGGTGGTGCTTCTCATTGCGTGCTGCATTTATCCTGAGGAATGCAAAGTCGAAAAGCTGTTGATAATGGTTTATTCTTATGAGATGCATATTTAAGTCTTTGTATGACGTACAAGTTGGTGTGTGTGGGGGTGGTGTGTGTGTGTGTGGTGGTTTTAGTAGCTTTTCACTAGAGTTGTCGGAAGGTCATTAATATTATACATGTATGTGTGTATGCCTATTTATTTTCCAATCTTGATTGCCTTCTTTCTCATCACATTCATTTCTGTAATGGATTTTGGTTGCTTCCCCCGTCAGTATCCATTTTATAAAACTGTTTGTAACATCTCCAATCCTGTGTTGTGGGATCCAATTTTGCCTCAGCAAGATGGTTACACGGTTACATGTGATTATGAGTTAGCGTGTGCAACCAACTGAGAATTGTAACGCTCCCAAGCCACCATTTTGACTCACTCAGTAAAATTCAGGCCATCTCATGGTTCACTCTGGCATCACCAGGTTCTAGTTGTCCAGTTAAGGGCTCGCATGGTATTCGTTGAATATATATGGATGTATTGTTACTAAACAAAAAGCACGAAATAATCAAAATGTCAAGTAAACTTAGTCAGCGTAGACATGCATACACTGTTGATCTAAACACATGTAAGGGTCAAGTCATTATGAGTAAAATAGTCACAAAACTGAAAAATATTGAAACTGATGTTTTTTTTTTTTTTTCCTGAAAAAATTTTCCAATAGTTATTTGTATGATCGCAACTGATACTCTCCGGTGTAAATTCAAAGTTATATATTTTTCTTTCCATTTACAGAGAGTGGAATTAAGAAAGCATATACAAAGAAACGGTCCATGTGGGAGAAGTGATGAAAAGATACAGCAAGACTCTGATGATAAAGTGAAGAGAGAAAAAAAAAAGATGGTGCAAAAGGCATGAAAATCTGACTCTTCCTCTTTCCCTCCTTTCCCCCGAGAGATCTCAAAGCCACCAGCAATGGATCGATCCCACAGAGGGGAGTCAAGAACTGCTCTTGCAATGAACGAAATTCTAACAACAACAACAACAACATTGCACTCCCAGCAACGTATAGGGTGGAACTTGTTAGTAGCCCACTCAATCCCCTGGAATGACGAGATCACCTGCCTGAGATGTCTGCCCCCGCGCTTATGACGATGGAGAAAAATGCTGAGATGTCTGCTCCTTTTCTGCTTTTAATCATTACAAAGTAAGATTAATTTTTTCGTAGCAATGTTCTACACTTCATCCATTACATTGCAGTTGGCAATATTCATGAATGGTGGACATGTTTCCTGAATGTTATTCCTTAAATCCTAGAGTTAGTAGACTATTCATGCGCAGACTCGATAGTAAATGAAAACAGAAAAGTGAATGGGCAATGCAAGTCGTGGTGAGTTGATTTCTGTTCACTACCATTCTTGAGATTGACAAATGCAGAAAGTTCGTGGAATTTGTCTTTCACTAGTCTCTGAGGAAACCAAAAATATTTAAAAACTAGAAGGTCTCCGTTAGAGAATCCTACTAGTTAGAGACATGCTTAGACATGTATGCACTAATTTAGGAGAGGATAACTCAACTGTTTTACTAATATGACCCCAAGGAACAAACTTGGATGTGTGCAAAATCTCATCGGGACAACGGCCCAAAAATGACCACGCCCTTTTTAAAATACCACGCCCTTTTAAAATGACCACGCCCTTTTTAAAAGTCCACGCCCTTTTAAAATGTCACGCCCTTTTTAAACGTCCACGCCTTTTTAAAATGACCACCCCTTTTTAAAATGACCACGCCCTTTTAAATGCCACGCCCTTTTAAAATTCCACGCCCTTTTTAAAATGTCCACGCCCTTTTTAAAACGTCCCGCCCTTTTTTAAAACGTCCACGCCTTTTTAAACGTTACGCCCTTTTTAAAACTCCACGCCCTTTTTTAAAACGTCCCGCCCTTTTAAAAACGTCCACGCCCTTTGTAAACTCCACGCCCTTTTAAAAACGTCCACCCCTTTTTTAAAACGTCCACGCCCTTTTTTAAAACGTCCACGCCCTTTAAAACGTCCCGCCCTTTTAAAACGTCCACGCCCTTTTAAAACGTCCCACCCCTTTTTAAAACGTCCACGCCCTTTTTAAAACGTCCACGCCTTTTTAAACGTCCAACGCCCTTTTAAAAACGTGTCCACTCCACGCCCTTTTTAAAACGTCCACGCCCTTTTAAAAACTCCACGCCCGTTTTAAAACGTCCACTCCCTTTTAAAAACGTCCACTCCCTTTTAAAAACGTCCACGCCCTTTTAAAACACGTCCACGCCCTTTTAAAAAACGTCCACGCCCTTTTAAAAACGCCACGCCCTTTTTAAAAACGCCCGCCCTTTAACGTCCACGCCCTTTTAAAAACGTTCCACGCCTTTTAAAACGTCCACGCCCTTTTAAAAACCCACGCCCTTTAAAAACGTCCACGCCCTTTTAAAACGTCCACGCCCTTTTAAAAACGTCCACGCCCTTTAAAAAACGTCCACCCCTTTTAAAAACGTCCAGCCCTTTTAAAAACGTCCACCCTTTTAAAAACGCTCCACGCCCTTTTAAAAACGTCCACCCCTTTTAAAAACGTCCACGCCCTTTTTAAAAACTCCACGCCCTTTAAAAACTTCCACGCCCTTTTAAAACGTCCACGCCCTTAAAAACGTCACCCCTTTAAAAACCCACTCCCTTTTAAAACGTCCACGCCCTTTTAAAACGTCCACCCCCTTTAAAAACTCCACGCCCTTTTTAAAACGTCCACGCCCTTTTTAAAACGACCACGCCCTTTTTAAAACGACCACGCCCTTTTTAAAACGATCACGCCCTTTTTAAAAACGACCACGCCCTTTTTAAAACGACCCGCCCTTTTTTTTAAACGGACCACCCCTTTTAAAACGAAGCCACGCCCTTTTAAACGACCACCCCTTTTAAAACGCCACCACGCCCTTTTTAAACGTCTCCACGCCCTTTTTAAACCGTCCCGCCCTTTTTAAAACTCCACGCCCTTTTAAAACGTCCACGCCCTTTTTGAACGTCCACGCCCTGTTTGAACGTCCCACGCCCTTTTTGAAACCGTCCACGCCCTTTTTGAAAACGTCCACCCCTTTTAAAACGTCACGCCCTTTATAAACGTCCACGCCCTTGTTAGAAACGTCACGCCCTTTAAACTCCGACTCCCTTGTCTTTGAGGGTAGTCTTTTCTTTTATTTTGAATGAATGTTGGTGGCGCCGTCTATAAGTAAAACTGTGTAAGTGCTGTACATGGATAATTGCTTATAGTCGGTTGTAGTGCTTTCGTTGCCTGTATACGTGTTTGCATTGCTTACTGCATGCGGGATTTGAATCCCACACTCCTGAACACCAGTGTTACGAATTCGCGCCCACCGGCGTGGATCGACCACGTTTTTCTTAATAGCAGCCGCGTCGCCCACCGGACGGACATTCAGTCGTGACCTCCGGAACAATGCCGGAACCCTGTCACTGGGTGGGTTCTTAATCCCACCACGGCCTAGCAATTTTCTACCCACGCAAAATAGGGTCAATCGCCGAATATCGATATACCCTAAGTACTCGTGCAGATAGCCTACGGAGACCGTACTCCGACGCAGTCGGCTTGGACACGAACCGCTCGACGGGTCCGTTCCGTTCTTCAGTGATAACCGAGCGGGTATTATCGCCCGACTCGCCGGATCGTTTCTATTTACCGGGTGTTTTAAACCCAACTACGATTTCCGCAGTGCAGATGTTTTGTTCCAATAGGGGAAAGAGGACGCAACGAACGGGGTAATTTAACAAGCACATTTATTTACTATCGACAGCATATACAGGAATACTAAACACGCAGCAGTAGCAATGCAAACACGTATACGGCAACGAAAGCACACAACCGACTATAAGCAATTATCCATGTACAGACTTACTACATTTCTACTTATAGACGGCGGCCACCAACATTCATTCAAAATAAAAGAAAGACTTACCCTCAAAGACAAGGGAGTCAGACAGGGTCCGTAGACCCTTATACCAGACGCTTGGTGACCGAACTGGCCCCACAAGACCGTTGCAGTTACCTGCACCCTCGTGGTCGCTTGATGCGCGAGTCGCGACGTCTGTCCCCCGGCGCTAGGATAGCCGCGGCTGACCCGGGCTTCCACGGCCGGCGAGCTCTCTCCGGTGCTTCTACACTCGGACGCGCAGAGTTTGCGCCACAGAGCTGGCAGAAGCGCGCTCCGATTCCGCGTCCCTGCACGCGTCCGGACTCCCACGACCGCAAGCTCCGACGAATCGGTCGTTCCATGGACCGCTTCTCCACAGACAGGCCACCACGAGCCCGAAGATCCCGACCAGGAAGTAAGAAGCCACCAAAGAAACCACACACCCACTTGGCTCCTGCGCGCCCTTATATTCCTCCTGGCTTCTTGCTCCGCCCTCCTCGGCTCCTGCTGGGAAGCTTCGAGAAAAAGGGGCATTGCCCATGTCCAACCCTCTCGCCCCCCCCCTCTCGCGACGCTGGGGGGGGGGGCGAGAATCGTTACACTGGCCAGGCAGGGAGATTCATTCCCCAAAATGAGGCCCTCCTTCACATGACCTTTGACTCTGGCTCGATTGCACTTCCCCACACCAAAGCGCGGAAAGCGACGGGAAAATCCGTGCGCCCACCATGTTCCTTCTTGTTTTTCCCTGCGTTACGAAATCCCTTGTTCCTTTTCCTCCGACAGAGACGGCCATTCCATGAGCGGAGAGGGTTGCGATTTGGTTTGTGGAGAAGGGATCGGTAGTGGCGATATATCGGTGGATCGTATAGTTGGGGAGGTGGTTAGGTGATTGGCGAATTGTGTTGGCATTGTGCGTTTGAGGTTATTGGATGCTGTGGTTTGTGGAGGGCGTGCGGTGGTGGTGGAAGGATTGTGGGATCTGAAGCGGTTGTCTTGAGAGCGATGGTTGTGGTGGTCGAGGCAATCGCGTGCGTTGTTGTGCATGGTGCTGGTTGCGTTGCTGATTAAGGTGTTGTTGTGTGGGCTTGGTCCTAAAATATATACAGAAGAAACACTATCTCAAAGGATCTACGCCCTGGTTAACACGATATATCCCTCTAACCAAGCGGTGGGAAACCTATCTGAACACAGACTTATCGTCATAACTTTCTTAGGACCTTTATGGTGTGTCTGGAATTTTTCCACAGCTCGTAACAAAATATGATATATTTATATATTAATAACAGTAATCCCCTTTCTCGCGGGGTTACGTTCAAACCTTCCCGCGCTAAGTGAAAAATCCGCGTCAGGAATGGGACGCCATCCCCCAAAAATTCGATTCGACTTGTCTGGCGGTTTGGAGTGAGTGGGTTTGAGGCTGCCGTGAATCGACTAGTTGTTGGTCTGGTCGTTTGGCAGTGTAGTGGGTTTGAGTTGCCGGAGATCGACTGGTCTGGTCTGTCGGTTTGGCAGTGAGTGGTTGAGTGCGCGGAACGGACTGGTCTGGTCTGTCGGTTGCAGTGAGTGCGGTTATGGTGCCGGAGATCGATTGGTCTGGTTCTGGTCGGGTTTGGCAGTATTTGGGTTATGAGCGTGTCGGAATTCGACTAGTCTGTCTGGTACGGTTTTGAGTGCTGGGTATGACATGTCGTCAACGGCGAGCAAACTTTTTCCTTCCGCAAAGCACATCCTGATTGAGACCTTTTACCTCCTTCTCCTGGAGCGTGCCCAGGACTCTGTCTCGCTGCTCTGCTGGTGTTGAGTAAACCTAGAGTGCAGGCGTTTGGGGCCATCTGTGGGCTTGGAGAAAAATACTAATATTCGTTAATTGCACAAGCGAACTTGTCTCGTGCGTATGTGTGACTGGTCGAGCACCACGCGTCTATAATTTATTGCTTATAATTATATTTATTTTGTATACATTTCATTACCGCGATGATTTCTTCTGG
>CM068964.1:25449294-25461852 GCA_035128595.1 Eptatretus atami | reverse complement strand
GGTTTGAGCCATCCTTATTTTGAACTGAAAACAACTTTTCATCACTTTTTTAGAGAACAAAAGCAAGTCTAATTGGACAACTTTCTTGCTTGCACCCAATAAGTCATTTCGGTGTCCTGGACAGATGTCATGATATTATTCATGCAGATAAAGTAAAACCTTCCAAATATTGTGTCTTCATTAAAACCCAATTCCATGCCATCTCAAAAACGATTATTTTTTACTCTGCAATGAATGCATCAATGAATTTAGTGAAGAAACAAGTACTTGTAAGGGGACTTGGCGTGAGATAACCAGCAGCTGAAAGAAAAGGTCGAGGTAGTGCTCCACAATTGCTCGGGTTTCAAATTCCCTGTATATATCCAAGGATTCTATTCACACGTGACCTTTCAGCAAGCTCTTGTGTTATTCGACGTCATGTGTCATCACCCACTGAGTTTGGAGGATTGGAGGACGAGTGCTTCTTTATCAAATTCCCAAACAGCTGATCTGCATTCAGACAACATGAGGACTAAGAAGCAGGCCCGTATTAAGGCATGTTCAGAGTGTTCGGCTGAACAGGGTCGCCCACCAAAGGGGGCCGCCGCACGCACAAGCTTCCCAGAGAAAAATTGGATTTTGCAGAAAGGTTTTCCTCCGATGTAAAAAATATAAATACCTATACTATTAATGCTCGAAAGTGTTTATACAATCATGTTTAATGTGTTTATCCACATGTTTGTGTGATATCAACATTTAAGTTACTTTCTTATGTTTTAATTGTGGAAGTCACATTCTTCGTGGAATGGATTTTTCTGCACTCATTCGCGATTTCGCTAGTCGTAAAGCTCGAAAAGTTTTATATCATTTAATGTGTTTATCCACATGTTTATGTGAGATCTACGTTTAAGTTCCTTTTTTTATGGTGAATAAAAAAATACACTGCAAATTATGTTTGATAAAAACTACTAGAAGGGGCCGCCCACCAGCAGCCCGAACACGGCCGCCCACCAGCTTAATCCGGCCCTGCTAAGAAGATGTGATTCATTTCAGGCCATTCTTGAATGGACAACAAAAGAAGAACCCTGAAGGGTGCAGGACAACAAAACAATACCGCACATGTTTCATGTCACATAGCGAAGAGATGAAGTGCATCACTGTTGGCTGACTCGGGCAGATTTTCACCAGCATATTTTGCATCTCATGACTAATGACTTGAGGTACAACATAGCAACAGGGATGATGCCCATTTAAATGCAGAGGATTGTTTGCAACCTGCAAGTTTTTTTTTTTTTTCCTCTACGTATCAAGACCATGCTTATGAATGCCTGTCCAACCGAACAAGTCCCTGAATGAATTTGATACAAGTTGCTGAAACAGACACAAAAAATAGTAACAATGAACATGAATATTCATTGCAATTCTCCAAGCAATGGCATTTTGCCTGGCACTTGGGTCGAAATTTTGTGAATAGCCATTTTGTCTGGTCTGGCTTAAACTGGTCACTCATTGCTCAACACGGCAGTGTCACATGCTTTCATCTTTCACAATGGAGGTCTTATAGCAAACTGTCAAATATCCACCCCAGTGGCTTGTACATGGCCCCCTTGGTAATCTGTACAAATTCATTCAAAGCAAGCACATGCACACACACACACCCCAACATCTCTTAACTGGAATGATGACTACAAACCCCTGTGCGACACTAGCAATTGCTGCATGGGTCTTGACCAATGAGTACCTACCACTCATCCACCTTGTTTATGTTCTCATTACCAGTAAATTGAACTTTAAATTGTAACTGGCTGTAATCGTGAAAATTGATTACAATGTCGATATCAATCACAATTGCTTAAGCTGTCTGTGAAAAACAGAACCACACACTGCCTAATGCAGTTTTAGCTGCTCCATTGCCAACTGCAACATCAGTCACACTACATGGCTTTAGAATGCTTTTTTTTTGGCAAATTCATCAGCCCACCCCCTGGGATAAAGAATCAACCCATGGACACATTTCTGGCTCCCTGGTCAAAATCAGCTTGAAGTGGATTCCCCTGAGAAAGTAAGTGAGAATGCCAGACCATAAGGAAATCACATACATATACATACACATACACAGATGTCTTAAACTATTTTATCAGTGTCAGCTATGACAATGGAACAATGCTAAGAGCAGCATCAGCCGACATTATATATATATATTACATAGCCTATGTTTCATGGTACAAAACTTAAACATTTCAACAGTAAGAGAGATGCCAAAGCTTTTTGGTTCACTCATCAGGGAAAGTACGTGAACAGGATAAAGCAGTAACAGCATAAACATTTTATAGAAACAGAGCAATAACCTCAATGCTCATTCGTTGATACAGGAGGCACTTTGTGGGATGCTGCATCTATGTCGCTATATACATATATTTGGAAAGGGGAAGGGGGGGGGTGCTGGTCCATAAATAAATTGTGCTTCATCTGTCCATGATTGTGTCGGTTAGATTTACTCTTGTACAACTTTCTCTGGAATAGTCATATTGTAGAATGGGCAGCGAGTGCTACCCTTAAGGCAGGTGGGGTAAGTAAGACTGTACCTCCTGTAAAAGGTGAGACCAGGTAGGAAACTTTGGCACTTCACAAAACCACACACTATAAAATGCACTTTATAGGGCATTATGGATGCTTTCAGTGCACCACGAGCAAGCAAGTCCATCCCATAACAGCCTCAGAATAAGCAGTCTCCTCACATCCAAAGCATGCATCCTGCCACCCTGCCAGTCCCGAGCCACACTTTGCCCGTGTGCCAGATATATGCAATGACCACCTACCACCTGCTTCATGCCTGTTCAAACCCTCACCTGCCCCTTTGTGTGCGAGTCTGGTAATTGGTGCTATTCGGGTTCTATTAAACATAAATTTGCATGTCCCATCATCCCTATTCGTGTCTGTTGACCACTTGGTTCATTCCGGCCTAGTTATAGCATCTTGTCTATCCTTATCTCCATATTATTTTCCAATAAACTCCATTATAATTATAACCAGTCTTCCTACCTTTGCCTCCCATGCATTTCACCAGCAGGTTTGGATGATCCTTCAGGAATAGTAAATAGTAGTATTGGTTGAACATTGTAACTTAACATCTTTCACTCATTCATGGGGTCTTGTTCCCCACAGCTCAATCGGTCTGTGTTAACAGAGGCCATCTGATGTGACTATTATATTATATTATATGCACACAAACACATATATATATATATATACACACACACACTACCAAACCACAATTTCACCGACTTGTGCCCCACAGGATTTCACAGAAGATAACTCATTTTTAGCTCGCCTGTTCGAAGAACAGAGAGCTATAGCGATACCCCCGGCGTGAGCGTCAGCATCAGCGTGAGCGTGAAAATGTTAAAGTTTTTGGTGCAAGTTATTTCCTTTCTAATGTTTTTATCTACCACACTATTTTACTGATTATAATATACAAATACATATATTGCTTTAAAATTATTTGGATCAGACTTCACTGCAATGCTTTATAAAAAATATTATTAGACTAGTCTTTTAAAAACAATAAATGTATAAACAGGTGAGCATTGGGTGGTTTTGACACCAACTCTCTGGTTAAAAGACTAGTCTAATAATATTTTTTATAAAGCATTGCAGTGAAGTCTGATCCAAATAATTTTAAAGCAATATATGTATTTGTATATTGTAATCAGTAAAATAGTGTGGTAGATAAAAACATTAGAAAGGAAATAACTTGCACCAAAAACTTTAACATTTTCACGCTCACGCCGGGGGTATCGCTATAGCTCTCTGTTCTTCGAACAGGCGAGCTAAAAACGATAAATGTATAAACAGGCGAGCATTGGGTGGCTTTGACACCAACTCTGGTTATATTAACTGTGGTAAGTCATCGACATATGAAGTTTAAAAAATAATAATAATAAAGTGGAATTTTGGTATCTCTTCCTACCTCCACCCCCAACATTCCCACTCAATTCCCCCATCTCCTTCATTTCTTCCCTTTTCTCATTCTTGTTCTAGTTTATCCTTCCCAACCCCCCTCCCCTCCCCACCCCCATTCCCCTACTGAAGTGGGTATTATTTAGATCTTGGCTATAAACCTATTATTAGATTATCTAAAGTATACTTTGGCATCATTCCTGATACTCTGGCTCCTTAAAAATAAAAATCGACTTGTATGATAATTGACAACTTGACATGATCTTATATACCGTGTAGATACATACAGGTCAACATCATTTCAGCAATCCCACGTTCTTAAGCAATCTTCTATTCGAGATTTCATGATAAATAAAAAAAAAAAACTTGCTCCATTTAAAGTCACCTTTTGGGGCAACCTAAGGTCTCCCAAAACGACTTTTGCTTCAAAAATTGGATCAGGTGCCCAGGGGAATGAGTTTTGCAGGATAAACGAGACAATACAATAAACATAGCTGAGTGTGCACAGGGCTGTTAAAGAAAAGAAATGGATTTTGGCCACCATGCTGGAGGCCACAGGCTGTAGTTACGATAGCATTTCCACATAAAGCCCACTTGGAGAAGGAAATGTGTCTCATTTCGTGTTGGGATGCAATTTCTGTGCACCATTTAGTGCACAGCCTGACACAGGATTCAAGAATGAGGAAAATGGCTGAGAAAAACCAAAAGATTGAATTACAGTTCGATAAGCAATTGGATAAAATGAATTAATGAAGTGTAATGCTCATACATGCATCAATTGCTTGAAGCAGTTGCATTTGTCAAGGAATATTGAAAGCCTGTAACGTTAAATGCAGTCATGAACTCCGATAAAACTTAACCTATGTCGTGATTTTGGTTCATTGTAACCCTGGATATTACACTTCAACTGTCAGTGGGTTTCTCTGTGATAACAGGTTTCATAACCATAATAAGTACAACTACAATTACCAACGAGAAGGGCACTCGGAGTTAGGATGCCTCCAAGCAATGCCCGATCCAGTAGAACATATCGGGCCCAATAAATCTGTGAAATACCGTGCCATGTATCGTTTTTGCCTCCGTGGCTCAATGGTGAAGAATCACTTTAAGAATTAAAAAATCGGATCTTCACCAATTCTTCCTCATCAAACAACTTGCCCACCAAGTGTCATCTGAATCCATCCACAACTTTTTGAGATATGTTATATATTATTCACAGCACCATCACTCAATGGTGAAGAATCACTTGGAAAAATTCTCATATTCGAATCCGGATCTTCACCAAAATCTATTAAATTCATCCTCGTCACACACCCAACCTGTGCACAAAATTTCATCCGAATCAATCTACAACATTTTGAGATATCCTGCACAAAAATAAATAAACAAACAACAAAAAAAGACAGACAGGAGTGAAACAACCTCACTCAGGCAAAAAAAACATTATTTTCCTGTAGTAATGCTCTGCAGACTACTGTAATATCTGAGTACAACTCTCATACTATAGTTCTAACTGTAGCATTTTTGCCTGAGCCGTCCACCTTAGGTGGGCAGGGGTAATTAGAAGGGCACTCTGTAGAGCACATACCTCCACCAGCCTGATTAGATTGTGTTTGGTATCCTACCAATAGGCCGGATCTGGTTTCGGATCAGAACTAAAATCTAAATTGGCTTGTTCTTGTAAAACCTAACCAACTCATCCACTAAGTTTCATCTGAATCCGGGCCAAGACGCATGTACAGCACGACATCTCAAAATTCAGATTTTCACCTAAAACTAGTCATTTCATCCTCGTCACACCCCCAACCTGTCCACCAAGTTTTGTTTGAATCCATCCACAACGTTTTAGGATTTCCTGCACACAAATAGACAGACAGACAGACAGACAGCGAGACAAACAAACAAACAGGAGTGAATAAATAACCTACATCCACCTTCGATGGGTACAGGTAACAAAAGGCGAAACACAAGTGCATAATATAGATCAGCCTCACTTATTCCAGGAGTGAAAGGAGAGAATGTGAGTGAGAGAAAGTGCAGATCACTTTGATATTCATTGTTCTTTCTCAGATCTAACAATCTTATAAATAAGGGTGAGGCTCAATTTTATAATACTCGTAGTTATTTTTGATTGCCCTGTTGATGTTACTAACTGAACACTAACATACAATGCTGAGACCTCAGTTTCAAATCCCATGTGACTCCTCCTCCTCCTCCTCTTCCTCTTCCTCAGCCCCATTAAATCGCACCTTGTAGGGTTGGCAGAGGGGGAAGTTTGGCCCAAATCATTCACAAACAGCCAACTAGGCCTTATGTGCAACTGAAGGAGTCAAGAATGCGTAAATTTTTCAAGGTGTCGGACATAACACACCTACTCTTCGTGAAGGACACTGCAGGATCTTTAACATCCACCAACTAATGCTAGCAGACAGGACACCCAATATAACATCCATCTAGTGGACAACGTACTTTGTGATGAAACTCCCTGCCTGTGAAACCCATTTAGGAGTAGATAGTAGAAAAATCGTGCAAATTATGATACAAGCATCAAATTTGGCATCTCTGTTCTGCAGGCTTTCTGATCAAATCTGCCCGATTGGCCATTTGAAAATCCAAGATGGCGGCCATTTTTCAAGATGGCCGCCAATTTAGCCTTTTTTTTGCTTAGAAGTATTTGTAGTTGTCCGATTTGCATGATCGAAGTGTGGATTCCTATGTTTTCAAGCCTGCTGGAGTGGATTTCCTGTTTTTAAAGCCCCCTGACACACTTTTTCTGATTTTACACATTTGTTTATGATTTTCATACATTTGCATGACTTAACATGTATGTAGTAGTAGCTACTATGCATGGGGTGTAGGGGTGTAGTGTTAGAGGTAGTACCTTTGTTTCAGCAGTCAGCCACATCCCTTGGATGGACTACTGGCACTGGTCATCACTAGCCCAACTCTCATCTATGGCTCCAAGAATTGCTAGTGCACGGCATCGGCCACACTCTGGTAAACCACGTTGGCTCGCGGGATAAACTAGATGAGGGTAGCACACAGAAGGTCTCGGCGTGTGATTGAGTACATCTAGCTCCAAATTTTCGAAGTGCACGAAGTTGATGAAACATGTGCTGATTGAATCCAGGCCACTTACCAGTCCTTTAATCAACATTTCCAGTTCATCTCCAAGTAGAATTTCTTGAAGGAGTGATTGTCAGGCACTACCAAGGCACATTGGTGACATCACTGCTGTGAAACTCAGCATGGGTTCAGTGTCAGCTAAGTAGAATTGTATGTTGGCATCATTGTTGGCATCATACTGCAACAACTTACGAGTGTCCCAAATGTTGCCTAATCAACCCCGGATCAGTTAGGCAGCCGCACCTGAATTGACAGGACGTGCCAGCGTGGGAGAGCCGAGACAAGGATAATGGGGTTTTAGTTATCTGGATGGTGTACAGATCGCACGGGACTTATGACACTGATGAACGATCGACTAGGTGTAGGGCAGATGCATAAACCTAGTTGTATCCCATACAGGAAAGTGTCCATTATACATGTACAGGATGGTAAAAGGATAAACCCTCGACCCTGAATGTCATACTGGCCATGGACGCAGTCATCATTGATGGCTCAGCACTTACCAATGCCCTACCTCCACACACTTCAAAGATATTGATGACTATGCTAAAGAAGACATCATCCCAAAGGTGGAATCCTATGGTGCCAGGTACAAGAGGGTGGACGTAGTGTTTGATGTGTACAAGAAGTCAAGTCTGAAGTCCGAGGCAAGGTCGAAAAGGGGGCAAGGAATCAGAAGAAGAGTGACAGGAACCAGTAAGACCCCAAGTAACTGGAGAAGCTTTCTTCGAGATGACAGCAACAAGACTGAGCCATTTCACTTCCTTGCAGAAAAGATGTGTGAAGCACAGACAACAAGCACAGTCATTGTCACAAAAGGAGAAGATGCCATTAGCAACACAAGGAAGTCACTGGATGCTGCGTCTCCATGTTGTCATGAATAAGCTGACACTCAAATATTTGTACACGCCAGGGATGAAACGACGGATGGTAGCAAGTCCATTATCATTAAGGCTAATGACACGGACGTACTAGTCATAGCAATATGTGTACTGCCATCCTTACAGGAACTAGGTCTTGAGAACATGTGGATTGCCTTTGGCCAAGGCACGATGGATTCCAGTCCATGAGTAGTTTCTGCAATAGGGCCTGAGAAAGCTAGAGGGATCCCATACTTCCATGCATTCACTGGATGTGACATCGTGTCTGTCTTCCGCGGTAAAGGGAAGAAAACTGCATGGCAGACTTGGAACGTCTTTGATTTGATGTTTCTGAAACATTCACCAATCTCAGCCAGCATCCAACATTGATTCGTGATCTTGACCTGCAGGGGCTGGAGAGATTCGTTGTCCTCATGTATGACAGATCAAGCGCAGGCACTGGTGTGGATGGAGCAAGACTGGATCTCTTTGCCCGCAAGCAGAGGCGTAGCTAAAATTCCATCGACACAGGCAGCCCCTCAGAGAACATGCAAAGCGTGCGGCCTATCAGGCTGGGATCATCTGGGGCCAGGCAACCATCTCCAGTCCAGCTGAATGGGGATGGACACAGAAAGGAGAGACGTGGCAGATATGTTTGACAACACTACCCCCTATTGCAGCCAGCTGTCAGGAACTGACCAAGTGTTCCTGTAAGAAAGGTTGCAACCGGAGATGCAAGTGCTTTCAGTCAGGGCTCCCCTGCACAGCACTCTGCAGCTGCATATGTGGACAGTCACAGCTGGAGGAACATTCACATGGTATGCATAACTTTGAACATTTACTATCCAGGGCCCAGTTGCAGAAAGGCCTTAGCTTCATATGACAATCATTAAAGTGGTGCAAAATCAGAAAAAGTGTATGTCAGGGTTCTTTAAAAACAGGAAAATCCACTCCAGCAGGCTTGAAAACATAAGAATCCACACCTAGATCATGCAAATCGGACAACTACAAATACTTCTAAGCAAAAAGTCAATTCGGGAGGCTAACTTGGCGGCCATCTTGAGGGCATCTTGGATTTCAAATGGCCAATCAGGCAGATTTGATTAGAATCCCTGGAGAACAAATGTGCCAAATTTGATGCTTGTATCATCATTTGCACGATTCCTCTCAAAAATTGCTGTTACCTGCCCCACTAATTGGAGAGTTTATAGTCAGGTCAAGAAAATAGGCCAATTAAATAGACAGCTCAAAGGTAAGTTCTCTACCTTGACATCATCATGTGGGCCTGCATCTCTTAAATCATACTACAATCTGAGTGTGTGTATGCGCTTCTTTTATGCACTCTTGAAAAAGTTGAAAACTGGTTGTTGTACTCAATGGTGCACATGTGGGTTTAAGCGGTTAAAAAAATAAAAAATATATATATATATAAAAATTCATTTGGTGGGGAGCCTAATTCTCTCGATGCAAATATGTATAGAATAGCACCACTTCCAGTGGGATGGGGTATTAGAAGTCAATAATATATGCCAATTCTGGGGGAGCAGTCCTCAACTTCTTTGCTCGTCCTTGTAATTCATGTAAAAGGTACAACAATGTCTCCTATATAAAACTCCTTGTCCTGCATCAGATGTCACAACCTCAATGAGCCCCAAGCCATGTTTACACAGATAAGTTGTGGTAATTAGTATTCATTAATTCACGAGAATTTTGATTCGTCACTTAGTGGTTCCATTCATATGTAAATATTTAAAGAGACACAAGTGGATGGCAGCAGCAAACAGGTTGGCATCACAAGGTGTTGCTGTTGATCAGGTGACCTCTATTGCCCTGATAATTTCAGCAGACATGCCCCCAGATAGCAAGAACCAGTCGTGCAGATTTAATCCGTGTGTTCTGTGATCTGGACTGATTGAATAGTCTGAAGCTTTACCATGGTATAAATTTCCATCCACACACAAATTAGCTGTGCAAACTTGTATTCAATCTGAAGCAACGTTACTTGGTGAAAACACCTTCAGTCCTGCAAAAAAAAAAGATTTCTCATGAGATCCGATTCGAATTTCGTCTGATCTCATGAGGAATTTGTGAAAGACATTTATTAATACTATCAATAATAATTAATCAATGATATTCACAATTTTCGGTCAAACTTAATGGCTTTAAATCGGTGAAGATAAAAGTATGCGTCACCATCTACAGATACAATGGATGTGCACCCTGAGCCAAGTGATGGTTATTCTGATGACGAATGGCATTCTATATGAAAGACACACGACATCTGGTAAAGCTTTTTGCAACCCTATCAAGGCCTTCGTCACACCAGTCTATTCGCATTACCACCACAACAGTTTTCTCCACTTGAAACGCTTTCATATCGAAAACACTAAATCATTATGAACCGGAATAACATTATTCAGGCCAAACTAGCACTGTATTCCTGATGCTGCATAATCCTCAATGTGTGCAAATAAAATGCGATACTTGTGTAGATCCGCGAGCAAGCGGAGCACGGCAACACGAGATGCATTAATTTCATCTTCAAAATGTTTTCATATGTAGGATGTAAGAAAATGGATTCTTAATCAGTAAGAAAAGTTTCAATCGATTTGGAAGGATGTTATATGCTTGCTTGATTTCATTTTTTAATTGAACGCAACAAAGAATGGTTTTGTGATGGCAAAAAGATAAAAAAAAATAAACAGCCTTCAGGTTCGAGGCATTTCAGATGCTCTCAGGATGAGATATCATAGTCCAAGAAGCACCGGACTATGCATGCCAATGATTTAATGCTGCTCTTGAATACATTTGGAAAGAATAAAAATAAAACGTTTGGAGAGGAGAGCAAGAAAAGTATGCTTGAAAATTAATATTGCCAAAATGAAACTGATGAGATTTAATGCTGAACTTCAAGAAAATTTGCTTTTGAACACAAATATATATAAATATATAATTGAACATGTCAAAACATTTATGTATTTATGAACAATGGAATGGACGAACTGAGAAAGGTATCAATAAAGCAAGAGGAGGAGAAAAAAAAAATAATAAAAAGCATTCATTCATCTCAACAAAGCATGGACAAGCAAAAGCATATTGTTAGCATCTAATATGGAAACATTAAAGAAGTTATTTTGAACATAGCAGAATGTGAGAAGACAATCAAGATGGAGGCTAAGCTTAGAGGATTTCAGCAGTGTTGTTCTGGACAGAAAGAATATCAAATGAAGAGACAAGGGCACAATAAAATGCATCAATGGAGAAATTAGAGAAGCTGGAGGTGGCTCAGGCATACAATGAGGGAAAGATTCAGACAATTTGATGAAATTAATGATGTCCTGGATACCAAGAGGGAAAAGAAAAAGGAAGACCAAGAGAAAGTCGGAGGACTGTTGAGGAAGAATTGAAAACTTTCAATGGGATGGGAGTGAAAGAAACTAAGGTTTGGTGATGGACAGGAAGTAAAGGCGAGATTAAGAAAATAATAATAATTTTTTTTTAAATGTGAAATTTTTATTCTAAAGTGAAAGGGGCTGTTTGAAAGCACTTGTTCCAACATTCATCTCTATCAGTTTCACCTTTTACCTTTTGTTTTAATTTTATTTGTGCGTTTCACCTTTGAACACAAGAAATAGGCACAAGGGGACCGACATCGAAGATAAAAAGGGTGTTCATGTTTAATAAGGAATGGTTGGTCCAACAAGGAATAACAAGTTGGTCCAAAGTACCTCCAAACCAAATTTGAACAGGATTGGCTCAGAAATGAAGGAAGGGTGCAGCTGCAATTGAAAAGAAAAATAAAGAGGAGGAAAGACAAAGAAAGAAAGGATCAGAAAAATAATATCCTCTCCCTCTCTGTAGAAGTGGAGAAATGCTGTCCCATTTAACATTCCCATCTGAAACCTCCACTCATGAGGTAGGGAGTCCAGGTTCAAATCCCACACAAGTTTGTCAATAATCTAGTAAAGTCCTAGTCATTCATGTAAAAATAAAATTGATGCCTATTAGTACGTTTGCCAAGCATATGATGGGAGTGCAAACTCTTCCAGGAGATCAATGTAGAAAACCGATAAAAGCTTTGAATGACCATACAATAGATGTTGAAAATGGATTGCACCAATTCTTAACTGAATGATACAACAATCTAAAAATAAAAAATAAAAAACAACCATATTTTACATAGGTTTGCCACCACACTGGCAGGTGTTGTACATATTTAACTTTCTTCTGGGGATGGAAACAGCTGAACAAAAGGCAAGTTTAGTTATTAAAATATAATTAGGAGTTGCAAGAAAATGCTTTTGTTCCTGCACATTTTAGAAAAACTACGCAATGTTGGTTTCTGTCTGACATGCGGTTTCCGGGCATCAGCAAATTGTTTGTTTCACAATGCATTGGTGTGGTTTGATTGTCAATTCCTCTCCAAGTGTCGGATAAATAACTAACTCATTTCAACATATCAATCCTATGGTTATGTAATCAACAGACATATGCTCTTGGGCGTTTATTTTTGCAAAAAAAGTTTTTTTTACTTTAATATACAAAAAGCAAAACAGCTTTCACAGCATTTTACTCAAAATGGCCAAGCAACATGGTTAAGTTTTATTTCTTTAACCCCCATCCCTATCCTTAA
>CM068964.1:25417700-25440742 GCA_035128595.1 Eptatretus atami | reverse complement strand
AGGGGGGGGGAGTGGGTGTTTGACAGAGAAAAGCCAGGAATCAGTAGCTCAATTGCATCACATTCCAACGGATTGCCCCAAGAAGCACGCAAGCTCATTTGACATTAATTGGAATTTTTAGTCCGATTGTTATAAACTCCCACCCTGGAGCACGTTCTCAATTCATTACCTTCGCTGTATGGTCAGTAACACCTGTTCAATGGGCCTGAGACACTGTGGCTTTATATCCAGTCCAATGAGTCTCAGATTTATACTTGGCTCTTAAAAGACAAATCATAAACAATGTGTATCTCGTTAAAGTCGGTGTTTGGAATAATTGCTGCTCATGCAGGCCTGGAGTCTGATGTTTCACTGCAAACCAAATAATTAAGTCAAAACACAGGAGGATTTTGGGAAGTGGGATGCTATGACAATAGAATTGCCATGGGTCATGCATTGGATGTACGATGGTCAAGCCGTTGCCAAAGCAACCCAATGGAGTCACAAATCTGCGGAGTGATGGAGCCTTTAGCTTTCCATTTATTAGGCCTGTGCAGCCAGATTGTTAATTCCAGTCTTGCTAATTCCCTCCAGGTCACAGCATGGCTGTCTGACACCATTTCATTTTCAGATTTTTTTCATTATTATTTCCTGCAAAATTATTGTCACGACCAGTGCTCACACCGTTTCAAAACTTCATTTGGATTGTGCTGCAACTAATTTACATGTTCACCTGTCATACAGATAGACGACCAATGAACGAATCAGTGTTAACGGATTCCACCAGTGAAAAGGAAAAATTTCAGCCAAATGGAGAACAGAAAAGATAAGATCAACAGTATGAAATGGTCTGTTCGGAACCTTAACTTAGCAGAATCCATAATTTACACCGCCCTCAGCTTCTGTTGTCTCCCGCCTTCGGAGAAACAGTTCCTCATGTCTGATTTGATCTCTATAATCAGAGAACCTCTTAAGGCCGAGTCGGATAGAGATCAGAAATGCTCCTCATGATGATGTGTCACAACACACATAATATATATTTATATATTCACACACACAATACATAACACATATATTCACACACACACACACACACACACACACACACACACACACGGGATCTTTGAAATCCAGTTATAGCTCACTTATAATATCCCCTGTAAATGATGTTATGGTCCATAATGCACTTTCTGGCTGGCAAATTAAATCTCAGTAACATTGCAACCAGCAGACCAAATATGGAATGAAATCAATCAATTGTATTATATACACAGACATACAAACCTGACGCGATGGCCCGTTCGATGGGGAATGACCTGAGGATTAAGCACAAGAAAATTCATGATTCTAGCTTCAAGGGTTAATGGCTGCAGATTGTTTTTTCGTTAAAATACCCCCACATTTAGAGGTTTTTCGGCCGTTGCTAGGCAATGGAGGGATCCTAGCAACGGTTCTTTCTCACACATAACTAGGACATACCATGAACCTACCATACCAGTTTCATGTATATCTGACTCATGGTCTCTGAGATATAACGAACTTCGTTTTTTTATTGTTTTCGACCAGGGTTCATTCAAAGTCTATCTTCTCCGACAGTTTTCATAGGATCCGGCTGGAAATTTTGACAATATGGCTGAATGTACTGCCCACAGTCGCTCGTGGCCCGATTTTTGATTTACGAAAAAACAATTTTTTTATGATTTTTCAAAATTTCAAAGTCCCGTTGCTAGGAAACGGTGGTGTCCATAGCAACGGTTCTCATTTGCACCAAACTAGGTCATGGTATGAACCTACCACCAAGTTTCATCGAAATCGCCATTGTATTAACGGAGCACTGGACCGAAGACAGACAGACAAACATATCGACGGAAAAACTGATAATAAGGGTAGAACAAATTTCAAATTTTTTTTTTCGACTGGTCGACTACCCAATAAATAAATAAATATATATGTATATATGTATATATAGGGTAGCCCGAAAGTTACTTTACCCTATTAATTTCTCGCACTTCCTCCGTCCCTTCCCCCGCTATGGTATGCGGAAACACTGACTCAAGAAGAATGATGGAGCACATACAGATACAATGACTAATTATTGTAAGTACTGTACAATAAAACCTGTATATTAACAGAGTTCAAGAACAATGCTTCACTGGGAAGGGGTAAAGTGACTTTCAGGCTACCCTGTATATATATATATATATATATATAAATGTTGCAGTTTTCCAAGACCCCAGGGAGCTACATCCAACACAAAGGAATCCTGGAGCTTAGATATTATATAGCCATAATATTTTGTTTAGTTGGATAACACCTTCCCTTTTGTCATTGGACAGGGAAATGCATTGTGTTTGTGTAGCAGGTTTGAATCCCCCTTTGTAGCTCTCCTTTTTCTAGATTCCCCCCTCTTCTTCTTCTTTATCTTGCTCTCTCCTTCTCTGCACCAAATAACGGTGCATCCATACACACAAACAACACTACACCTATAAAAGTCACGTTAACGATCGGACCCGTCATAGTCGCGCTAGGTCCTTTCCAGGACTTTATAAGCTGCGCATCCGAGGACAAGAGAGAGGACTGTGTGTCCAGAGAACATGAGAAGCCATACGGAGCCTTCAAGGAGCGAGCCGGGTGAACACGAGCCTCTGCATGGACGGCCGGTGGACACACATCGATTCACACCATCATTCTCTTACTATCCCTATTTCTAATCATTCACTTGGAATTTACAAGAGCAATCAACAATTGCCCCCCTCCCCTCTCCTCCCTCATCATCCTCAATCCATTCAGGACTGGGTTAGTCATTCACTTTCACGATTTCCTTGATTGCATTACAAAGCATTCACCCACATCTCTCCCCACAAGGCACACCACATTGCTCACAGGCTGGTGAGTAAGGTGTCAGTGAGGAGTCAGCCGACGTCTAATTGGGTGAGTGAGGTGTTACCAACAAGCCCCGCCTTCTTTTTCTCTCTGTCTATCACTCTTTCTAATCTCTAGTTCTTACAAAGGCGCCTGTCTGTAGTTTCATGACAAGTTGACTGTTGAAGGGGCAATACTTTCTTTTGACACTGCCTTTTTACAGCCATTTTTCCCTGCTGTGCAGGAGTTAGCTTTTTTGCAGGCTCCATGCAATCATGGTTCCCTTCTTGAGGCAGTTTTTTTTTTTATGACCGGATGCCCTTCCTGACGCCAACACTGGTCGCCTCTTAAGACACACAGGGATATGGTACACCTATTCTAACCGGGGCATACACCAGGACCAGTACACTGGTACTCATTTTGTCGACCTTGTAAGGATGACAGGCTGAGTCAACCCCCTGGTGTTAATTCAGTGGAAACAGTGCTTGGACTCAGGACCATCGGATCCCAAGCCAGCCACCCTAACCACTAAGCCAACACCAGGCTTCCTTTTGACACTGCATTGCTTGTGTGTGTATATATATATATATATATATATATATATTGTGCCCGTTCAACACAACCAATCGTTTCTAACCTGCCCAAGTGGCTCTTTCCAACCTGTCCAAGTGGCTCTTTCGCCATTGGTTCGACATCGCAAAACAGTGGAGAAAAACTCCCATCTACTATTTACATACTATGTTGGATGTTCATCAGCATCCCACTGACGGTATTGCTCTGCCATGTTAATTGGAAAGGTGTGGGGCTCTGAGAAGCGCAGACCTCATCAGGAGAGACCAATTTGCTGGGAAGGTAATGTGGGGTTTGGAGAGGACCCTACTATACTTAAATCGATCATCTGACGTCCAAAGTTGCTTTGCAACTCATCGGGCCGCAGAGTTATCTGCGGCGCATTGACTTCAGGGTCAAAGGTCAGGAAGCGGGTTATAGTAGAACCCGTAATATTATTATACATATACATATTCAACAATGCAGCATTCGCTAAACAAAGAAATGGACCATCGTTTGCCTTTAACAGTCTTGTTCTTGATGGATCCACAACTATGCAGGCAGTTTAAACCTGTCCTTGCATGAAATCCCATTGGGTATTCGGACTGCACAGCCACCTTAACACCAGTCTTGAATGCCGATTGCCTTGAAGTCATGTGACCACATTTGCAATAACATAAGGTGCACAGTTCCTTTTAAAACACAATTTGCTTTTTATTTTTTTTCTTAAATACTCATAACAGTTTTGATCTATGGCATTGACTAAACAAAGGTTTGGTTCCAAAGAAAAACTTAGTTTTATGAACAGCAGTGCCAGCCACTTTATATTCCCCTTTAAACAGGTGTATGCAAATCAACCACCAATTCATACTAGATTCTGCAACAATATGTGAAATGAAGGTTGTCGTTCAGCTTTCTCTCAGCCATCCCTCTCCTCTCCAACAATAAAACCTCAAACCAGCCTATTTCAGCCCACATCAGCTTACGTTGAGTGTACATATATATATATATATATATATATACATACACACATCAAAAAATAAAAATAAACTCACCAATCTTACATAGCATGGATTGGTACAATTGAGTAACCATGTGAATCAAACATACACATATTGATTGGTAAGAGTGAGAGCCACCATCCATGGGAGCCAGTGGTGGAATATATATATATTTTTTTTTAAACAAGTCTTTAACCACTCGACCAAATTAACAGCCACACACACCAAGGTTCTACTTGACACTATTGTTTCGGAAAGTCAGATAGCCACCTGCTCCACTCTTCACCATTAACACCCATAGAGACAACGTTTTGTGGTTCTTTTTGGCCGGTGTTACAGTTTCAGCTTTCAACTTCCAACTTCCACCACTTAGAATTTCATATTTCTGTTTTTCTAACCCAAAGCCTTACTTTTATTCTGGCCCATAGCAGTTTATTTTTACCCCCCTCATTCTCAAACACAATGCCCCTTTAGTGACATTTGAACTGTTGGCTATGAGTTATGACAAAGCGATGACAATGCTAAACGTAAAAAAAAAAATTCCACTCGTTGTTCATCAAACTTTGTGTGTGATATCGAACCTGATGGGGAAGTTGTTGGTGCTTCCTGCTTCGTTTCCTCCTTCAAGTCCTTGCCAGCTGTCCCGTCCACAGCAGCTGGGGCATCTCCAACTGCAGTTTTCTCATCTGTTTCTTTCACCACGTTGTCAATTCCGCCAGTAACTCCGGCAGTTGCCCCAGCAGCTTCTGTTTCACAGAAAAAATGACGATTTTTTTTATACGTTAAGATAAATTAAGTTTTTGTTTTATCTATATTCATGATCTTCATACCATAAAAGATAACCATGAGGGACATTCAAAAGATTATACGTACAAGACACACAATAGTCAGACACTTTAACTAACCTTTACATTTTCCCCACATACAGTGTGTGGTCGTATGGCAGCTTAGCTGCCGGGGTAGCTTATCATTTCTTGAAGCGAACTGTGTCGCTGATGCAGTGCCCCTCTACCAGTACACACACTGGAACTGGTACTCATTTCGCTGACTCGGAAGGATGACAGGCTGAGTCAACCCCCTGGTGTATTAATTCAGTGGCCGACGGGCTTTGAACTCAGGACCCTAGGATCCCAAGCCGCCACCCTAATCACTGAGCCAACACCAGGCTCCCCACATACAACTACTGTATATCTAACAACGAGAACGACACTCTGTAGAGTGCATACCCCAAACAGGCTGAACAGCTTGTTTTGTATACCACTGATGGTCCAGATTCAGATCTGGCCAAAAAGCAAAATCTAATTGGCTGCTTCTTGGCACCTAACCAACTCATCCACTAATATTTATCATAATCCATATACAACTCTGAAATATACTACACAAATCGTGTTTGGCCCCATCTCTCAATGGTCACACACACACAATCGATTTTTGGGAGATTTTTTTTTTTTTTTTAAAGAGCCGAAGTGAACTCCTATGTGAGTGAGTGATGGTGTGAACTGGAAAAGAGTAATTGGCGGTGGGGTGTGGGGGATTAGATCCTCTACCCACCATTCTTTCCCCTACCACCACTCCAATTTGACGCTGACCCTCCTCCCACACCCCACCCGAGAGGGAGAGGAATGGTGGGTGGGGTTGAGGGTGTATTATGGGGAAGCGGAGAGGGAGAGATTGTAATAGGGTGTAAACAAGGAGGGAGGGGGAACCACACCAAACTGAGGTGAAACTGTCCTGAATGTATAAAATAATAATAAAAATATAAATTCCTTGTTCATTTGTTTAATCCCTAATCTCCTGAACTCAATTAAGATTGTGTCCATGAAAAACCTTTCTGCAGATAAGTTTGATTTTCGAGTGTTGGAAGCAGCCTTAGCCTTCCTTCTCTGTTCAATGTCTGGCTTGCCTTACAATAGCTAAAATTACACACTGTTGGACAGTTGGAAAATAATTTTGTCATTTCTACTGTGGAAGCTGAAAGTCAAGTGTGGTCAAGTGAGCCGAGCCACCTGTGCATCATTTGCCTGTAGAGTGAGCACCGCATGTACCAACACACATTGAACACCAAGGCAATGCATTTTCTCCAATAAGCATTTGTTTATCTTACAGGGGCTACTTCACAGGTCTCACTTTACCATGGTATGTGGAAAAGAGGGAGCAACATGGAGACTTGTTCTGTAAAAAGGATGAAAAGTTGTTTTCTATTGACATTTTTAAAAACTTTAAGTCAGTCTTTTCTTTTGTGCTGAATCGGAGTGACAACTATGCAATCATTTCACATCACTTTGAAATGAAACAAAATGAAAAACAAAAACCGTTTTCAGAAAAGGAAAAAAACCAAGACTCATGTATGGGACGAGTTTGTTTGAGACCAAAGTTGCTTTCAAGGATGTAGCACTTGCATCGCCTTTCCTTATAATGCACCAGTGAGTCAGTGGATTGGAAACTTTGCGGTACCCAATGAGTAACCAACTGCATGTCTCACGGATATACGAGTAGATGAGGAACCGGAGGAACTGTTGACCATGCACAATATTCCTTCAAACACCGTATCTTGGTCCTTCCATTATTTTATCCAGCTATGAATGCTCAAAACTAAAATTCATGAAAAATGTATGTATTTTTAGGTACGAGATATTGTTTGTAATCAATCTTTATAAACTTGCAGGTCTAATTATAATAGGAAGCATCACTAATCTGACAATGCTTGTTGTTTCTGAGTATATATATATATATATATATATATATATATATAATATTACTATGAAGACACAAGGGGAAAACCAGAGATTCACTTTTTATAAATTTCAGGGTTATTGCACCTGCCAATAGTTGGCAACATAAGGTTTCCTCTCACAATATTACTTTAACAAATAACCAGGGTGTCACATAATTTATATGGTATAAAGTTTAGCCGTGCAATGAAAAAAAAAGTGTTGTCAAAGCTGAACAAGTAGAAACCCAGAGTTGTCAGTACTTTACTCCTGGTTATCTCCCTTTCATTCATGTTAACTGTTCCACCATAATATTCAGAGTTGAGAAACTAAAAAATGAAAGGTTGTAAAACTTTCACAGCATAAACTCTGAGCACTACAATGGCCTATTTGGTTATATCATGGGCTCCGTAGTTGGTGCATATCGTGGTTCAAGCCTGGTCAAACCTTTGTGACTTTTATGGGACCCACGCCGTGGCTTAATGGTTAGCGCGTCTGAGTACCCATCCTCATTCGATGTACCCACCCCGCCAATCAACCTGCTTAGGTATATGAGGGAGTCACATGAGGTGACTTCGGCTATCGCGGGGGTGGTTTATCCTTGTTTCCTCCGTTTTCCATCATATTAAGTAGTACGGAGTAGAAATGGAGAATCCGTCGTCATATAAGCGAAATACCCTTGAGTATGGCGTTGAACACCAATCAAACAAAAAAACAATGACCGTTTAATGTTGAAAAAAATAATCTGTGATCACCAAAGTCATGTAATGTATGCTAATAACCAACAAGCATGAATTTGCTACACATCCTGGGTTAAAATTGCATGGCAATTATTAAACAAGGGAATAACCAGTGATGTCAGTTTGCAGCATTGATTCGTTCTTGGCTCTTAAATTAAATAACACAGACGCTTGGCAAATGCTACATGCTTAATTTGATCGGCCAATGATCACTCTTCCTTTTACTGGAAAAGAAATCTATATGACAGTTATTAAACAGTCCACCAAAGTCTTGAAACTTTGTTTTTCAGTTTCTCTTCAAAATTGACTTATCCTGACATCTCTGGTTTTCCCCTTGTGGTCTTCATATATATATAGGGGGCTGCAAAAAAGTAGGTATACAGTAAGGATTATACCAGTATTACCAATATTACCAGTATTATAATAGTGGTGCTAGGATGCATTTAATAATTCATAATTCATTACTGTATACTTACTTTTGCAGCCCCCTGCATATATATATATATATATATACATAAAAGTTTGCTACATTATGGGTATGAATAAAATTATGGCTTGGTGTAAAATCTTTGCAAGATGCTCCAAAAGAATCCACAAAAGGGAAAATCACCACCTCCTCCATTCACCCGAAAAAAATGATGTCTGGTGAAGGTGCACCCCGATTCAACAATGGCCAAAGAGTAAGGTATCTTTAAATGTGTAACAGAAGCTCCTTTAAGATCATCTTATGCAAGGATAGTTGGCTGATGTACAAACTGTTGCCAGGATGAGGACATAATGGTTGAGGATCACGGTGTTGTGAATCACCGAAATAGCCAAAGAATTTGGAATTTCTCAAGGCAGCGTTTTGACCATCATTCTGGAATCCAAGACAAGCTCCAAACTTGGCTTACTGACTTCCTCCATTCTCAATCAACATGCGTCTCTCAACAGGATCTTTTAATCTCCCCTCCTTGTCAAGGCTGGAGTGCCACAAGGCAGTGTTCTGGGCCAGGTCCTATTTCTAACCTTCATTAGCCATCTCTCTGACTCTTTGGAAAATCCGATTTATCTATTACTGACGACTCCACCCTCCGCCGTGACATTACATCCTTCAGATTGGCAGGCAGCAGCCCAATTCCTTCTCTTCAGACCTGAACAAAAATCGCAAGTTGGTCAAACACTTGAAATATGCATCTTTCAATCCTGAGAAATCTCACATTCTCATCATCACCATCTATCTCCAAAAGGACCACATGACAAACCCTTCAATCTACTTTCTTAACAATCCTCTTGAGGAAGTTCAGCAATTAAAACAGTTAGAATTCACTATCTACCATGATCATTCTTGGTCAAAGCACATCAGCTTCTATTTTTTGTATACACTGTCGAGGCTCATGAGAGCCAACACAGAAGGTTCAACAAGGGGAGCAGGAGACAAGGGGGTGGGAGAGAGAAGAAAAAAATACAGTGGGGAACAGAGACATGAGGAGATCTGTGGAAGGGAGAGGGATGGGGCGGAGTACACAGGGTAAGCAAGATGGACACTACAGGGACTTTCAGGTCCTAAACAGGGACTTTCAGATCTCTTAGCCTCCAAAGGCAGTCACTGACTAAAGATCCATCATCATGCAAAGTGCTTCTTTGGCACACCTGAACTATTATCTCCCTACAAGTCCTTCATCCACAGCTTGACTGAGTACTGCTTTCCCTTCTGGGCTGGCACCCCTGCCTCACAGCTTGCTCAGCCGGACACCATGGAAACCAAGGCCTTCAAGATCATTGGAACCTCCCATGATGAAGCAGAGTCCATGGGCCTACCACTTTAACATCACAGACAGGTCTCTCACTCATAGTCTCCGTCCTTGCACCCTCTGCTCTTTCCGTGCTTTGTTCCCACCCCCAAGTTTCTGCAGAGTATACACAGTCCCACCATCAACACCATTCTGGGGAAACTACCTAAATCCAGGATCACTGCTTGCTTGCCCTCATGCATTCCTCTTTTTTCCCGCCTTTGGAACAAACTCCCACACATTCTTCAATCCCACTCTTCCCTCCAGGTCTTCAAAACAGCTGTCCACCACCATTTCTCATCTTCCCCCATCCAAAAATCATGATCTTTTCTACCCGTTAATCCACCCCAAACCCACCTCCTTCCAAATTCCCTGTAGTACCATCTTGTTTTCTCCATGTATCCCACCCCCATCCCTCTCCCCTCCACAGATCTCCTGTCTGTTCCACACTATTTTGTGCTTCTCTATCCTGCCCGTCATCTCCTGCTCCTTTTGTTACAAGTTCTGTGTTAGCGCTCATACGAGCCTCGATTTTGTATCCAAAAATAAATAAATAAATACCTGTATTAATAACAGGAAAGGTTAAGCCTGAATTATCTTGCTTGCACAACTGGCTAAATGTAATAGAGCCATCAAATGCACTTGTAGGTTTGAATAGCTGTTCAATTACAACCACCCTGTTGTCAATGGAGCAGTTGCCATCAGGTGACGAGGCTTTAAATGCTCTACAGGCCCCTCAGCCTCAGGTAATCAAGTCCCAAAAGGAAACCACAATCAGGTTTATTTTCTAAAGTTTATGAGACTCAGGTAGAAGTTTGTACATGACAAAGAAAAATGAGATTTGGAAACTAAAATAAAATAAATAAATACATTTTAAAACAAACAAACAAACAAACAAACAAAAAACACGTCACGCCAACGTGCAATTCTGGCCTCAAAAGACAGGTGTTATGATCACCATGTTCAAATGACTCAGCCAGGATGCTTCACTACATCACACTGTGGTTTGCAGTCATTGTGATACACAATAGAGATTGCCAAATCATTTGCTCATGCCACAATTAAGGTACTCAATTACCAAGTGTAGTATTACTCACATTTGTTATTTGTCAGGTGTTAACAATCACTCGATAACAATATGAGGCATGGGATCGGGGAGGGTGGGGAGTTATAGAATTAAACAACCATGGACTTTAGGCCTAATGGATTACAAGCAATGTGGTGGGCAAGTCGTACCTGCATCCAGAGGTTGAACATTCTCCAATGGTACCGTTTCATCGTGATCATCGCATTTTCCATTCACCCGAAAACTAACCTTCCTCTGCAAAGTGAAGGTCATAATGCCATCAAGAATTACATCACAAACAGATAAACAAACTTGGCCTGAAAACAGATGAATTCATTGACAGAAATCACTGTCTTTGTTAGTTTATTTGATGGAGTCGCAAGAATCTCATAAAGAACCTCAATGAGTGAAATTGCTAATACCAAAGGTTTCCGACTGAATAATGGGAAAAGTTATTTGTGAATGACTGCTGGCAGTGTATCGTGTTCTGCGCATCGGTCACGCTGGGATACCTACGATTCGTTACGGAGCAAATTGTTTATTATATAGGACTGCAATGGTTGCTGAGAGTGGTCAATGAATGTAAATGTTCATAATGAAATTCGATTTTACAGCTTGTGGAAAGATGGCGAGTTCTTTGGGAAAGTTCTCACTGCTTCCCCAGATATGGAGCTATCTTGCAGTGGCATGTAGTTCAAGCTCTGTTCAAGCGGTTATAGAACAGTATAGCATTTACCAGTGATTTACAAGGTGGAGAGGCTTTTTACTTGGTGCACTACCATGTCAGTGCATCACTATATTTTATCATATCAATAAACTCAACTTTGGACGATGGCTGACTGCCGATGGGACATCGATAGATCCAAAAACATGATCGATTTGTGACAATCACAAAATAAATAATTTTACTCAGAGGTAATATTTATTTTTATTTTTTTCAATCGGCCTAGTCACCCTCAATCTAGCCCATGTTGCATTCCCAAACAATGTGTCCAATACGTGCAAGATATATGATGAGATGCAACAACAAAAAATAAAAATAAAGAAAGAAAACAAATAATAATAATAATAATAATAATAAATCATTAAAATAATAAAAATACAAAGAGCAATCAGATTGCAGACCTTCACCAGGACTTGTTTTGCGTGGTGTATTTTGTGTGGTGTGTGCATAATTAGACACAATTAGAACTGCCACTTTATAACTACAAGCAGTGATGACCGGGTACCAAGACGTCTCACTTTGATCGGACACCTGACCCAGGATTTTTTAATATTATTATTATTATTCAATTGAATTTAAAATGGGATTAAAAAAATTAAATTCAAATCAAATCAAATGGAAGACCAAATAGGTACAGTCATGCATTGGAGTAATCAGGGGGAACACAAACCAGCAAAAAGCAAAGATGAAGTTATCAGGAGGAACCTGGATAGCATTCACATTTCATCTGCTACTCCTCCACCCACAAACCCATCCAGGCACAGCCAAGTGAGCCTTATTCTTAAAAAATTAAAACAAACAAAAAAGAGAACCCATATCAAAAACATGAAATCATTTTGGCTGCCAGACCATGCGTCTGGTCAAGTTAAAATTAAAAATTTGCATTCATCACTACTAGATCATAAATATGAAGTTTCACATCGATTGATTAAGCGGTTCCAGAGAAAATATTTAATATATTTCATCAATCCAATATGGCTGCCAAACCATGTGATGTATCAATTATTCCTGAACAAACTTGTACACCCAAGGCTTGGGGAACATTTGTGTGAAGTTGCCCCTCAATAAGTCCAGCCATTCTGGAGAACATTTTTATAGGTTTTAGGGTAAATCCATTATGGCTACCAAACCATGTGACCTATGACATCATCTGTGTGAACCTTTTGTTCCTCATGGATAGGTGGTCATACCTGTAAAGTTTCTCCTCGATCTGTTCAGCCACATCGGAGATTTTTTTTGTTTTGTTTGTTTTTAAACAAACAATATGGGTGCCAAATCACATGAGCGATGGTGTCAAAATATTTTCTGTGGACCATTTTATCCATAAATAACCCTCAATTTTCATACTAATCGGATGTAGCATTCTACATATGCAATTATGACGTCATAACGAAGGCACCTATGAGGTCATTAAAAAAAAAACACTTATTCCCGATGAGGAGTACTTTCCAGATGCCAAGTTTCAATTTTTTCCTTGGTGCGGTTTCAGAGAAATAGGTCTAAAAATTTTCCATTTTTCCAACATGGCTGCCACACCACGTGACCTATGATGTCAAAATTATCAATAAACAATCTACTTGAGTTGTCGCTCCTCTGTTGAAAATTTCATGTCGATCCAACAAGCAGTTACGGAGAAAAACACTAAAGTTCTGTGCAAACAAACCCAAATGAGATACCCTCTCTTTCGATGAGGGCAACAAGAAAAAGAGCAACAAGACATTGCAGACCCTCAGCAGGACATGTTTTGTGTGGTATATTTGGTGTGGCATTTGTTTACTAGTGTGTTACATAATTAAAAACAGACAATTAGAACTGCCACTTTATCACTACTGCCAGTGATGACTGGGTACCAAGACATCCCACTTTGATTGGACACCTGACCCTGACTCATGATGTTTATATTATTATTCAATTGAATTTAGAATGGAGTTAAAATAAATTCAATTCAAATCAAATGGAAGACCAAATTGGTACAGCCCAGCAATGAAGTAATCAGAAGGGACCAAAACAAGCAAAAAAAGCAAAGATCAAGTCACCAGGAGAAACCTGGATCGGATTCACATTTCAGCTGCTACTTCTCTACCCTCAAACCCATCCAGGCACAGCCAAGTGAGCCTTATTCAAAATAATAATAATGATAATAATAATAATAATTCTGGCTGTCAGACCATGCATGCGATCAAGTTGAAATTTAAAATATTGTATTCCCAATCACTACTAGATCATAATTGGAAAGTTTCCCCGCGATCTGTCCAGCCGTTCTGGTGAGGAAGATTTTTTTAATCGGTTATAGGGTAAATCCAATATGGCTGCCAAAGCATGTGACCTATGATGTCACGTGTGAACGTTTTGTTCCTCATGGATAGGCAGTCATACTTGTAAAGTTTCGCCTCAATCTGTTCAGCGATTTCAGAGATGATTTTTGAAGTTAAAAATTTTTTTTAAACATATGGCTGCCAAATCACATGACCGATGAAGTGATTTTTTTTTTTTGTGGACCAATGACCGAGATGACCCTCAAAATTTCACACTGAGCAGATGTAGCGTTCTGCATATGCAATTATGACATCACAACGAAGGCACTATGACGTCTTTAATAAAAATAAAGAAAGAAAGAAAACAATCACTCTTATCCCCATGAGACGTACTTGGCATGTGCATGTTCCTTTCTTTTCTTTTTTTTTTTTCCTTTGTGTGGTTTCAGAGATACAGAGGTCCAAAGTTTTTCTGTTTTGCCAACATGGCTGCCACACCATGTGACCTGTGCCATCAATTATCATAAAAACATTATACATGAGTAGTTGGACCTCTGCAACAAGCGATTGTGGAGAAAAGCACTAAAGTTCTGTGTGGACGGCAAATAACAAACAAATAAATAGAAAAAAAATATTAAAATTAAAATTAAAAAAAAAAAAATCACTCAGAGCAACACTTGGCAAAACATAGTAGAACGGCACCAAGTAGAGCGCATACTTCTGCCAGGCTGAACAGTTGATGTTTTGTATCCCACTGAAGGGCTGTATCTGAACCAAAATCTAATCCGCTTGTTGTCACCTAACCAACTCATCCACCACTTTATATATATATACATGTCACAACGACGTCACGTCACATAAAAAAAAAATTTTATGAGCCTGATGTGGCTCAGTGGTTGAGGCAGTGGCTTGGGATCCTGATTTTGAGCCCCGCTGGCCGCTGAGTTACCATCAGGGGGGTTGACTCAGCCGGTCATCCTTCCAAAGGTCGGCGACATGAGCACCAGTATACTGGTAATTATCCCTGCAGGGTCGAAGGCGACTCAAGGGTTGGCGTCAGGAAGGGCATCCAGCCGTAAAAACATTGCCACAAGAAAGGGTACCATGATTTGGAGCCCGCAAAAAGCTGACCACCACTCAGGGATAAAGGCTTTTAAATGGTGTGATGATGTAATCGTTTTTGGACCTATCAATTTTAGAAATTACAATTGTGTTGACCGTTTGACCTTAAAATTAATTGGTGGTGGAATTCATTGACCAAATATATAAATCCTGTTCAAATGTCGTCAATCAAATGCAAATTGTGATTTTAGAAAGTGATCCTAAGTTGTTTATCATTTGGCATGTGCTGACCTCTACAATCATTGGTGGTTGTATTCGATGAGCCGACATGAAAATCCTGTTCAAATTGCAAGTCAATAAGACGAAAATTGACAATTTTAGAAATGTGGCCCATGTTCAGAGTTTTGCCGATGTTGACTGATTGGCCAATATTGACCTCAAGAAGAGGTAGTTGAATTCATTGACCTGATATGCAAATCCTATTCAAATTTCAAGTTAATCAGATGAAAATTGAGGATTTCAGTAAAGTTGGCTCAAATTGGCCTTTGGGTAGGACCAAAGGCCTACCTTTTTACTTTTTACTTACACTATAGACCTTTTTACTTGACCAAATTTTAGGAATCTTCAATGCGGGACCGTCTCAGGGTCAGATTAGGTCAGGTATGGGAGCATACACCAGAGCAGCGCGTCGCTGTGTCCACTTTCCGCCAGTACTCCAGGGGCCTCAGTCTGGGCATCCCCCAGGCAGATGCCTGGTCCATCCCCATCTCCTCGAGATGCTGATCAACCTGCTGCAACCATGAGGCATGTGGTCGGCCTATTGGCCTACTCCACTCACAAGGCTCCCTCGCCAACAGAATCTGGTGAGCAGGATCAGCGTCAGGAAAACTAGCCACATGTCCAGAGAGCCGCAGCTGACGCTCATGGAATTAAGTCTCCGTCTCAGATCACTGCTGATTGCTGCTGATTTCCATATCTACACACCCTCCTCACCAGAAAACCCGGTGGGGGAGACGGGTTTTGACGCCAACAACCCGAACATGAAACAGGTTAGCACAGGTTTACATGCTACCTGTAGCAAGCCACAGATATAATCTGGCTTGACCTGACAATAATCTGTCACAGGGTCGGTGACCATTATCTCCGAAAATTTCAGAACGTTTGGTTGAGAGTTTTGGGCTGGAGGTGAGCAGACAGACAAACAAATGGAGGTGATCAACATATTTGCTTTTGTCGTCTTTTTTTTGCGAAGCAGCAAACAGACCCAAATGCAATACCCTCTCCTTTGGCGAGGGTAATACATTTGGTTATTATCTTTTGTGCAATAATTTGTGATTATACGTTTGTTTTCAATTTACTTGGAGAGTGTACAGGACACAGCTTTGGGAAAAAAATATAGTCAGGCAAAGCAAATTTGTAAACTTCAGACAATGGCAGGAAAACTGTTGTTGTCCTCAAGAATGATCTCTTACCTCTACCAGGTGTTCTGAATGTTGTAACGTCATGGGTTTTTTGCTTGTCTGGAATTTAAATTCTAGATCAGGCATTGTCATCGTGCACCGTCCGTCCGTCCATCAGTCCACTTTTTTTTTTTTTACTTCTCCGGTCAAACTGCTGGCCCGATCCGACTGAAATTTGGCAGCAACATTCCGGTCTTGACTGGTAACAGGAATTGCAAAGATTGTTCCGGTCACATGACTCAAGTGTGTCAAAATGGCCGACAAAGCCCTTCAAAATCTTCTCCAGATGCACCAGTTAGAATGCCACCAAATTTGGGTTACAACATAAGGCTAGGGCCCGGATAAGCTGCAGGTCCAGTGGTCCTACATTTTAATGATGTTAACCATTCTATTCCTGCATTGCCAATAAATAAATAAATAAATAAATAAATAATTAAATGTACAAGATCCAATGTGCTGCAGACAAGAAAACAAATACTCACATATTTCTGACACATGAAGACAAATATGAAGATCACGACGCCGATGAGGAGGAATAAAATTACCATGATCCCCACCAGATATCCTGCAAAGTAAGATATGAAAAACAATTCAGTTATGATTGTTAACATCATTATTTTGTGTTAGTAGTTCTGCAAGCGTACAAATGTATGCAATTAACTAATGAGGGTGGAATGCTTGAGTTTCCATTGATGATCATACACATTGAAGTTTTGGCAAACATTGAACTCTTAAAACATTCTTCAAGATGTCTAGCTGAGGGTGGTACATTTATTACCGAATAGTGAATACATTTCATATCAAATGGTAATGTTTGAAATAATTAGATGCACACACACTAATGCCAAATTTTATATTACTACACTGAAACACTAACCTGGTTTTAGTGTCGTCGTTGGTGGTGGTGGTGGTGGTGTCATTGATGGTATTTTTGATGGTGATTTTGATGGTGGTTTTGATGGTGGTTTTGATGTTGTTGGTTTTGATGTTGTTGGTTTTGATGTTGTTGCTTTTGCTGCTGCTGTTTAAAATAAAATAAATAAATAAATACATTTTAGAGAGACTCAAAAACAATTGAACATTCCTCGACAAGGAAACATCGCAGCATGCATCAAAAGGAATGCGAGTCAAAGCCAAAAATCTTACTGGATTGAATTGATACATTGCTGGTTGGATGTTCAGTGCCATTGGCAGAGACAATTGCTGTAGTTATATTTTCAGCACTAGAGGCCATGGTACTTAAAGGGGTTGTTGGTAAGCTGCCATTGGTCGTTGATGAAACATTGGAGGTCGTCATAGCCCCACAACAGAGCGTCACTACACAGGAGACACACGCCAATTGAAACAAGTCATTCATTCCTACAGACCACTTTAATGGCAAAACTTTCTCAATGATAAAAGTTAAGAACATTCATTTGTCAATATTTCTTCAATTTTTTTTTTATTGTTCGCTGAAAGGAAAATTACCACATTGCAGTTAATAAGAACGATTTCAATGGTCACATCTCATTATAATCAACAGATTTGTTCATCGATGCGGTCATTGAATCAAGACTTCGTAATACTAATCGCATGCCCTCCCTTACCGCCATGCAAAGCTTTCAGGGAACCCAGATGTAGCATACCTCTATGGGATCACCCAAAATAAATCAAGATGCATTTCACCTTTTACAACCTGTAATTGCCGTTTGGCCATTGTAATGCTTAATGAGATTGCCATAGAGGGTTTTATTTAATTTTTATTATTGCTCAACACATTGTTTAAATTTTGCAGGGTGCAGACAGCCTGAGACGGTGCCATAAAAAAACATGCACATACAACCACTTTTGGGGAAGTGATGCAACTTCCCAAAGCACTGTGGGTAGTGCCGGCGATGTGATCTTGTGACATCGCTTTTCTCTCCTTCTCTCCACAGTGAGCAGGGTAATGAAGGAGAAATCTCTCCCTCCCAAAGGGATGCCAACCCATTGGGTTTATATAGTGCATGTTCCCTTAAAAGGAACTTCAATGCAGGAGGAGGCCATTAGGCCCATCAAAGCCT
This sequence comes from Eptatretus atami, assembly GCA_035128595.1. Classification (NCBI taxonomy): domain Eukaryota; kingdom Metazoa; phylum Chordata; class Myxini; order Myxiniformes; family Myxinidae; genus Eptatretus; species Eptatretus atami. Next base: position 25,422,519 of record CM068964.1, on the reverse strand, counting down.
GCACTATTATTACCAACCTGTGGTTGGTTGTCTGTGCTTTTTCCTTTTTAAATGCTGAACATTAAGCATGGAAGCACATGAGCCATTTATAAAAGTCTTTGGCATGACTCGGCCGAGGTTTGAACCATCGACCACCCAGACTCAGAGCAGACACTCAAAACACTATAAAACCGAGTCTGCTCAAACATTCAACGGTTCATAGGTTTTGGCAATTTGAGGGGGAAAATTATAATAAAATAAAATAAAATAAAAATTCAACTTTTTGCTGTTAATGAAATAGAGTTGAAATCCATTTGTTTCAATAGGATTGTCCACTAAAAGTGTCGTTCATCATACCGAAGTTCGCAACGAGTGTTCCTGATAAGGAACATTACTGCATTGTCCTCAAGCGAACCTCCTCATTCTCTCTCTGAGACTTGACTTTGTATATTTTTTTTGTTCAAAGAAAATGGAGAGAAGTCTGATGACAAAGAAAACAGTTAGGGAGTAAACCTGCATCTCAATTTAACCCACATGAGACCGAATGCACGAATCAGATGTTATGGTCATGTATAAAGGAGGCAAACAAACTTTCATATTTTCAAGCTGGCTGCCAAAGCCAGTCGCTGACTGGGCATCCTCCATCGTGCAAAGTCCTTCCTTGGCTACCTGAGCTCCTGACCACATACAAAGCTTTCGTCCAAAGCCTGATGGAGTCCTTCTCTCCCCTCCGGGCTGGTGCTCCCACCTCTCACCTTTATGCCGTGAACACCAAGGCATTTAGGATCATTGGTATCTCCTGTGATGATGCAGAGTCTTTGGGTCTCACTCTCTCACTGCAGACAGGTCAGTGGTTTGTCTGTCTTCTACTGTCTCCTCTCCAGCCTCACCCCATATTTCTGCAGGGTACTCAAGGTCCACCAGCAACCCCTTCTGGTAAAAATACCAAGATAAACAATCACTGCTCACCTTCACCCTTTCATCCCTCTTTTTCCAAACTTTGGAACAAACTTCCACACTCTCTTCAATCCCACTCTTCCTCCAAGTCTTCAAAACAGCTGTTCACCACCATCCTTATCTTCCCCCATCCAAAACCTTGATCTTTTCTCCCCCCCCCCGTTAATCCACCCCAAATTCTCTGGTTTTCTTCCTGAAAGTCCCTGTTGTGTCCATCTACCCTGTGTACCCCCACAACCCTTCTCCCTTCCACAGATCTCATGTCTCTGTTCCCCACTGTAGTTTCCTTTCCTCTCCTGCCCCCTTGTTTTATGTTCTCCGTGTTACCTCAAATACAAGCATAGACATTGTATACAAAAATAATAAAAAATGTATCTGCCCTTTTCATACGACGCAAGAGCTTAAGACCTATCACGATCATGCTATCAGCTTGTACTCTTGGCTCTGAGGTTGAATCTTTCATGGGTTGAAATTTGGTTACCACCCTCTATCATAGGGCCTATTAAGCTGGCTATCCCAGTTCACTGTATTTGATACTATATTGGATTAAATAAAACTTTCATGAAAAAAAAACTGAACCTTGCACGCCAAGGAACTGGCAAATTTCTCAGTTGGGGGGAACGAGCAACAATTGCTTTGCAATACATGTCCCGTACTGGTGGGATATTTTCCAAGTCGAAAAAGGGCATAACTGTGAAAAATGGACAAATCACCCTGAAACTTGAATTAGTTATTTTGGTTACCATAATAAAACCATGTACAAGTCACCCCCCCACCCCCCCCTGTTGATATGTTTAAAGGACTGGGGGGGGGGGGGGGGGAAGAAAAAAGAAAGTCTGAAAAACCACAAGTGGGTGTGACAGACAGACGGACAGAGACAGACACACAACCTATAGTCCCCTCTGATGGAAATGGCAGGGGACTAATAAGGGGGGCAGGGGGGCAAACAAACTTTAGAGTAGGGATTAGAACACATCCCTTTCAGTCAGATACTTTGGCAGATTCGTTGTAACCATATACGAGTCTCTACCTTCTAATTGTCAATCAAAAGTTACACCTGCTGAGAAAAATCAATCCAGGTCTGAATAAGAGGACTATTATATATACACATCAGATACAATTAGCCAATTCTAATATATTTTTCGGCACACTACTTGAGAATGCATTGAATCTCATCACGACAAACAAAATGTCCACAAAATAGCAAACATTTATTTATTTATTTTTGTTAACCAAGTTCGACATTTTTAAAAAGCAAACCTAAAAAAGTAATTGATAATTGTGATACAATTAAGCTTACCGCTTAGCAGCAGAAGGAAAACGAAATCCATGTTCACAGAGCAGGTCTGCATCATGCTACACCCAAACACCACAAGGCAGAACCACTGCACTGCCGACACCCGGAAAATGTCCAAACACCAAGCCGGGAGTTCCCTTATCTCAGGGTCCTTCATTTCCTCAGCGAGAAAAACCACATCGCTAAAACAATCATGGAGCATATTCAAACAGTAATTCAATATAAAATGCAATTGCATTTTCATACAGTCCTGATTCATTTATGGATAAAGCAATTGTTTTAAATTTTTACATTCATCTCAGTCGTATAGTGGAGCTTGGAGATCAATCACATGTCGTGTAGGTATTAGTTTACTTTCATGTGAAGTACAAGGACATGAGTAGACAATGGACAATTACATAGACTTTGTGGATTTGAACCGGGCTTCCAAGCAGATAGATACAGTATATATGGAATCTGAACCCGGGTTCCAAGTAAGTACGTACAATATATATGGGATTTGAACTTGGGTAATGTGTGGGATTTAAAACCAGGAATCCAAGTATATACATCGAGTATATATAGGATTTCATTCTGGGTCCCAAGGATATGTATAGTGTATGGGAATTGAACCTGGGTTCAAAGCAAATACATAGTGTGTGCACGTATGTGTATATTATATATATATATATATAATTTGAACCTGGGTCCCAAGAATATGTACAGTATAGTATAGTATATGGGATTTGAACCTGGGTCCCAGCAATATGTATAGTATATGGGATTTGAACTTAGTCCCAAGCAAATGTGTGCACTTTCTGCAATTTGAACCAGGGACCAAAGCATCATTGACCCATCAGTTCAGATGGGAATGCCAAAAAAGGAAAACGTTACTTTTTACATCATTCTTCATACGGTAAACACAAATCACTCTTAAGCCTCATGCCATCTCATGCAATGTAAAGAAATCATTAATTTTGAGAGCAATTAATCAACAGAGAAAGGGATTATTAATTATTAGACATGACAACTCTTTCACGTTACTCGACAGGCACATCATCGATAACAGAGTCCTGATGCCACTTTGTTGAAACAGTAACCGGACAAAAGGATTCAAAATGTTCCGCAATTGGCTTACAAGCTGCTGCGCCATTGGGCACATTTCCACGAGCACGTGGTACAGTACCCGTCACTGTATAGTACAGTACCACAGGGTTGCATCGTGCTTTCATGGAAAGAACAACCGCAAAGCCACAGCACATGTAATTCTTTATCAACCAAGTATCCAGAAATGAATTCCACTGGGACATAAAAATTAATTACTTGCACACTAAATCCATTAACCAATCCTTAAGGTAAGTGTGAACACTTACAATTATACAAAAGGCAAATTAAATAAGGTGCATTTCCATCAAATTGGCCAACACCGGAGGTCATTTTTGACGGTATCGTTGCGACGTCACGAGGAGGTGATAGCTTTCTTTGGGGGTGTTTTGGATCACTCATTGCATTGCTTGGACAACCTCAAAACACCAGGCCATTTCTGAAGAGCTCTCATAATTAGGTTAACACAATCTTGTGCAGTTCTTATTTCATTAATTTTGTCGTTTTCCCGTAATACGACAGAAGTTACACTTTGCTTTCTTCATTCATGGGAATTATGCAACAGCGTGATTTACCCTTGAAATGTCACCATCTTGGTTAGGAAAGAGTGGTTTTGAGTCATGAGGTTTTTCATAAAGTAATGAGTCTGTTGAACATTGAACCGAGAGCTTATTCCATGACATGGTATTTCTACTTGGTCTATTCCAGCCTGGACTGCAGTGTTCTCTCTTAATCCCCTTCCATTCTCTTCTCATTTCATCCTTTTTGAACCAGACAAAATGGGAATCTGTTGTCAGTTGAACTTGTTTGAAAAGTCAAGTGTTGAAACCTCCATGGGAGTATGTGGAGGCAAAACTGATGAGCCAACTGGTGTTTCCCCCCTTATATTAGTGTTCAGGGTTGATCCTTGGTTTTGAAAAAAAAAATTCCCTTCCTCGGCCTTGTCTGTCCACATGTCCATTCTCAATCAGTTAACAAACCTGCAGGCTTAAGATAAATAAATAAATTAAAATAAAATAAAATATCCTCCACTCACCCCCTCATCCATTTCCATAAAATTATATTTTTGTTTCTGTAGGACAAGCATCGATTTTTTGATAAAAGCTAGTTTCTCTCCTTTCTCTTTTACAAAATTCCAACAGGATGGTGCAGACATATCCCACTGTGTTTGAGGGGTCTCATCTTGGTTTGAATCTCGGCCCAATTATAAAATGTCAGATTGGTGCTTCGCAGGCAAGGCATCAAACTATAAAGTGCCCCATCCCCATGGATGGACATTAAACTGGGTGTCCTGTCTGCAAGCATCAGTTGGTGGACATTAAAGATCCCATCATGTCTTTCTTGAAGAGTTGGCAAGTTGTCAGTACCATTCTGAGCAAATTGTAAATTCCTGCCAAAATCACCTTTGACAGTTGAACGTCAGGCATGGCAGGCCGGTTTCTGAGTTACACTCATCATTGGGCCAAAGACTTGTGCCTGGCTGACCTCACGAGGTGGGAAAAT
>CM068964.1:25402014-25414098 GCA_035128595.1 Eptatretus atami | reverse complement strand
TCGAGGACTCAAACAATTGAAACATTCCTCGACAAGGAAACATCGCGGATGCATCAAAGGATGCGAGTAAAGCAAAATCTTACTGGATTGAATTAGAATATTGCTGGTTGGTGTTCGTGCCATTGGCAGAGACTGCTGTGTTATATTTTCGCACTAGAGGGCCTGGTATTAAAGGGGTTGTTGGTAGCTGCCATTGGTCGTGATAACATGGGGTCGTCTAGGCCCACCCAACAGAGCGTCACTCACAGGGAGACACGCAATTGAACAGTTTCATTCTAAGACGACTTGTAATGGCAACTTTCTCATGATAAAGTTAAGAACATTCATTGTCCATTTTTTCATTTTTTTTTATGTTCGCTGAAGGAAAATTCTCAATTGCAGACCTTATACGAACGATTTCAATGGTACATGTATGATTAATGCATTTTTGTTATCGATGCGGTCATGATCAATATTCTGTATGTATATCGTCCATGCCCTTCTCCTTACGCATGCAAGCTTTCAGGGACCGATGTAGCTTATCCTCATTATGATCACCCAAAATATTTCAAGATGTTTCACCTTTTACACCTGTAATTGCCGTTATTGCCTTGTAGGATGCTTACATGAGATTGCCTAGAGGGTTTTATAATTTTTATTTTGCTCAACACATTGTTTCTTTGCAGGGTGCAGACAGCTGAGACTGGTGCATAAAACATGCACATACACCACTTTGGGGAGTGATGCAACTTCCAACCTGGGGTTGTGCGGGATGTGATCTTGTTTGACATCGCTTTTTCTTCTTCTCTCCACAGTGAGCAGAGGGTAATGAGGCGAATCTTCTCCTCCCAAAGGGGATGCCACCTTGGTTTTGTGCTGTTCCTTAACAGGAACTTCAGTGCGGGGACGGCTTGGCCATCAAGCTGCCTATTATACCACTGTGTTGGTTGTCTGTGCTTTTTCCTTTTTTAATGAACTGACATTAAGCATGGAAGCCATGAGCCATTATAAGTTTTGCGATGAGCTCGGCCGAGGTTTGACAGTGCCCAGGATGACAGAACTCAAAATTAACGGTCTGCTCAACATTCAACGGTTCATAGGTTTGGCCATTTGAGGGGAGTATATATAAATAAAATAAAAAATTCACTTTTTGCTGGTTACTCGCTCCTCTCTGCTCTCTCTTTGGATTGTCCACTTAAGTGTCGTTATCATCGAGTTCGCCGGTGTTCTGTAAGGAATTACTGATTGTCCTCAGCGAACCTCTTATTCTCTCTTGACTTGCTTTGTTATTTTTTTGTCAAGAATGGAGGAGAGTTGTGACAAAGAAAACAGTAGGGAGTAACCTGCTTCATTTAACCACATGAGACGGATCACGATCAGATTTTGTCATGTATAGGAGGGCAAACAAACTTTTCATATTTTCAATTTGGCTGCAGCGTCGCTGACTGGCTTCCTCATCGTGCACGTATTCCTTTGGCTACTGAGCTCTGGACAATACAAAGCTTTCGTCCAGCCTGATGGATCCTTCTCTCCCTCGGGCTGTGCTCCCACCTCTCACCTTTGATGCGTGACACCAGGCATTTGGATCTGGTATCTCTGTTGATGATGAGGTCTTTGGTCCTCTCACTGACAGAAGGTCGTGGTCGTCTGTCTTATCTGTCTCCTTCCAGCTCCCCATATTTTAGCAGGCTATCAAGGCGTCACCGCAACCCTTCGGTAATACCAGATCAACATCCTGTTCACCTCACCTTCATCCTCTTTTTCAACGTTGGACAATCACCTTCTTCAATTCCCACTCTTCCCTCAGTCTTCAAAAACGGCTGTTCACCACATCCTTTTGTCCCCTCCAAACCTGGTGATCTTTTCTCCCCCCCGTTTAATCACCCCATTCTTGGTTTTCTTCTGCAAGTCCTGTTGTGTCTTTACCCCTGTGTACCCCCACACTTCTCCCTTCCATATTCATTGTCTCTGTTCCACTGTAGTTTCCTTCCTCTCCTGCTCCCTTTGTTTATGTTCTCCGTGGTTACTTCAATAAGCATAGACTTGTATACAAAATATAAAACTGTCTTTGCCTTTTCATACGACGCAAGGCTTAGACCATCACGTCATTGCTATCAGACTTGTACTCTTGGCTCTGAGGTTACTCCTTTCTTGGGTTGAAATTGGTTTACCACCCTCTTCATAGGGCTTTAAGCTGGCTAATCCAGTTCACTGTATTGTGATACTTATTGATAAATAACTTTCTGAAAAAACTGACTTGCGCCAGGAACTGGCAATTTCTCCAGTTGGGTGGGAACGGCAACATTGCTTTGGGCCATACATGTCAGTACTGGTGGGATTTTCCAGTCGGAAAAGGGCTAACTGTGAAAAATGGAAAGCAAATTCACTGACTTGAATTAGTTATTTTTGGTTACCTATAAACACTGTACCAAGTTTAGTTTGAATATGTTAGGGTTCTGGGGCGGGGGGGGGGGAGAAAAAGAAAAGTCTGAAACCAAGTGGGGTGTTGCAGAAGACGGACAGAGACGAACACAGACCTTGGTCCCTCTGATGGAATGGCGGGGCTAATAGGCGGGAGGCAGGGGGCAACAACTTTAGAGTAGGATTAGAACACATCCTTTCAGTCAGTACTTTGGGCGATGCTGAGATGTAACCATATACGAGTCTCTTACTTCTAATGTCAATCAAAGTTCCCTGCTTCGAGAAATTCCAGTCTGAATAAGAGGACTATTATATATACACAATCAGATACATTAGCAATTCATAATTTTCGGACTACTTGAGATGATTGAATCTCATCACGACAAACCAAATTGTCACAAGATAGCAACATTTTTATTTATTTTTGTTAACAAGTCACTTTTTAAAAGCAAACCTAAAAAGTAATTTGATATTGTTGATACAATTAGCTTACCGACTTAGCAGGCAGAAGGAAAACGAATCTGTTCAAGGCGGTCTGCATTTCGCTACCCAAAACCACAGGCCCAGCCACTGCAACTGCGGACCCCGGAAAAATGTTCCAACACAACCGGGAGTTCCCTTATTCAGGCTTCATTTCCTCAGCGAGAAAAACCAATCGCTAATCATCATGGCTGGAGATATCAACGTTAGCTTCAATATAAATGCAATTGCATTTCCTACGTCCTGATCATTATGGATAAGCAATTGTTTTAAATTTTACATTTATCTCAGCGTATGTGGGCTGGACTCAATCACTGCGTGTAAGGTATTAGTTTTTTATTGTGAGTACAATGCATTGAGTTGACAATGGACCAATTCTAGGACTTTTGTGATTTGACACCGGGCCTTAAGGGATAGATACCATATATTTGGACTTTGACCGGGTCAACGTATACGATACAGTTTATGGGATTTAACTTGGGTATGTGTGGGATTTAAACCAGGAATCCAAGTTAATCCGAATACTATATAGATTTCATTCTGGGTCCGCTAAGAGTTGTATGTATATGGGAATTAACCTGGGTTCAAGCACATACATGTGTGTGCCGTTATGGTTTTATAATAATATATATATATGTTGACCTGAAGGTCCCAAGCTATGTCAGTATAGTTATAGTTATGGGATTTGAACCTGGTCCCCGCAATATGTATAGTTATGGGATTTGACTTGTCCCATAGCAAAGTGTGCACCTTTCTGCATTTGAACCAGGGACAAGCAGCTCATTGAACCCATGCAGTTCAGATTGGGAATTGCCAAAAAAGAAAACGTTTATTTTTATTCATTCTTCATCGGTTACACACAAATCACTCTTAGCCTATTGCATCATGCAATGTTTTAAAGCTCATTAAATTTGAGAGCAATATCACAGGAAAGGGATTATTAATTATTAGACATAACTCTTTTTCACGTTACGAGGCACTCATCGGATACAGAGTCCTGATGCTCACTTTGTTGAAAACGTACCGACAAAGGATCAAATGTTCCGCAATTGTTACAAAGCTGCTCGCATTGGGATTTCACGGGCACGTGGTACAGTAACGTCACTGTATAGACGAGTCCCCAGGGGCTTGCATGTGCTTCATGGAAAAAGAACACCGCAAGCCACGCACATGTATTCTTTATAACAGTATCCAGAATGGATTCCATGGACATAATTAATTACTTGCACTATCCATTTTAACCATCCCTTACGGTAGTGTGCACTTCAATTATCCAAAGGCATTAAATAGGTGCATTTCTCAAATTTTGCACACCGGAGGTCCGTTTTGCGGTTCGTTGCGACGTCAGAGGAGTGAAGTTTCTTTTCGTGGTGTTTGTCATCATTTGCATGCTTGGACAACTCAAACACAGGCCATTCTGAAGGCTCGGCATAATTGGTTAACACAATCTTGTTGCGTTTCTATTTCTTAATTTTGTCGTTTTCCCGTAATACGACAGAGTTACTTTGCTTTCTTCTTCAATGGGAATTATGCAAAGCCGTGATTTACCTGAATTCACTCTTGGTTAGGAAAGAGGTGTTTTTGAGTATTTGAGCGTTTTTCATAAAGTATGAGTCTGTTGACATTGAACGAGAGGTATTCATTGAACATGGATATTTCTACTTGGTCATATTCAGCTGGACTGCAGTGTTCTCTCTTCAATCCGCCTTCCTTTTTCTCTTTTATCTTTTGAACCAGAAAACAAAAATGGATCTGTTGTCAGTTGACACTTGTTTGAAAAGTCAGTGTTGGAACCCATGGGGTTATGTGGAGGCAAACTGTGAGGCAATGGTGTTTCCCCGTATATTAGTGTTAGGCGTTTTTGTCATTGGTTTTGAAAAAAAATTCCTTTCCTTCGGCTTGTCTGTCCACTGGTCATTCTCTCATGTTAACAAACCTGCGGCTTAGAAAATAACTAAATAAATAAATATATCTCACCACCCCTCTCATTTCATTAAAATTATATTTTTGTTTTCGTGGCACAGCATCGATTTTTTTTGATAAAGCTAGTTTCTCTCCTTTCTCTTTTACAAATTCCAACAGGCTGGTGAGACATATCCTTGTGTTGAGGGGTTATCTTGGTTTTGAATTCGGCCCATTATAAAGAATGTCGATTGTGCTTCGCAGGCAAGCATCAAACTATAAGTGCCCATCCCACTGTGGACATTACTGGTGTCTGTTCTCAAGCATAGGTTGGTGGCATTAAAGATCCTAATGTCTTTTCTTGAAGAAGTTGCAAGTTGTCAGTAATTCTGACAATTGTAAATTTTTTGCCAAATTCACTTTGACGGTTGAACGTTCAGGCATGGCAAGGCCGGTTTCTGAGGTTCACTATCATTGGGCCAAAGACTTTGTGCCTGGCTGACCTACGAGGTGGGAAATTTAGGGGGGGGGGATGAAGTCGTGTGTTAGTAAGTTTAAGGAAGTTCCTTTTTCTCACATGTTTTTCGTTGCCAGAGTTATGATCTCTAGTTTCCCGACAACATGGAAGAGCCCGTGATCGCCAAAAATTTTAAACTCGTTACGTTAATATTATTTCATTTGACAGCATTTGCATTTATCAGTCCCAACTATTTGAACGCTTCTTCAATGCCCTGTCAACTTGCGATTTAGCCAGCGTATGCCGACGTTTGAAAATTTGTTTAAACGCTGGCACACGTCGTCGTTATGGGTAATGTTTGTATACGTTAAGAGACGCTGAAGCCGCTGGCATACGTTTGTACAAAATTTTTGGTTTTTTTTTTTTTAAAAACTACGCCGAGTCGTCGACATTTTGCATTCTCAAATATTTGAGGCAATGCCAGCGTATGACTCACCGTCCGCATATGCTGGCATAGTTGTAGCAGTTCTTGCGATCGTTGAACGTTTACTTTGTAGTTACTCATAGGTCGAAAACGTCGGAGTAATGTTTTAGCGTACGAAACTTTATTTTTCTAGCTTGGTAAGTGCTGTGAACTAGGAGTAAGTATTTCCACGCATATTGACGTTTTGTTGACGTCTTCCGTTCCCAGATGATGATACGTGTTTCTATTACGCTTACCGTTTAATGGCGTATTGCGGTTTAGGGATTGGTATATACAAATGAGGCTGCCACAGGGGGACCCATAGTGTTCAGGACTCCATGGTTTTTTTTTGGTGTTTGGTTTTTTTCTTCGGTATGACGGTGATGTTGACATTTCGATTCTGTGCGGTTATAATTATATCAATTAATAGCGCTGCCGCTCAACATTTAATTCAACGCACTACAATCGAAAGTGTCAACTCGTTTGCCGAAGACAAAAATAAATAATTGAATAAACATGAGTCTGTAAACCCCATTTTTTACTTACAATTCCCCTAACGCTGCCAATACACATTATCCGTTAGCTGTAGTTAGAAACCGTTCAGTAAAGTTCTGTTGGTAATCTGGAGCGTCAATCAAATAGTCTAATACGTAATTGCTTGGAGTCGTTTCAAGGTCAAGCCGGAATCTCATAGGTTAGAATAAGTTTCGGGTCGCTAACATTACCTCGACGTGTGTTCGACTTTGAGTAACCTCAGTACGTGTGCAGTGTGTCAACGTCGCATACGTGCCTAAAACTCTATGGCGCATATGCGGAAGTGTGAGTCATCGTGGCTACGTCGAAAAATTTTGAGCATGCTTAATTTGTCGACGAGCTCGGCGTACTAGAGAATAGCCAGGTTGTCAGGTTGTTGTTCTTACGTTACAAACCTTACCATAGTTATTCGACGCATGTGCAGCATTTAGACAATTTCATCATACGGCCGGCATCGCTGGCTAAATCGTCAGAGGTGACAGGCCTTCTAAATTCGTTGGCGGCCGCTATTAATAGCTACGCCACTGTGTCTCGGCGATACGCTGCGGCGGCTATGTAAGTTAGACCTTCGTTGGGCATAGGTTGTGAACGCGACAACACGCTAGGCAATTCGTTTGTATAAGTTATCTATAGTTATCGCAAAGTTCTGTGTCACCCGTTCACTATACGTTACGTTCAACTGAAAAGAAAAAAAACAAAACATCAATGTTCAGCGTCGCCAGCGTTTAGCATACATTTTGAGACTTGCCATACGATGGCTAAACGTCAAAGGTGTGACAGGGCCCTCCACATTTGCTCTGCATTCCACCCTCTTCCGATCTGACATACTAGACGCGCGCACACAAGTATATAATTCTATCAATAAACATTGCTCCCAGACAAAACAGTTTTGTTCAGAATGCCCCCCCCCCCAGGTATAACAAGGGACCCAAGACATTTCAAAAGAGTAGCATTGTGTGTCAGTACCCTGAAAAATATAATAAGTATAAAGCTTGGACGAGAATGAGCCACGTCGGTTCTTGTCGGGCATTGCCCTGGCGGTTGGTGCTGGCCATGAGATCAGGCCTTCAAGTAGTTTTGGAATGTTTTTCATGTCAATCTTATGTAATCCCCATCCATCTGCATTTAGGTATTAATTCCACAGCGGTTCTGCGCTGAGCTTAGTTCCCCACGCTATTGAAGTTAGAGGGTTCTGCGCGCCCCTGCTTTAAAAAAATGCATTAACTTCTACGACCCTCGTTTGTTCCACTTCCTAATTAGACCTCATACAATGGTTGAATCATTATTGTCTATGGGGGATCCCGACCCAAAACCCAAAAAACCCCACCACAACGACACGCCCAAACCAAACATGGCAACACAACCCCCACCCCAACCCCACAAGAGCCACAAAAAACCAACAACAAAAAAAGCAATCAAATTGTATCGCAAGCTTTTTTTTTATGCAAGGAGTTCTTTATGCATGAGACTCTGAAAATTATGCTCCTGTATTAACTTCTGATATTTGCCTTTTAGGTACTTAATACCTCCTGTTTTTCTCACAAAATTAGATGGAGGCAGCTATTTGATAGATATTGACATATTAAGAAATAGCTGCCTTATGTTCTTATTAATACTATTGGAGTATATATTATATTGCTACCATTTCTATATTTTGGTCTAGAACACGGACAAAGACAGTGCGAGTAAATAGAAAAATGACTATTTTTCAAATTTGTTAGAGAACAGTCGAATGTAGTTAAAGAGCACTTCACAATAATGAACCGAGATTGAAAGATCACAGTTATGAATCTTGGTGCGGTATCGTATTGCCAGTAGTTCACAGTTCATACATAAGGTCAAATCTTCAAGCACACAGCGAGCTGTCTCAGCATTGTCATTTGTTAGATTTCGGCTTGCGCAGGATTTGACCATTTGTTTTCTGTCCTTGCTCAACAATTGTAAAATTTGATAATGTTCTTCATTGCATGGGCTGCTGCAAGAAGTCCCGACTACTCAGTTTTAATCACTGCTCAGGACACAATAATTTACCACATTCATGGCATCACCTAACAACAGAGCTTGGTATGCAGCAGAAGTTTAGACCAGCTTCCAACACCTCTGCAAAGAAGCCATAGTCCTATCCTCTGAAATTTGAACCAGTGAACCAAGACTCTTGGCTGACTAATCACAGCGGCAGTAGTGGACGATGATGGCCTGTAGAACTTCGGTTGCCAACCAGTGCCAAAACGGTGTCACATTGGCTGCGTGTATGGACCTCTGGCAGGTTGTACAGTCAACAGTCTCATCAGCTCGTGCCCGTTTCTTCCTCTTGGTGGACTTTGTTTACTGAAGGTGCGAGAAGTCCATCTTCGTGCGTGAGGTACCAGAGATGGCGTTGAAACGCTCTGACTGCAACTTTGGAACACATCGGGAATTCCACCTTCATACATAGCAGAGCTGTGATACAGCTCAGTCATTCAAGGTGCATCGACAGCAGGAATTACATGTAATTACCAGGAGCTGTAGCAAGTGCGTTAGAAAGTTCACAAAGTCTTCACTTTTGGCAGTGGTGGGTTTTGTTGCTATTGTTCTGGGGGGGGATTGGCAATGCAGTTCCAACAGAACAAATCAAATCTTGATGGAATATAACAGCTTTGCCATCCATCGGGCTTTGTGAAGAGCTCCAGGTCGCTTGAAGTTCATTGTGTCATTACCATTACTACCATTATTGTGTGTAAAAATATATATATGGCAGCTATTATTGTGCACATATTTAAACCCCCAAAAAGCTGCCGTATGTGGCATGTTGTTTTAAACATATTATCTGAACAAAAAGGACTCACTAGAGCATAGCACTAATATGTACAATAAACACTGAAGGTAGCTAATATATGTTACATTCATTAATGGATCCCATTTGAATAGCTGCCGTATGCACATAGTAGAGGACATAGCCCTCCAACTTCGGGCTACCGGTGGACCCCCTAAACAACTTCTGATTTCATTTAAATTTCACAGAGGTTATTACTTTCACTAATGGAACATTTTAAGACTAGGTATAAGTTAATTGCTTACTATGAGGGCTCCAGAAGCACCCTAATTGAAGTCTTAAAAAGACTAATCATAAAAACATTACACAGTCAAAAAACAACTTCATCATTCCCAAATATATAAATCACCCAAAAAGGTTTATTTTTATTTTTTGTTGTTATGCCCAATTTTGTTTTCTGTGATTATTGTGCATAAAATTAGCCTAAAATCATATAATTTACAATTCGAAGGAACTGTCTATAAAAGTAATTATAAATATTTCAGTCCTGCACATTTCGGGTATTTTTTAAAATGACAATTCCATGACATATAATTTTAAACATCACCGACTGAGTTTAGGTTTTTCTCAGGTTAATCTCATTTTCTATACCATAATTTTGGAAATGCATTGGATGCTTTTGCTTTTGGTGAGGAATGTACTGCATTGTTATAGCAAACTTATGCACAATTACCAAGTAAACGCTCTGTACAGTAAAATTAGGGAAGAACAAACGAGACAAGAGAACTTTCCACGAGGCAGGAATGCACGTCTGTACTACTCTTCCCTGTCCAACACACGATATATAGGATTAAACTTGGCAGCCGTCTATTTATTGCATATGCAAATGGAAAAGGGGGGAGGGAGATAAATTGAGGAAATTAAAAATTGAGGAAAGACAAGGGAGAATGATAGGGGAGTGCAGGTGGTAGGGAAGCAAGTTTGAGGGAAGTATGGGGTTTACCAGCCTCGGGGTGTAATGGCTAGTGCGTCCGCTCTGAGTCTGGGAGGTCGGCTGTTCTAACCCCCGGCTGAGTCATACCAAAGACTTCAAAAATAGTACGTGCTGCTTCCTTGCTTGCTTGACACTCAGCATTAAAAAGGATAGAGCATGGACAAACAACCATAGGTTGGTAATAAGAGTGCAGGCTTTGATGGGCCAAATGGCCTTCTCCTGCATCAAAGTTCCTTGAAAGGGAACATATTATAAAGGGGAGCAGCATTTATGGTTAGAGGTGGAGGGTTCAACAATTCCACCAAATTTTGAAATAATTTGTAAATCTTATTCATCCTTTACAGTTATCAAAAGTACAACCACAATGACTACACCGTCACCGTCGCCAGGTTCAAAATGATACCGTGAATACAAGCGATCAAGCAAAGATAGGTGATGGTTATTATGGATCCTGCTCCAGCTGTAAAGGCATGAGAGTAAAACTTTAGATGCTGGTTAAAAGAAGTGGAAAAGCTTGCTTTCTCCTCCAAAAATCCTGCAGCAGAACCCAAACATAGACGAGAATCGCAATTTCAGCTGCTAACTCCAGGAGTTGTTCTCCCATGGAGTCAAATCTGAATACAGACAGTCTTCATGATACATTTCCAGCAGAGAATGCAGCCTCTCCAAGGAATGCATGTAAAGCTGGCTGTCTTGCCTGTCATTAAGTTGTGCTCATGAGTGATCAAAATGCATCTTTTGGAAAGTGGGAAATTATACAATGACAGATAGAAGGAATGGTGGCCAATAAGCCTTGAAATCGAGGATAGACGGCTCAGGGTAGTGGTGCATACCTCTAGGCTATCCTGCCAACCAGGCCTATCATGGCTATGCCACAACCACACACACTCACTGCACGACACCAACCCCACCCAAACCCACACCACAAACAGTCCAACGCAACAACAGGGAAGGGCATGGGTGAAGGGATGCATCACAAAAAAAGAGCATCAACAGTCACACGTATGGGGATTTATTCATCTTTCTTTTTATGTGGGGTGAAAAAGGCGTATAGGTGAAGGTCGGCTCAACACAGACATGTTGACGCTTAATAGCACCCACAACTCAGGATACAGAGCATGCACACCACACACAGACTACGCCCAATTCAATTCCTGAAATTTCTGCTTACGTCGCCATATCTGGTACTCTGCAAAAGTAAAAATGGATACGGGTTAATCATAAGTATGCGGTTGTCCAGTAAATGTTGAAATATACAATTCAGTAGAGTTGTGGAAGAATGTAATAGGCTGTGGATACACAGCACAGGCATGATGGCCCAAATGGTTTAAGCGTATGAGGCCAAATTGTTTCCTTCATACAAGCTACCCTATTTTTACAGTTTAAGCATAAAACAAGTCTTCAATGAGCCAAAGCTGGAGTTTTTATTTTCCAATCATGCAGTGACTATACGGCTGAAATATCATGAATTCTTCCACGAGTTTTTCAGTCGCAAATGGCAAGGACCATGATACATTTTACAGAGTTAGTACAGGCCGCAGGTCCTGTTCTGATCTCCAGTAAGACCAGGGACATAAAGCCACTCCGAGTAAACCTCAGTCTCCCTCTGAAAAAAAACTTTGCTCTAAGCTTTGTGATTTTGAATATATAGCCTCAGAATATATAGCCTCAGATAACATCATGGTGATTCATATCCAAGGGGTTGTGTTTTCTTCTTCATAACCTTATCTGACACGACAGACAGCTTGCTTCGTTAAAATAACGAGATTAAAACCACAAGCTTACTTTTGGTTGTTCCCCCACATATTATTATTAAAACATTGTGTGAATGAATGTAATAGTTTCCTCTTTTCCTGAAACATTATACATTTTTCTATATGCAGAGTTCCTGACTGTAGTTCACTTACGTCGGGCTGTGACGGGGGTTTTTGTTGTTTTTTCCAAAATAAAAAGGCGTGACGATTCAAGAGTTTGAAAGGAAACGTGACGTCACATGCTTCAACACATCAATACCGTGTATGAAACGAGGTAATACAACGAAGTTGGACAAAGGACAATGCATCTGTGCTTTATCCACACCCCCACAAATGTCATCAATATCA
>CM068964.1:25375806-25389787 GCA_035128595.1 Eptatretus atami | reverse complement strand
TTAATTTTCCCGAAAATCAAAAATCGGCTTCCAGGCTTTATGGCATTATAATCAACCTTTGGTCAAAAATGTTCAGCCCGATACCGTCAAAAACTTATGACTAGTATTCAATTATGTCGCGACCACCCATGTCGCCTACCGGCTTTTGTATGTCTGTATGTAATGGACAGCTCTGGAGGCCAGAGGAGTCAACCAATTTTGATGGAACTTGACAGGTAGGTTCATACCAGGATCTAGTTCATATGCTTTTGAGCACCGTTGCTATGGACACCACCGTGTGCGAGCAACCAGGACTTTTGAAAATTTTGAAAAAAATCCTAAAAAAATTATTTTTTCGAAAAAATCAAAAAACGGCTTCCAGGCTTTTATGCGCACTATAATCATCCTCTTTGTCAAAAATTTTCAGCCAGATCCGTCAAAAACTGTAGACTAGTATGCAATTATGTCGCGACCACCCATGTCGCCTACCGGCTTGTATGTTTTTTTTATGTAATGGACAGCTCTGGAGGCCAGAGGAGTCAACCAATTTGATGAAACTGACAGGTAGGGTTCATACCAGAATCTAGTTGTATGCTTTTGAGCACCGTTGCTATGGACACCACCGTTGCCTAGCAACGGGACTTTGAATTTTTTTGGAAAATCCTAAAAAAAAAAAAAAATTCGAAAATCAAAAAATCGCTTTCAGGCTTTATGCGCACTATAATCAACCTCTTTGTCAAAAAATTTCAGCCAGATCCGAAAAAACTGTATGACTAGTATGCAATTATGTAGCGACCACCATGTCGCCTACCGGCTTGTTGGTGGTCGCTAGGTACCCTTATTTTCACTTTTTCCGTCTGTGGGTAGTCGATAGTCGAAAAAAAAAAAATTTTTTTTTTTTTGATCTACCCTTATTACACTTTTTCCGTCGATATGTTGGGTAGTCGATAAAGTCGAAAAAAAAATTTTTTTTTTTTGATCTACCCTTATCACTTTTTCCGTCGATATGTTGTCTGTATGTCTGTGTCGCTGATGTCTGTATGTCTGTCTGTTCGTCCAGTGCTCCGTGTAATACAATGGCGATTTCGATGAAACTTGGTGGGTAGGTTCATACTATGACCTAGGTTGTGTGCAAATGAGAACCGTTGCATGGAGACCACCGTTGCCTAGTAACGGGACTTTGAAAATTTTGAAAAATCATTAAAAAAATTATTTTTTCGAAATCAAAATCGCGGCCACGTGTGACTGTGGGCAGTCATTCAGCCATATTGCAAAAATTTCCAGCCGAATCCTATGAAAACTGTCGGAGAAGATAGACTTTAGAATGAACCCTGGTCGAAAACAATAAAAAAAAACGAAGTTCGTTATATCTCAGAGACTATGAGTCAGTATACATGAAACTGGTATGTGTGGTTCATGTATGTCCTAGTTATGTGTGAGAAAGAACCGTTGCTCATGGACCCCTCCTGCCTAGCAACGGCCGAAAAACCTCTAAATGTGGGGGTATTTTAACGAAAAAACAATCTGCAGCATTAACCCTTGAAGCTAGAATCATGAATTTTTTGTGCTTAATCCTCAGGTCATTCCCCATCGCGTCAGGTTCTATTGGGTAGGCGACTGCCCATGTCCGCCTACCGGCTTGTTTGTTAGGTAGTCGATAAAGTCGAAAAAAAAAAATTTTTTTTTGATCTACCTTATCACTTTTTCCGTTGATATGTTTGTCTGTATGTCTGTCTGTTCGCTCCAGTGCTCGTTAATACAATGGCGATTTGATGAAACTTGGTGGGTAGGTTCATACCATGACCTAGTTGTGTGCAAATGAGAACCGTTGCTATGGAGACCACCGTTGCCTAGCAACGGGACTTTGAAATTTTGAAATCATAAAAAATTATTTTTTCGAAAATCAAAAATCGGGCCACGAGCCACTGTGGCAGTACATTCAGCCATATTGTCAAAAATATCCAGCCGAATCCTATGAAAACTGTCGAGAGATAGAGACTTTGAATGAACCCTGGTCGAAAACAATAAAAAAAACGAAGTTCGTTATATCTCAGAGACTATGAGTCAGATACTACATGAAACTGTATGGTAGGTTCATGGTATGTCCTAGTTATGTGTGAGAAAGAACCGTTGCTATGGACCCCTCTGTTGCCTAGCAACGGCCGAAAAACCTCTAAATGTGGGGTATTTTAACGAAAAAACAATCTGCAGCATTACCCTTGAAGCTAGAATCATGAATTTTCTTGTGCTTAATCCTCAGGTCATTCCCCATCGAACAGGCCATCGCGTCAGGTTCTATTGGGTAGGCGACTACCCATGTCCGCCTACCGGCTTCTGTGTATGTCTGTCTGTATGTCTGTATGTGTCGATATGTCTGTCTGTTCGGTCCAGTGCTCCGTTAATACAAATGGCGGATTTCGATGAAACTTGGTGGGTAGGTTCATACCATGACCTAGTTGTGTGCAAATGAGAACCGTTGCTATGGACACCACCGTTGCCTAGTAACGGGACTTTGAAATTTTTGAAAAATCATAAAAAAAATTATTTTTTCGAAAATCAAAAATCGGGCCACGAGCGACTGTGGGCAGTACATTCAGCCATATTGTCAAAAATTCCAGCCGAATCCTATGAAAACTGTCGGAGAAGATAGACTTTGAATGAACCCTGGTCGAAAACAATAAAAAACGAAGTTCGTTATATCTCAGAGACTATGAGTCAGATATACATGAAACTGGTATGGTAGGTTCATGGTATATCCTAGTTATGTGTGAGAAAGAACCGTTGCTATGGACCCCTCCGTTGCCTAGCAACGGCCGAAAAAACTCTAAATGTGGGGTATTTTAACGAAAAAACAATCTGCAGCATTAACCTTGAAGCTAGAATCATGAATTTTCTTGTGCTTAATCCTCACGTTATTCCCCCATCAAACGGGCCCATCACGTCAGGTTCTATTGGTAGGCGACTACCCATGTCCGCCTACCGGCTTGTCTGTTTTGTATGTTAATGGACAGCTCTGGGGCCAGAGGAGTCAACCGATTTTGATGAAACTGACTGTGGATTCATACCAGGATCTAGTTGTATGCTTTGAGCACCGCTTGCTATGGACGCCACCGTTGCCTAGCAACAGGACTTTGAAATTTTTGAAAACATCCGAAAGATATTTTTTTATATATTTTTTTCGAAATCAAAAATCGGCTCCGCGATTTTTGCGCACTATAATCAACCTCTTTGTCAAAAATTTTCAGCCCGATCTGTCAAAAGCTGTATATGACTAGTATGCAATTATATAGCGACCACCCATGTCGCCTACCGCTTGTCTGTTTGTCAGCTTGTCTGTGCACAGAATATCTCAAAAATTTGTGGACGGATCCAAGAAAATTTTGTGGATAGTTTGAGTATGTGACAAGGAAGAACTGATTCGATTTTGGTGAAGATCTGGATCGGGATCTGGATATGAGAATTATTTAATTTTTAAAGTGATTCTTCACCGGAAGATGGGGCCAAAAACGATAGACGCTGTATAGCATGATAATTTCAAAAATGTATTGGGCCTGAAATGTTCTCGTGGATCAGGCATTACATGGCGGAGTATGTACTCTACGAGTGCCCTTCTAGTTAGAAATAAATCATCTAATTTTTAATCATTTTTTTTTCAAACTGTAAAGTTTATCCGCAGTTCAGGTTTGATTTTTAAATAATCCATTATTTATTTTATATCATATATTTTGTTGAATTTTCCCTAAAATGACAGTCGTGAATAATGCCACATGACAGCTACAATTATTGCGCATATATGCTGCATGCCTCAAGGTCCTCGACGACTGGAAAAGTACGCCTCCACTCCCTCGCCATCGGATACATGGCGGTTCACTGCACACTGAGGACGTTTTCTTCCAACCAGCATCAAAAACCAGGCTCCCCATACATCCCCTATCAGCTGTCCACACCTGCCGACTATGCTTCCCAGTCCTGTCAGCCAAGTACCAGATCGAGGCTCCCATACATCCACAAAGCTTGACGCCTGTCGACCAGAATCACTTCAAGTCCATTGAGGCCATCCGGGCCACCAGTGAGGATCATCCAACAGCATCCCAAACGGCTGTACACCAAGACGCTACAGCTGTTCGCACTACCAGCCAAGCACTACAAGGATTATATTTTGGTTGCTGAGGATCATATTGTTGTACACAATACTTGCCTCAATACTTCTTAAGTGATCATTATCTTTGTTTAAGTGTTTGGACTCAGCCCCAATATCAGCACCCAGTTACTCTCATCCGTTTCTCTTCATGTATACATCAATATATATTTTTTTTTAAATGGGGAGAGGAGGAGGAGGGAGGAGAGAGGAGGTGGAGATGGAGTTGGAGAGAAAGAGAGAGTGGGGTGGTGAGAGAGAGGGTGGAGAGAGAGGCAGAGAGGAGAGGGGAGAAAGAGGGGAGGGATGGGACGAGGGGAGAGAGAGTGTAGAGGGAGAGGGGAGGGAGGGGATTCGGCAGCAGAGATGATCGCGAGAGTGTTAGGACGCTGTGAGAGAGGAGGAGCGGAACACACATTGAGAGTAGATCGCCGTGCGGCGTATGGTGAGAACCCAGGATGGCAATAGTATAGCTGGTCAGGATTCGAACCCAGGTGGGACAGCTGAGAGTAAGCGTGCATACCTCTTGGCTATCCTGCCGTGATCTGGCAGATGCATTGTCTTTATAAAGCTGAATTGATCCGAGCACAGTTCTGACTGCTGAAAAAAAAACAACTTTCATTGTCAATTCACACATTCTTTGACAGCCCTTCCTCTTCCTTGACCTCCAGAGAGTTGTATGGTGGTGGAGGGGTGGCAGGAGGAGAGACGTGAGGGGGAGAGGAAGCAGTATGAGGAGAAGGGAGGTGGAGGCAGCGTGAGGGAAGGGAAGGCAGTGATGAAGAGAGGTGAGAGGAAGTGGAAGGCAGCGTAGGGGAAAGAAGGTGGCATGAGGGAGGGAAGTGAAGGGCGATAAAAAGCACACAAACAGCAACATTTCCCTTTCTGTATAACGCCGGTTCTATATAAAACTGGTGGAGCATTTAAAATCCATGCTACGACCTGCAATTTCAAAACTAAACGTCAGCCCTTAACAGTCCTCTTAACAGAGGGAGAGTGGTGGAGGACAGGGGTAGAGAGGAGAGGGATCAGGTTTGAGAGAGATGGAGCAGGTGAGAGAGAGAGAGAGAGAGAGAGAGAAGAGAGAGAGAGGAGAAGAGAGAGAGAGAGAGATGGGAGAGAGAGAAGAGAGAGATGGGAGAGAGAGAGAGAGAGAGAGAGAGAGAGAGAGAGAGAGAGAGAGAGAGAGAGAGAGAGAAGAGAGAGAAGAGAGAGAAGGAGAGCGAACGAGAGAGAGAGAGGGGGGAGTGAGAGAAAGGGCTGGGAGAGAGGGAGAAGGATAAGAGAGAGGATAGTGGTGGGAGGAAACCCCATCGAGCACCTTAAGACTCATTGAGAACGAGTGGTCGAGGATGTGCCCGATGAAGGATATAATCAAATAAGGCCATTATCTTCAAAAGGGGTGTTTTAATGAACCCAAACACTCAATTTTCACTCTTGCACTTCCTTGGAGTTCCTTCGTGTGCATGCAAAGTTCAGGCTGCAAGGTTCCATGGTTTGAGTTATGGAGGACACACACACACACACACACACACAGTTTGAGACCCTTCGGCCGTGACATAACACATGGTGGGTTGACTGAACCTATCATCCTCAATCTGAGGCTGGCGAAATGAGTGTCAGTGTACTGGTGATCGGGGACACTGCATCAGCAGCACAGCCACACCCTCATAAAATGATGCCACTGGCTACCTCGCACACAAATCACCCCAAAAGTCGGTTTCCATCTCAGCCGAACTTGCTTTTCCACAATTTTTTTTCTTCCGGCATCTGCAGGAATCTTTACATTTTTGAAACCCTTCTCTGATCGATTGGTTCCTCCAATGACGCACAGACACAGCATCCTGTCAATTTAAAACTCATTCACATGAACGATCAATGGAAACAAAATGGCGCCATGACCCACGTGACCAGAGATTTCTGACGTGCACGTCGCTCCTCCTCGTATATCGCCGTATCGGGACTGTGTACCAAGAGTACAACACACCTAAGGAAGTGTTGAGTTACCAAATTTTATTTATTTATTATTTTACAGGTGTAGGGATAAAAGACGGCGCTTTACCTGTCGAGCGCTTGCCAAAAGTCTTAAGCACTCAAGCAAGCACTCCTTTCAAAACCGTACATAAGGAATGTGCCTTGGCAAGCGCTAGCTCGCTGCCAGGTAAGTGAACACACCTCCAGTGTTTACGTAAATGTTTCCCTCCAACTGAATTTACCATTGTATGCACAATATTATTATTATTGTTGTTATTGTGGACCAAAAAAGAACAATTTGGTGACACGGCAACAGGTTGCACTTTGTATATCGTGCTTCATAATGCGGCGCCCCCTGCTGGCACCGCGTTGGATGGCGGAATTCAAAACGCAGCACCGGACAGGTAACCACGTGCTACAGGTAATGAGCACGTGCTACTACTTCCACTATTTCTACACTGAACGGTCTCAATTGTTTTCCACCTTCGTGCTTTTTCACGAACAGGCCGGCCAGGCCTGACGTTCGTCTCGAAGGTATTGCGCAGGAACCTGTGGATCCGGTCCAGGTGTTGCTGATATTATCTCGGGTCAGGTAAATCCAACCTCAACCGGACGGTTCGAAGGTAAGTGCATCGACGCCAGAGATTAACGCACAACGGATCAAACATTACTTATTACCCTCAACATTTTAATGTCTCGTTAATTTAAGTCTTGATTTGTTAAATCCTTTAAGATAGCCGGCTATACGCTTGTTGTCGCCATGCTGCGAGAAAAGAAGAGAGGGTCCGGCTGCAGAGAACGCAAGCGACTCGACTCGACGTGAATCTCGAGCATCTAGAGCGGGAAAGGAGCGGACATGGTCGCCACCCACGTGGTCCGGTGTGATCGGGCCGTTGAGTGTGCGACTGGTGGACGATCGTCAGCGGATGACAGCTGGCTCGGCGGTTCACTTGGGAAATGTGTTCACGTCGAGGAAACCAGATAAAGGAAAGTGTTTGGGTTGCTAAAGTATCCTGTGATCGATGTACACACAACCGTGGTGGCGCGACCGGCACCGTACTCGAACCCTCATCATGTCAGTTTTTTTGGGGGTGGGGGGGTCTCTTAGATTCGGGGTTCAAATTTCAAAGTGTATGAAATTGTCGCTTGTGACGTACAATATGTGTACACTCTGCCACCAGCCTGGGTTTAAATATTTAATTAAAAAACATCATTTTCCGAGGACAATATTCAAGAACTGGGGTCTCCAACCTTTTGGGCGGAGGGCCTCAAAACCAAAGTGGTGAGGGTGGAGGGCCGCACCCAAAAAAAGGACGCTAAATTCCAAAAAAAAATATATATAATAATATGCGGAGATTTAAACAAAAATTAGTGTGAATATATTTTCTTGCAACGATATGATAAATGAAAATCGTGTTAAAAGCACACGTGTCTAGTATGAATCAAAATCGTAATAAAAATTACAGAATGCTTTGATCATTGACCCTAACAAATTGGCAGTATCGCGGGCCGCATTGTAATGTAAACTTAATATGGCACCGTGGGCCGCATAAATCCGTCCAAGGGCCGCATGTTGCCCGTGGGCCGCATTGTAATGTAAACTTAATATGGCACCGCGGGCCATAAATCCGTCTAAAGGGCCGCATGTGGCCGTGGGCCGCATTGTAATGTAAACTTAATATGCACCGTGGGCTGCATAAATCGTCTAAGGGTCGCATGTGGCCCGTGGGCCGCATTGTAATGTAAACTTAATATGGCACCGTGGGCGCATAATCCGTCCAAGGGGCCGCATGTGGCCCGTGGCCGCATTGTAATGTAAACTTAATATGCACGCGGCCGCATAAATCGTCTAAGGGCCGCATGTGCCCGTGGGCCGCAGGTTGGAGAGCCCTGTTCTGGAAGATTGTGTTCAGAACTTTTTTTTAAATGATGAGGGACTTGAGATGGAAGGAGGATTGTGCTCGTTACCAACACACTTCGGACGATGTGACGACCGCCTCCTCTAACCTACTTTGTAAATTATGGCTTCGTCCTTGTTTTAATATATCATTTCGTTACATTGGATTGAAGCTAGGGAGGTGATTCAGTGATTAATTTAATTAATTTTTTATTTTTTAGGGTTCATCTATTTATTGTGGTGAATGTTCAAGGGAGACAATTAAAACTGAACAGAGATGAGAAGTGGGCAGGGCCGGATTTACTTGCTTGTGGGCCCTAAGCCAAACCTTATCAGTGCCCCCCCCCAAAAAAAAATTATATTGTGGTAGTCGATAAAGTCGAAAAAGTTTTTTTTTTGTTTTTTTGATCTACCCTTATTTTCACTTTTTCCGTCTATGTTGTCTGTCTGTATGTCTGTCTGTTCGGTCCAGTGCTCCGTTAATACAATGGCGATTTCGATGAAACTTGGTGGGTAGGTTCATACCATGACCTAGTTGTGTGCAAATGAGAACCGTTGCTATGGACACCACCATTGCAAAGCAACGGGACTTTGAAATTTTTGAAAAATCATAAAAAAATTATTTTTTCCAAAAATCGGGCCACGAGCGACTGTGGGCAGTACATTCAGCCATATTGTCAAAAATTTCCATCCGGATCCTATGAAAACTGTCGGAGAAGATAGACTTGAATGAACCCTGGTCGAAACAATAAAAAACGAAGATCGTTATATCTCAGAGACTATGAGTCAGATATTACATGAAACTGTATGGTGGTTCATGGTATGTCCTAGTTATGTGTGAGAAAGAACCGTTGCTATGGACCCTCCGTTGCCTAGCAACGGCCGAAAACCTCTAAAGTGGGGTATTTTAACGAAAAAACAATCGGCAGCATTAACCCTTGAAGCTGGAATCATGAATTTTCTTGTGCTTAATCGTCAGGTCATTCCCCATCGAACGGGCCCATCGCCTCAGTTCTATTGGGTAGGCGACTACCCATGTCCGCCTACCGGCTTGTTGATGATATATTAAAACAAGGACGAAGCCATAATTTACAAAAGTAGGTTAGAGGAGCGGTCGTCACATCGTCCGAAGTGTGTTGGTAACGAGCACAATCCCTCCTTCCATCTCAAGTCCCTCATCATTTAAAAAAAAGTTCCTGAACACAATCTTCCAGAACAGGGCTCTCCAACCTGCGGCCCACGGGCCACATGCGGCCCCTTAGACGATTTATGCGGCCCGCGGTGCCATATTAAGTTTACATTACAATGCGGCCCACGGGCCACATGCGGCCCCTTGGACGGATTTATGCGGCCCACGGTGCCATATTAAGTTAACATTACAATGCGGCCCGCGATACTGCCAATTTGTTAGGGTCAATGATCAAAGCATTCTGTAATTTTTATTACGATTTTGATTCATACTAGACACGTGTGCTTTTAACACGATTATTCATTTATCATATTCGTTGGCAAGAAAAATATATTCAGCACTAATTTTTGTTTAAATCTCCGCATATTAATTATATATTTTTTTTTTCGGAATTTAGCGGTCCTCTTTTTTTGGGTGCGGCCCTCACCCTCCCACTTTGGTTTTTGAGGCCCTCCGCCCAAAAAGTTGGAGACCCCAGTTCTTGAATATTGTCTCTCGGAAAATGATGTTTTTAATTAAATATTTAACCAGGCTTGGTGCCAGAGGTGTACACATATTGTACGTCACAAAAGCGACAAGTTCATACACTTTGAAATTGACCCCGAATCTAAGAGACCCCCCCCCCCGCAAAAAAAAACTGACATGATGAGGGGTTCGAGTACGGTGCCGGTCGCCCACCACGGTTGTGTGTACATCGATCACACGGATACTTTAGCAACCCAAACACTTTTCCTTTATCTGGTTTCCTCGACGTGAACACATTTCCCAAGTGAACCGCCGAGCCAGCTGTCATCCGCTGACGATCGTCCACCAGTCGCACACTCAACGGCCCGATCACACCGGACCACGTGGGTGGGCGACCATGTCCGCTCCCTTTCCCGCTCTAGATGCTCGAGATTACACGTCGAGTCGAGTCGCCTTGCGTTCTCTGCAGCCGGACCCTCTCTTCTTTTCTCGCAGCATGGCGACAACAAGCGTATAGCCGGCTATCTTAAAGGATTTAACAAATCAAGACTTAAATTAACGGAGACATTAAAAATGTTGAGGGTAATAAGTAATGTTTGATCCGTTGTGCGTTAATCTCTGGCGTCGAGTGCACTTACCTTCGAACCGTCCGGTTGAGGTTGGATTTACCTGACCCGAGATAATATCAGCAACACCTGGACCGGATCCACAGGTTCCTGCGCAAATCACCTTCGAGACGAACGTCAGGCCTGGCCGGCCTGTTCGTGAAAAAGCACGAAGGTGGAAAACAATTGAGACCGTTCAAGTGGTAGAAATAGTGGAAGTAGTAGCACGTGCTCATTACCTGTAGCACGTGGTTACCTGTCCGGTGCTGCGTTTTGAATTCCGCCATCCAACGCGGTGCCAGCAGGGGGCGCCGCATTATGAAGCACGATATACAAAGTGCAACCTGTTGCCGTGTCACCAAATTGTTCTTTTTTGGTCCACAATAACAACAATAATAATAATATTGTGCATACAATGGTAAATTCAGTTGGAGGGAAACATTTACGTAAACACTGGAGGTGTGTTCACTTACCTGGCAGCGAGCTAGCGCTTGCCAAGCCAGCCATTCCTTATGTAACGGTTTTGAAAGGAGTGCTTGCTTGAGTGCTTAAGACTTTTGGCAAGCGCTCGACAGGTAAAGCGCCGTCTTTTATCCCTACACCTGTAAAATAATAAATAAATAAAAATTTGGTAACTCAACACTTCCTTAGGTGTGTTTGTACTCTTGGTACACCAGTCCCCGATACGGCGATATACGAGGAGGAGCGACGTGCCACGTCACGAAATCTCTGGTCACGTGGGTCATGGGCGCCATTTTGTTTCCATTGATCGTTCATTGAATGAGTTTTAAATTGACAGGATGCTGTGTCTGTGCGTCATTGGAGGAACCAATCGATCAGAGAAGGGTTTCAAAAATGTAAAGATTCCCTGCAGATGCCGGAAGAAAAAAAAATTGTGGAAAAGCAAGTTCGGCTGAGATGGAAACCGACTTTTGGGGTGATTTGTGTGCGAGTAGCCAGTGGCATCATTTTTATGAGGGGTGGCTGTGCTGCTGATGCAGTGTCCCCGATCACCAGTACACTGACACTCATTTCGCCAGCCTCAGATTGAAGGATGATAGTTCAGTCAACCCCACCATGTGTTATGTCAACGGCCGACAGGGTCTCAAACTGTGTGTGTGTGTGTGTCCATAACTCCAAAACCATGGAACCTTGCAGCCTGAAACTTTGCATGCACACGAAGGGAACTCCAAGGAAGTGCAAGAGTGAAAATTGAGTGTTTGGGTTCATTAAAACACCCCTTTTGAAGATAATGGCCTTATTTGATTATATCCTTCATCGGGCACATCCTCGACCACCTCGTTCTCAATGGAGTCTTAAGGTGCTCGATGGGGTTTCCCTCCCACCACTATCCCTCTCTCTTATCCTCTCCCTCTCTCCCCAGCCCTTTCTCTCACCTCCCCCCTCTGTCTCTCTCTCTCTCTCTGTTCGCTCTCTCTCTCTCTCTCTCTTCTCTCTCTCTCTCTCTCTCTCTCTCTCTCTCTCTCTCTTCTCTCCTCTCTCTTCTCTCTCTTCTCCCTTTCTCTCTCTCCTCTCTCCCATCTCTCTCTCTCTCTCTCTCTCCTCTCTCTCTCTTCTCTCTCTCTCTCTCTCTCTCTCTTCACCTCTCCATCTCTCTCAAACCCTTGATCCCTCTCCCTCTCTACCCCTGTTCCTCCACCACTCTCCCTCTGTTAAGAGGACTGTTAAGGGCTGACGGTTTAGTTTTGAAATTGCCAGGTCGATAGCATGGATTTTAAATGCTCCCACCCAGTTTTATATAGAACCCGGCGGTTTATACAGAAAAGGGAAATGTTGCTGTTTGTGTGCTTTTTATCGCCCTTCACTTCCCCTCCCCTCATGCCACCTTCTTTCCCCCTACGCTGCCTTCCCTCCTCTCACACTGCCTTCCCTTCCCCTCACGCTGCCTCCACCTCCCTTCTCCTCATACTGCCTTCCCTTCCCTCCCCTCACGCTCTCCTCCTGCCAAACCCCCTCCACCACCATACAACTCTCTGGAGGTCAAGGAGAGGAAGGGCTGTCAAAGAATGTGTGAATTTGACAAATGAAAGTTGTTTTTTTTCAGCAGTCAGAACTGCTGCTCGGATCAATTCAGCATTTATAAAAGCAATGCACTGCCAGATCACGGCAGGATAGCCAAGAGGTATGCACGCTTACTCTCAGCTGTCCCACCTGGGTTCGAATCCTGACCCAGCTATAACTATTGCCATCCTGGGGTTTCACAGGCAGGGGGATTCATCAATGTGTGTGCTGTCCCTTGGACAGACGTTAAACTTGGCATCATATCTGCTGGAATCCCCCCTCCCCTCCCCTTCTCCCCTCTACACTCTCTCTCCCCTCTGTCTCATCCCTCCCCTCTTTCTCCCCTCTCCCTCTCTGCCTCTCTCTCTCACCCCTCTCTCTCCCACCCCACTCTCTCTTTCTCTCCAACTCCATCTCCACCTCCTCTCTCCCTCCCTCCTCCCTCCTCTCCCCATTTAAAAAAAATATATAATTGATGTTATACATGAAGAAAACGGATGAGAGTAACTGGGTGCTGATATTGGGGCTGAGTCCAAACACTTAAACAAAGATAATGATCACTTAAGAAGTATTGAGGCAAGTATTGTGACAACAATATGATCCTCAGCAACCAAAATATAATCCTTGTAGTGCTTGGGCTGGTAGTGCGAACAGCTGTAGCGTCTTGGTGTACAGCCGTTTGGGGATGCTGTTGGATGATCCTCACTGGTGGCCCGGATGGCCTCAATGGACTTGAAGTGATCTGGTCGACAGGCGTCAAGCTTTGTGGATGTATGGGAGCCTCGATCTGGTACTTGGCTGACAGGGACTGGGAAGCATAGTCGGCAGGTGTGGACAGCTGATAGGGGATGTATGGGGAGCCTGGTAGTTTTTATGCTGGTTGGAAGAAAACGTCCTCAGTGTGCAGTGAACCGCCATGTATCCGATGGCGAGGGAGTGGAGGCGTACTTTTCCAGTCGTCGAGGACCTTGAGGCATGCAGCATAATGCAGCAATAATTGTAGCTGTCATGTGGCATTATTCACGACTGTCATTTTAGGGAAAACTTCAACAAAATATATGATATAAATAAAATAATGGATTATTTTAAAATCAAACCTGAACTGCGGATAAACTTTACAGTTTTGAAAAAAAAATGATTAAAAAATTAGATGATTTATTTTCTAACTAGAAGGGCACTCGGTAGAGTACATACCTCCGCCATGTAATGCCTGATCCACGAGAACATTTCAGGCCCAATACATTTTTGAAATATCATGCTATACAGCGCTCTATCGTTTTTGGCCCCATCTCTCAACGGTGAAGAATCACTTTAAAAATTAAATAATTCTCATATCCAGATCCCGATCCAGATCTTCACCAAAATCGAATCAGTTCTTCCTTGTCACATACTCAACGTATCCACAAAATTTCTTTCGGATCCGTCCACAAATTTTTGAGATATTCTGTGCACAGACAAGCTGACAAACAGACAAGCCGGTAGGCGACATGGGTGGTCGCTATATAATTGCATACTAGTCATACAGCTTTTGACAGATCGGGCTGAAAATTTTTGACAAAGAGGTTGATTATAGTGCGCAAAAAATCGCGGAAGCCGATTTTTGATTTTCGAAAAAAATATATAAAAAAATATCTTTCGGATGTTTTCAAAAATTTCAAAGTCCTGTTGCTAGGCAACGGTGGCGTCCATAGCAACGGTGCTCAAAAGCATAC
>CM068964.1:25360212-25371399 GCA_035128595.1 Eptatretus atami | reverse complement strand
CCCACAAATTTTGAGGAATATTCTGTGCACAGACACTGACAAACAGACAAAGCCGGTAGCGACATGGGAAGGTCGCTAAATAATTGCATACTAGTCAACAGCTTTGACAGCTGACGGGCTGAAAATTTTTGCAAAAGCGTTGATTATAGTGCGCAAAAATCGCGGAAGCCGATTTTGATTTTCGAAAAATATATAAAAAAATATCTTTCGGATGTTTTCAAAAATTTCAAAGTCTGTTGCTAGGCAACGGTGGCGTCCATAGCAACGGTGCTCAAAAGCATACAACTAGATCCTGGTATGAATCCACCAGTCAAGTTTCATCAAAATCGGTTGACTCCTCTGGCCTCCAGAAGCTTGTCATTACATACAAACAGACAAGCCGGTAGGCGACATGGGTAGTCGCCTACCCAATAGAACCTGACGTGATGGCGCCGTTTGATGGGGGAATAACGTGAGGATAAGCACTATATGATTCTTGTTCATGATCTAGTTCAAGGTTATGCGCATAATGTTTTTTCCTGTAAAATACCCCACATTAGAGTTTTCTCTCGTGGCAGTGGCAACGAGGGGCTATAGCAACG
This sequence comes from Eptatretus atami, assembly GCA_035128595.1. Lineage (NCBI taxonomy): Eukaryota > Metazoa > Chordata > Myxini > Myxiniformes > Myxinidae > Eptatretus > Eptatretus atami. The sequence goes on along the minus strand of CM068964.1, from coordinate 25,370,818 downwards.
GTTCTTTCTCACACATAACTAGGATATACCATGAACCTACCATACCAGTTTCATGTATATCTGACTCATAGTCTCTGAGATATAACGAACTTCGTTTTTTTATTGTTTCGACCCAGGGTTCATTCAAAGTCTATCTTCTCCGACAGTTTTCAAGGAATTCGGCTGGAAATTTTTGACAATATGGCTGAATGTACTGCCCACAGTCGCTCCGTGGCCCCGATTTTTTGATTCGAAAAAATAATTTTTTTATGATTTTTCAAAAATTTCAAAGTCCCGTTACTAGGCAACGGTGGTGTCCATAGCAACGGTTCTCATTTGCACACAACTAGGTCATGGTATGAACCTACCCACCAAGTTTCATCGAAATCGCCATTGTATTAACGGAGCACTGGACCGAACAGACAGACATACAGACATACAGACATACAGACAGACATACAGACAAGCCGGTAGGGGGACATGGGTAGTCGCCTACCCAATAGAACCTGACGCGATGGGCCTGTTCGATGGGGAATGACCTGAGGATAAGCACAAGAAAATCATGATTCTAGCTTCAAGGGTTAATGCTGCAGATTGTTTTTTCGTTAAAATACCCCCACATTTAGAGGTTTTTCGGCCGTTGCTAGCAACGAGGGGTCCATAGCAACGGTTCTTTCTCACACATAACTAGGACATACATGAACCTACCATACAGTTTCATGTATACTGACTCATAGTCTCTGAGAATTAACGAACTTCGTTTTTTTTATTGTTTCGACCAGGGTTCATTTAAAGTCTATCTTCTCCGACAGTTTTCATAGGATTCGGCTGGATATTTTTGACAATATGGCTGAATGTACTGCCCACAGTGGCTCGTGGCCCGATTTTGATTTTCGAAAAATAATTTTTTTATGATTTTTCAAAATTTCAAAGTCCCGTTGCTAGGCAACGGTGGTCTCCATAGCAACGGTTCTCATTTGCACACAACTAGGTCATGGTATGAACCTACCACCAAGTTTCATCAAAATCGCCATTGTATTAACGGAGCACTGGACCGAACAGACAGACATACAGACAAACATATCAACGGAAAAAGTGATAAGGGAGATCAAAAAAAAAAAATTTTTTTTTCGACTTTATCGACTACCTAACAAACAAGGCGGTAGGCGGACATGGGCAGTCGCCTACCAATAGAACCTGACGCGATGGGGAATGACCTGAGGATTAAGCACAAAAAATTCATGATTCTAGCTTCAAGGTTAATGCTGCAGATTGTTTTTTCGTTAAAATACCCCCACTTTTAGAGGTTTTCGGCCGTTGCTAGGCAACGGAGGGGTCCATAGCAACGGTTCTTTCTCACACATAACTAGGACATACCATGAACCTACCATACCAGTTTCATGTATATCTGACTCATAGTCTCTGAGATATAACGAACTTCGTTTTTTTATTGTTTCGACCAGGGTCATTCAAAGTCTATCTTCTCCGACAGTTTTCATAGGATTCGCTGGAAATTTTTGACAATATGGCTGAATGGACTGCCCACAGTCACACGTGGCCCGATTTTGATTTTCGAAAAAATAATTTTTTTATGATTTTTCAAAATTTTCAAAGTCCCGTTACTAGGCAACGGTGGTCTCCATAGCAACGGTTCTCATTTGCACACAACTAGGTCATAGTATGAACCTACCCACAAGTTTCATCGAAATCGCCATTGTATTAACGGAGCACTGGACCGAACAGACAGACATACAGACATACAGACACAGACATACAGACAAACATATCGACGGAAAAAGTGATAAGGGTAGATCAAAAAAAAAAAATTTTTTTTTCGACTTTATCGACTACCAACATATCGACGGAAAAAGTGATAATAAGGCGTAGATCAAAAAAAAAAATTTTTTTTTTCGACTATCGACTACCCAACAGACGGAAAAAGTGAAAATAAGGGTTCCCTAGCGACCACCCAACAAGCCGGTAGGCGACATGGTGGTCGCACATAATTGCATACTAGCATACAGTTTTTTCGGATCTGGCTGAAATTTTTTGACAAAGAGGTTGATTATAGTGCGCATAAAAGCCTGAAAGCCGATTTTTGATTTTTCGAATTTTTTTTTTTTTTAGGATTTCCAAAAAATTCAAAGTCCCGTTGCTAGGCAACGTGGTGTCCATAGCAACGGTGCTCAAAGCATACAACTAGATTCTGGTATGAACCTACCTGTCAAGTTTCATCAAAATTGGTTGACTCCTCTGGCCTCCAGAGCTGCCATTACATAAAACAAAACATACAACGCCGGTAGGCGACATGGGTGGTCGCGACATAATTGCATACTAGTCATACAGTTTTGACGGATCTGGCTGAAAATTTTGACAAAAGGATGATTATAGTGCGCATAAAAGCCTGGAAGCCGTTTTTTGATTTTCGAAAAAATAATTTTTAGGATTTTTCAAAAAATTCAAAGTCCTGTTGCTCGGCAACGGTGGTGTCCATAGCAACGGTCCTCAAAGCAAGAACTAGATCCTGGTATAAACCTACCTGTCAAGTTCCATCAAAATTGGTTGACTCCTCTGGCCTCCAGAGCTGTCCATTACATACAGACATACAACAAGCCGGTAGGCGACGTGGTGGTCGCGACATAATTGCATACTAGTCATACAGTTTTTGACGGATCGGGCTGAACATTTTTGACAAAGGTTGATTATAATGCGCATAAAAGCCTGGAAGCCATTTTTGATTTTCGGGAAAAAAATTTTTTAGGATTTTTCAAAATTTCAAAGTCCCGTTGCTAGGCAACGGTGTGTCCATAGCAACGGTGCTCAAAAGCATAGAATTAGATCCTGGTATGGACCTACCTGTCAAGTTTCATCAAAATCGGTTGACTCCTCTGCCTCCAGAGCTGTCCATTACATACAGACATACAAACAAACTACAGACAGACGAAAAAGTGAAAAATAAGGGTACTCTAGCGACCACCCAATAAGGGGTACTCTAGCGACCCACCCAATAAGGGATACTCTAGCGACCACCCAAACAACAAGCCGGTAGGTGACATGGGTGGTCGCTACATAATTGCATACTAGTCATACAGTTTTTGACGGATCTGGCTGAAAATTTTTAACAAAGAGGTTGATTATAGTGCGCATTAAAGCCTGGAAGCCGATTTTTGATTTTCGGAAAAATATATTTTTTTGGATTTTTCAAAAATTTCAAAGTCCCGTTGCTAGGCAACGGTGGTGTCCATAGCAATGGTGCTCAAAAGCGTAGAACTAGATCCTGGTATGAACCTACCTGTCAAGTTTCATCAAAATCAGTTGACTCCTCTGGCCTCCAGAGCTGTCCATTACATACAAACATACAAACGTACATACAAACAGACGGAAAAAGTGAAAATAAGGGTACTCTAGCGACCACCCAACAGACATACAGACAGAGACGGAAAACCTGAGAAATAGTGGTAGTCTAGCGACCACCCAACAGAAAGGGGTGAAAACATAACCTCCTTCACCTTCGCTGGCAGAGGTAAATATAAAAATAATGTTTTTTTAACCTGTCTGGGGAGAGTAAAATATAATTTACAAACATAAAAATATTCCAATTAATATCATTGATCTGGTATGAGGATAGTGGATGGGAAAAAACTTGTTTACTCTTAACGATTCTCCTTATTCGAAACTTTTTGGACTATTAGAATTTAATTATTTTCACAAAGTCAAGTTTTCAACCCGAGTATCAACTACTCGCACAAGGTTTTAATGCAGGTCTTCAAAAACAAGACATCATCGCTTTATTTAAACTTCAAAACAAACTAGATGATCATAACATTGAAAATATAATACAACTACATTGTTATACTAAAAAAAATGTAAAATTAAAACCACTCCTTCAGCATCTTGTAATCTTTGTGATAACACAGATGACGTCCCTTCACCCCAAGGTTTGGATAAATCAAAAAAGAACCTCATTATATTTTATAATTGCGTAAATGAGAAAAACCAAACAGTTATGGAAAGCTACTACACTAGAGGGAGACATTCTTCTTGTAACTGTATTTATCTTAGTCAATCATACTTTCAACTCCCTCGTCGCTCAATAAGAAATAATGCTAACACTTTTCTCTTCTTCTAATTTAGTTTTAAAAAGATCTTCAATTACCGGACCTTTTTACGCTGATATCATGTCAGTTATGACTGTTGGAACATCAACTCTCTGGCTATAACTCACAACCTTTTAGTCAACATGAGTAAGTGCTGCAACAGGTGGTGGAGTGAACTTGGACCATCTTTACCCATTAGTATGGCTTGCGTGACATCTGTTGCCCCATTTGTATATTCCACACTGAGTTCATAAAAATTGCTGTTATTTTGAAGATAGAACAGATTGGGATTAAGATTGGGGTAAAGAGAAAAAAAATTATACGTTTACTAAAGTTAATGGATGAGCTTGTTCACAGAACATGCAGGACAAGCACATTAAGAGACATCGGTGTAGTATTCGACTTTGACAGATACATGAGACAATATACTGTACAAATCGACACGATATGTGATATTTGACCCTGGGGTCATAGCCATGACCTCTCCTTGGCTGCCTATACAGCGAAGCTAGCCTCCAAAACCAGCCGCAGAGTCTAAGCATCCTCCATCGATCGAAATCACTCCTCGATAAATCAGAACTACTCACAGTCTACAAGGCCTCTGTCCATAACTCAATGGAGTTAACCGCTCTCCATTATGGTCTGGGCACCAACATTCTCTCTCTCTCTCTCTCTCGCTCTCTCTCTCTCTCTCTCTCTCTCTCTCTCTCTCTCTCTCTCTCTCTCTCTCTCTCGAATTCTGTGGAATCTAAAGTTCTAAGCATTATGGGCTTCTTCGGCGATGAGGCCAAAGCACAAGGCCTCACGTTGCAGACAGGTTGATAGTGTCTGTTTTTTTTTTAATCATCTGTTCTCCTGAATTTCTCTCTCCGCTCTCACCCCTCCGACCCCTCACCAGCCCTTCCAGGACACACATGTGTTCTCCCAGTAACCCCTTCCTGGTCAAACTCCTAAAACGCAGGATTTTCACACACATCCACTCCTGCATTCCTGTTTTATCCCCCTTGTGGAATTGCTTTTCTGAGGCTGTTCATTCCCACTCTTCTGGCATCAAACGGGTGGTGCACTTCCATCTCACGTCATCCCTAAATCCTACCTGTAATCTTTTCCACCCTATATAACCCAACCCAGTTACGTGCAAGTTGCTGTCTTTCCTCCACTCCTCCTCTCTGTCCTTGCTTGTTGTGTCCAACTGTGGCCACACTGTCAGTACATTGTCCTTTTGCCCATCGCCACCTCGCTCTTCCATGAGCCTCGATGTTGTGTATAAAAAGACAGGTGCTAAGATGGGAACCATAAGCAGACCATGTCGACTTTTTTTATCATCTTAAAGATGGCAGTCCCCTTCCTCATTTCTTGCTGTATAAATCATGGGTCACAGTCATTCACTCAAATCAGCTGAGATGCAGCAATATCTGGGAATCCGTTACAATAACGTCCTTCCGTCCAATGTAGGATTTTAACCGAAAGAATCTTGCTTTTTCCCACACCACCAACCTTCTTGATCTGGCTTCCCACATTGTTAGTATTTACTCCTGGCATGGTGTAAGAAATGGGAATGATTAGTGGTGATCGAAGAACAGGTACAGCAGCAACTAAAAGAAGACATTGCCTCCATGCCTCCAAACTGCTTTCTGCCTCCATGTTTTCTCGAGCTTGTCCTTTATATTCTTCCTGTACCTTCTTCATTGGCCTTTCATGGTATCTGTAAATAAAGATTACAGCAGTTTTGAAGTATCAATTGTTTCCATTTTGGAGATAACATTTCAAGGAATCTCACAAATTAACTCTTCAGCAAAATGCTAATCACCAAGCTAGTCTGTTGATCCATCGTCCGCAAATGGCTTTGTCATTTGTTTAATGTACACCGATGTGTCTCCTGCTGGCCTTATCTTGCATGAGATATGATATGCAGTACAAGCCTCCTTTATGATCCTTTCATTACAAGAAGAACCAGAGAGTTGGTGTCAAAGCCACCCAATGCTCGCCTGTTTATACATTTAACGTTTTTAAAAGACGAGTCTAATAATATTTTTTATAAAGCATTGCAGTGAAGTCTGATCCAAATAATTTTAAAGCAATATATGTATTTGTATATTGTAATCAGTAAAAAAAAAATAGTGTGGTAGATAAAAACATTAGAAAGGAAAAAACTTTAACGTTGATGTGCTACAAAAAAGTTAAGTTCAAAACAGGTCAAAAATTTTAAAAATTTTAAATTATTTTTTCATTTCAACTTCACTACATCAATAGTATACCCCAAAGGAACCTCCATGCCAAATATCAGCATCCTAGTACACATATTAATGGATGGCAAGCTTCTAAATAACTTGCACCAAAAACTTTAACATTTTCACGCTCACGCTGACGCTGATGCTCACGCTGGGGGTATCGCTATAGCTCTCTGTTCTTCGAACGAGCTAAAAATTGTTTTCTTTCCCATTCTTCTCGGTAAACGTAACATGCCAGGATATTTAGCCTGGTCTTCACCAACCTAACCAATCAATTGTCCAGCAGAAATGGTGTGAAAGTGCTGAAAATTTCATTTCAAGTTTCATGAGCTGTGCACTCAGATGGGAATGCAAAACATGGCAAGCAGCCATCTATTTATTACATACTCAAATATGTTATTTTCAACATTCCCCTCCTTCACCCACTCAGTTTACAAGTTTCCTGTGCAGATAGATATCCCTTTATTCCTCTCCTGTTATACTGTATCCACCCACAGAACCTCCGTTTTCATTCTCACTCCACTCCTTCCACAATTCCCCTCCCTTCCCTTCCTATAGCTTGTAGAATCGACGGCATGTCATTACCTCCGCCAACGAAGCTGGATGGAGCTTATGTTTTCACCTATGTTTGTCTGTCTGTTGGTCGCCGGAATAGGTGACCCTTATTGTCAGTAATTCTGTGTTTGTTTGTTTGGATGTTTGTTCGTTTGTCATCAGCATAATTGGTAGTAAACATGGGCGGATTTTGACCAAACTCGGGTAGTAGGTATATCTTATGACCTAGTGTTTTGGAAATTGGGATGGTTGCTAGGGACGCTTTTGTTCCCAAGCAACAACCGAAAAACCTTCAAAATCGGTACCGTTCACGAATCAATTCCGAAAGCCATTATCCCACGTAGGGTTATGAAATTTGGCACGAATGATCTACAGGTGATGCTCTATCAAATATATTCCGGTTTTTGTGATATATGGAATACTTTACCCGCAGCACCCCCTACAATTAGGGTATGCGCAGAAATTGGCAAAAATTGAAGGCCCCCCTAGCGACAGGTGAGTGCATCCATACGAATGAAACTTTGCAGGTTCATGGTACTCAATGAGTACTACAACTTTGCCTCAGGACATATTGACCGATTTCGCTTAGGTCAGGGGTCAAAGTCAATTAGTGCAAAAAATCGATAATAGCGAGAGCTGGAGGTGCCTTCGCGCCAAATGCTACTCTTCTCTAGGGTTATGGTCGATGGTCATGAAAATTCACACTAATCGTCTGGAATACATTGTGCACAAACGATGGAGCCGGATTTTCGATTTATATCTTTGTTCACCACAAGCACCCCCTCGAACTTTGGGGATTTCCGATTTCAAACCGCATTTCGGTACTTTTTCATTCAAATGGATACCGAGTAGTTATCAGTAGATGGAACTGGATGAGATTTGATATGCATAATCTTAAGGTGATCCCTATCCGCTATAGAACATCCATTTTGCTCTATATCTTATAGTTTCCATGCTCGCGACCCATCGCCGACCTACCGGCTTGTTTATTTGTTTGCTGTCTGTGAGCTGGATATGTCAAAAAGTTACAGATGGATTCAGAAGAAACTTGTGGACAGGTTGGTGTGTGACAACACAAATTCGTTTGATTTTTGTGAAGATCCGGATCTGGTACGGATACAGAACTTTTAATGTGATATTTCACTATTCAGAGATAGGGCTAAAAATGACATATATATATATATATATTCACGATATCTCAAAAAGTTTGGATCGATTCAGATGAAACTTGTGGATGAGTTGGTCGGTGACAAAAAACGATTCGATTTTGGACAAGGTCCGGATGCAGATCGGCCTATCAGTTGGATACAAAACATAACTGTTCAGATTGGTGGAGGTATGCGCATATCAAACGCTTTCTCATTTTGTAATGTCGTTCAGGCCAGAATTAATTGAAATTACGATTAAATATATTCTTTCATTTTTTTTTTCTGGCCATTGAATGTGTTGGTGATGACCTGAGATATTCAGTGTTGCACAAACATAAAAAACAATTGTCTTTATTGTCGAATACCTGATTCCCCATAATCTGCAGTAATCCTTTTCCTGAAACCAGTCTGGTACATCCTGGATATGGACAAGACACACTTGCCGTTGTATACCCAACAGCTGAACAATGTGTCACACCTCATGTGAGTCTCGACAGACAGCTGGCAGTTCAGAGCTTCATGGAACACCACCTTTGGAAAGGTCCTCTTTCGACACAGAAAGAACCATTAGACCTTGGCATCACAAAACAGGCAGCTGGTGTTCCCAACGGCGAGATTAAGCTAATTGTGAAAGCATTGCTTTTATAAATGCAAGAGTCATTGACACACCTAAATATTCAGTTTGTATATAAAGGCTTGCTGGAAGATTACAAATCTCGATTTACTGTCACACTTTATTCATGGAAGTGTGAATGAATTAGTGATATTTATCTTCATCCAGGAAACCATTTGAATAATTACAAACCGTTTGAACGGATAGGGAACCATTTGAATAATTTCGAAGTAATTAAATGTAGTTAGCATGGATTTACCAAAGGAAGATCATTTTTAACAGATTTCTTGGAGTTTTATGAAGTTGGTTCTGATTGAGTGGATGAGCGTATTGCAGTGAATGTGGTGCATCTAGAATTTCAAAAAGAGTTTGATAAGGTACCACAAAGGAGGTTGTCCTCCAAGGGGAGGGCTTGTGGAGTGGCTGGTCAGGTAGCTAATTGGATTGCATACTGGCTTCGTGGTAGGAAGCAAAGAGTGGCTGTGAGTGGGAGGATGTCTTGCTGGGAGGATGTAAGTAGCGGGATACCTCAGGGATCGGTACTCGGACCATTACTATTCATTATTTCCATCAACGATTTGGATTGTGGGGTAAAGAGTAATCTTTCCAAATTTGTGGATGATACAAAGCTTGGAGGTGAGGTGGATAGCAGAGGGGGTGGTAATCAGATTCAGGAAAATATTGATACTTGCAGAGATTGGGCAAAAGATTGGCAGATGTAATTCCTGAGCAAGTGTAAGGTGTTGGGGATGGGGAAGAATAATGAAAATATAGATACATAATGCAAGGGGCAATCTTGGAGTTTGTCACACAGGAGAAGGATCTGGGGGTGGTAATAGATAAGCGTTGGGAGGGGGGGGTAAGCACAGTGCCAGACAGCTCGTTAAATCTAACAGGATTTTCGGTTGTATTTGAAGGGTGATTAGTTGTAAATCAAAGGTCGTGTTAATCACACTACAGCAATTTAGTCAGTCCCCATCTAGAATATTTCCGTTTTGGTCACCACATCTGAAGGCGCTGTCTCACCTTGACGATTTAGCCAGCAATGGCAACGTATAAAAATGTATGTAAAACGTTGGCGTCGTAACGCTGAAATTTTGATGTTTTTTTTAAGTTTTGTCGTATTCATAACGTGTTGGTCGTATGTATAACATATTAGTAACGGGCACAGAACGTTTCGTTGTCTTATAAGATAACTTATACCAACGAATTGTTAGCCTTGTTGTAGCGTTCACAACTATGCCCAACGACAGTTTAACTTAGGCACAGCGCGCTGCACGTATTGCCGACGAAACTCGTGCGTCGCCTGTTAAAAACCTGCCGACGCCGATTTAATCATAACCGCCTGAGAATTGGAAGTTGTCAACCACGCAGTCACACCTTGACGATTTAGCCAGCGTATGCCGACCTATGAAAAATGTGTCTAAAACGCTGGCACACGTCGAATACGGTATGGGTAAGTTTGTGTATACGTTAAGAGCACGCTGAAAAACGATGAAGTACGCTGTCATTTTCGTGTACGTCGAGTACGTCGTGAAATTTCAAGCATGCTGAAAATTTTACAACGTACTCGCCGTATGGCTCACACATTCCGCTACGCTGGAATAAGTTTGTAGCACGATATGCGATCGTTGACACACGTCGACACAAGTTCCTTGTAAGTTACTCATAAGTCGAAACACGTCGAGGTAATGTTTAGCATACCCGAAACTTATTTTCTCCGTCAAGGCACATTTTCTTTTTTTCTCCTTGGCTCCGTGAGAGCACGTGAACGAAATATCTGAAGTTGTTGTTGTTGTTGTTGTTTTTTGTTTTTTTTAGTCAATCACGAATTTAAAATATGTTCGGACATTTGCTTTTAAGTTATCGGCGTCGACGTGACAATATCCTACAAACAGAAAAGATTCACAGAGGAGGAACTAAGAATAAGACATGAGCAAACTGAAGAGGCAATCTAGGTAGGTTAGGATTGGTAGGTAAACT
>CM068964.1:25344401-25355210 GCA_035128595.1 Eptatretus atami | reverse complement strand
GAACATTCACTATATTTACACAAAGCACACAAACCAAACGACAAAAAGGACACGAAACGATAGAAGGAGAACAGTCAGGATAATCTTATTAATCAGAAAATAAAACAAAGCACGAGAACAGAGTGTCGTCATTGAGGTGAGCGACGCAGAACTAACGGCGGTGAGCTACTCGGACAAGCACAACTATAAAAACATCGGTGTTCTGACTGGACTTTGTGGAGACTACTGGCCGTGCGGAAGACACAACACGTATCACAAGATGGTGGTGAACAAGCTCTTTGAGACCTAGGCAAGAACCGAAAGAAGAAATGGAAGTCGCAGACTTCCCTGCCCTGCGGGATGAGTCCTGGCGACCGTACCACTGACGTGGTACCGAGTCTGGGCCGTGACGTGCGCGAGCCTCGATTTTGGACGCTGGTCTCCACGAGGTCTCACACGGCGTGCTCGTGCCTGCCCGTGCTGCCCGCGAAATCGACGCCGACGGACCGAGCAAAAAACCGACCTACGTAAGAGCCCGAACAGGGACACGAACACACGGACTGAAGCACCGAGCGAGAATAGAACCAAAGAGAGACGGCGAATGCCTTCCTGCGTCCTCACAGACTAATTATACCACCCGGGCCAGGGGAGAGAAGGGTTGACGCCAGCTCATTTCTGGCTCCTAGCACTTTCTGGCTACTTCACTTGAGGCGCTTCTAGAAAAGGGGTCGTTCCTCTCTTGTTTCCTACCTCGAACCCCGGGTTGGCCTGGGTGGCGGAGCCATGCCGCGTGCGATGTCGAAAGGAACAATCCCGTCCTGGCGCGGGCCAGGGAAGAAAACAGGCGGGAAAAAGACGCAGCCGGGCGGCGCGCAATAATGCGCTGGGGGGGTGTGAGATTTCGACTCTTATTCCCTTATACTCAAGACAGAGCACAGTTCGACGGTTTTCCAACGGCGAAACCGTCGTACGTGATAACCCCGCGAGTGATGGCGTTCGTGGGTGTGGGTAGTGGCGGAAGAGGTGTGGTGGTTGTTGTGAAGATGGTGGTTGCTGGAAACGAGTTGAGTTGGAAGTGGTCGGCGTGCTTGAGGGTTGAGAAGTGTGGTTGGTTAAACGAAATGAGAGAAAGAACAGAAAAAACTCTCCATTAACTTCAGAAGGTGTCGCAGCCCGAATTGAATCACATTATTCCCTCTAAAACAATGGGGTTGGACTTAACTTACATGTACTTCAGAAAATACCTCACCTAAGGACCTGAATGAGTGTCTTGCCGAATTTCCACAGCGTGACTACATCAATAGTATATATATTATGTCCTGTATGTATGTCTGTTATAAGCATATGTATGTAACTGTGTGATATGTAATATATAAATAATATATATAATATATAAATATAAATATATGGTGTGTACTGTATGTATGTATCGTCTGTTATACTATGTATGTACTGTATGTATGGTATATACAATATATAATATATAGTATATATATATATACTATATATATGTGTGTGTACTGTATGTATGTATGAATCTGGTATACATATGTACGTACTGTATGTATGTATATTATATATATATACCTAGGTAGATAAAGGTATTGACAAAGAAATATATGTGATACTGTATGTATGTATGCTGTATACATTATGTATGTCTGTGTGTATGTATATATAATATATATATAAATATATGTGTGTACGCTTGTAGCGTTATGATGTTGTATCATATGTATGTACTGTATGTATGTATATACTAATATAGTATATAATATATAGTAAATATATTAAATATTCATGTGTGTTCTGTATGTATGTATGTCGATACCTATGTATGTACTGTACTGTAGATATATATTTATGTACGGTGTGTATGTATGTACTGTATGTATGTCTGTATATCATACTATATGTAAATTTAAGCTGTATGTACTGTAATGTATGTATATAATATATATATATATATAAATATACAATATATGTGTGTACTGTATGTATGTATGTCTGTATAAACATATGTATGTACTGTATGTATGTTATATATTTACGTACGGTATGTATGTAATGTACGTATGTATGTCTGTTATACATATGTATGTACTGTATGTATGTATGTATGTCTGTATACTTGTAATTAGTGATGTATGTATATTTGTTTGTTTACATATGTACTGTATGTATGTATATATGTATAATGTATATGTATTCCTGTGTGTATAATGCACATATGTGTATTGTATATATGTTTGTACTGTATGTATGTAAATATGTATTTTTGTATGTACCGCTGTATATATTTATGTACTGTATGTATGCATGTTGTTTACATATATGCTACTGTATCACACATGTCACTGTATGTAGTTATATATTTATGTACTGTATGTATGTTTGTTTACATATGTATGTATGTCTGTATACATATGTATGTAGTGTATGTATGTATATATTTATGTACTGTATGTATGTTTCTTCTATAATGTATGTAGCTATTATGTATAATGTATCTGTATGTCCTATGTGTATATATGCACATATGTGTATGTATATATGTTTGTACTGTATGTATGTAAATATGTATTTTTGTATGTACTGCATGTATATATTTATGTACTGTATGTATGCATGTTTGTTTACATATGTATGTACTGTATGTATGTATATACATGTAATGTATGTATGTATATATTATGTCCTGTATGTATGTATGTTTGTTTACATAATGTATGTATGTATGAGTATGTATGTGTCTATATGTATTCACTGTATGTATTAATGAATGTGTGAATCATCTACTCCTCCAGAAGTTTGAACGAATGAAGCTGAAACTTTCATCGATTGATGAAAGCACCTCTAAAGCTGTGCATGTAAAAGTTTCGTTTGTTTTAAAGTTTAAAAAAAAAAAAGAGAGAATTTTTTTAACCTATCTTGACATTTTCTTATTTTGGGGGGAGGTGGGTGCAATTGGAATGATCCGAGTTATATAATCACAAGGTATTAAATATGCACATAAGCAGTACTCATGTTTTCACTTCATATACATAGCCCAAGTTAATTATATTTTCAGGAGGATCGAGGCAGCGGTCTGTCGCCTATACACTGCCCAAATAAAGGAATGTGTCAAAAGAACGTGTTGCACGCTTGGAACAAGATCACCCGGAAGGTGGGTACCGCCCTATGATGGCATTCGTATTAATAATGATAAAGATAATAAAATGACCCCCACCCCAGTGACTCCCGTAGGTAGCGGGTTCTTCTAGTTGAGATAATGGTCATTGCATGTTGGCAGACTTCATATGTTAGGCCAGATATATATGTCACAGGATCAACAAAGTACATGGAGATAACCAGACCATCCAGATAGAGGCATCAACCGAAATGCATGGGTTTTGAGGAAGAGAGTGCTCATACTATCAGGCTCAGCAACAATTATGAATTACTGTACCCCCATTAGAATCAGACAATGGAGAAAATAAAGGAACTGTGACATCATTATCGAACACTTTCAAGAAGTTTGTAAAACGTCAAAGCAAAACAAACGAAGCCAAATCATGTCCCTCACATTGAGTCAACGAGGAATGCTGGATGACTTCGGTCCTCGAGGTATGCACACTCACCCTGAGGCGTCGAGGGAGGTTCGAATCTGCCCAATTACACACTGTCATCCTCGTGTCTCGCAGGCAGGGAGAGGTATTAATGTATGTGTCGTCCCTCGTTTGGATGTTAGGCCAGAGGATTTCTGCCCAGCGTTCGGTGATTAGTGGGTGGTAAAAAATCCTTTGTTGTCCTTCGTGAAAACGAGTTGAGTTATTGACGATAATCTGAACAAATTACAAATTCTTGCCCTGCTTATTACTGAAAAGGCAACGCACACCCAGCATCACCAAACCAGTGAGCATCACCAACACCCAGCTCACTAACCACCAAGCATCACCAAAACCACCGAGCATCACCAAACCACCAGCATCATAAACCACCCAGCATCACCAAACCACCCAGCATCATCAAACCACCAAGCATCACAAACCACCGAGCATCACCAAACAACCCAGCATCAAAACCACCGAGCATCACCAAACCACCCAGCATCACTAAACCAGTGAGCATCACCAAACCACCCAGCATCACCAAACCACAAGCATCACAAAACCACCGAGCATCACCAAACCACCCAGCATCATTAACCCGAGCATCACCAAACCACCCAGCATCACTAAACCAGTGAGCATCACCAAACCACCCAGCATCACAACCACCGAGCATCACCAAACCACCCAGCATCACTAAACCAGTGAGCATCACAAAACCACCCAGCATCACAAACCACCAGCATCACCAAACACCCAGCATCACCAAACCACCCGCGATCACCAAAACACCGAGCATCACCAAACCACCCAGCATCACCAACCACCGAGCATCACCAAACCACCCAGCATCACTAAACCAGGAGCATCACCAAACACCCAGCATCACAAACCACCGAGCATCACCAAACCACCCAGCATCACCAAAACCACCCAGCATCACCCAAACCACCCAGCATCACCAAACACCCAGCATCACAAACCACCGAGCATCACCAACCACCCAGCATCACCAACCACCAGCATCACCAAACCACCCAGCATCATCAAACCACGAGCATCACCAAACCACCCAGCATCACCAAACCACCCAGCATCACCAAACACCCAGCACACCAACCCCAGAGCACACCAAACCACCCAGCATCACCAATCAACCGAGCATCACCAAACCACCCAGCATCATCAAACCACCGAGCATCACCAACCACCCAGCATCACCAAACCACAGCATCACCAAACCACCCAGCATCACCAAACACCGCATCACCAACCACCGAGCATCCAAACCACCGAGCATCACCCAAACCACCAGCATCACCAAACCACCCGCATCACCAAACCACCCAGCATCACAAACCACAGCATCACCAAACCACCAAGCATCACCAAACCAGTGAGCATCACCAAATCACCCAGCATAACCAAGCGATCTAGCATCACCAAACCACCCAGCATCACCAAACCATCGAGCATAACCAAACCACCCAGATCACCAAGCAGCGAGCATCACCAACCAGAAGCATCACCAAACCACCCAGCATAACCACCACACATAACCAAACCATCTAGCATCACAAACCCCGAGCATACCCAAACCATCCGCATCACAAAACTACCGAGCATAACAAAACCACCAGCATCACCAAACCACCGAGCATCACCAAACCACCTAGCATCACCAAACCACCAGCATCACCAAACCACCCAGCATCACCAAACCACCTAGCATCACCAATCCACCAAGCATCACCAAACCAGGAGCATCACCAAATCACCCAGCATAACCAAGCATCTAGCATCACCAACCACCCAGCATCACCAAACCATCAGCTAACCAAACCACCCAGGATCACCAAGCCACGAGCATCACCAAGCCAGCGAGCATCACCAAACCACCCAGCATCACCAAACCACCCCGAGCATAACAAACCATCTGAGCATCACAAACCACCGAGCATAACCAAACCATCCGCATAACCAAAACTACCAGCATAACCAACAACTACCCAGCCTACCAAACCACAGAGCATAACCATCCACCAAGCATAACCAAACCATCCAGCATCACCAAACACACAGCATCACCAAAATCACCCAGCATCACCAAATCACCCAACATACCAAACCACCAGCATCACCAAAACCATCCAGCATCACAAAAAACCACCAGCATCACAAAACCACCCAGCATCACCAACACCAACATAACCAAACCACCAGCATCACCAAACCATCCAGCATCAAAAAACCACCAGCATCCACAAAACACCCAGCATAAACTAAAACCATCCAGCATCACAAAAACCACCCAGCATCACCAAATCACCCAGCATCACCAAACCATCTAGTCATCACCAAAACCATCCAGCATCCAAAAAAACCACCCAGCATCACCCAAATCACCCAGATAACTAAACCACCAGCATCACAAAACCACCCAGCATCACCAAAAACCTCCAGCATCACCAAACCACGGGCACACCAAATCACCAGCATAACCAACCACCAGCATCACAAAACCAACCAGCATCACCAAATCACCCCGCATAACTAAAACCATCCAGCATCACCAAACCACCAGCATTCACCAAAAACCACCCAGCATCACCAAACACCCAGCATCAACTAAAACACCATCCAGCATCACCAAAAACCACCAGCATCACAAAAACCACCCAGCATCACCAAATCACCCAGCATAACTAAAACCACCAGCATCACCAAACCACCAGCAGCACAAAACCACCAGCATCCCAAAATTCCCAGCATCAACTAAAACCATCCAGCATCACCAAAACCATCCGAGCATCAAAAAACCACCAGCATCACCAAATTGCCCAAAACCATCACCAAACCACCAGCATCCCAAATCACCCAGCATAACCAAACCATCTCGCTCACCAAACACCAGCATCACCAAACCACCGAGCATCACCAAATCACCACATAACCACCACCGCATCACCAAACACCCAGCATAACCAAACCATCAGCATCACCAAACCATCCGCATCACCAAACATCCAGCATCACACAAACCACCCAGCATCACCAAACCATCCAGCATCACCCAAACGACCCAGCATCACCAAAGCATCCAGAATCACCAAACCACCCAACATTCACCAAACCATCAACATTTCTTCTGCGACTAATTGGGACTGACTCAATCAGTCAACTTCCCGACCCGGATCTCAACCAATGTTACTCCATCTCTTCTAGATCTGATTTTGACAAATTTCACTGAAAATATCTGCTGTTCTTCCTCTGCTCCAATCGGTTCTTCTGACCACGTCCTTGTCAAAGTAAACATCTCTCTGGCTGTTATTGGAGAACCACCTCAGCGCCATAGAGGTCTGGCATTTCACTCAGGCTGACTGACAGGGTCTCCAAGCAGCCTATCAAACTTCTAGACTGGTCTCCCATCCCACTTTCTCCAACATCAAACTCATCCTGGGAATTCTTTCATAGAAACTTGCTCTCTTTCGTACACAGATTTATCCCCTCTCATCTTCAGTTGTCCAACACTTCCTCACACCCTTGGTTCACTGAAGCTTGTGGTGAGACAGTTTGTCCTGAAACAACTTGCCTTTGCCTCATGGAAAGCAAACCCAACTGAGGTAATCGGAGTTCCTTCCCAAAGCTCGGAACAAGTGTGTATCTACCCTCAGGAGAAGCCAGAAAACAACATCTTTCTCATCTCAAGTCTGAGCTCTCAAACCTCTCTCCCTCCTCAAATCCTGGTGGCGTCTAATCAAGTCTGTTTCTGGTGTATGTTCCCCCTCCATCCCCTCCCATTACCTCAAATGGCCGCACGCTGATACCGCACGTGAAAAGCTGAATGCCTAACTCAGTGTTTGCATCGAAATCTTTCTGTCCGAACCCTTTGCTTTCTGTACCCCACCTACCCAGTCGCATCAAAATGTCCTGGACTCTGCGTTCTTTCTTCTGACAAAGTGGAGTTTGCTGTCAAACCTCGACTTCAGATTTTGCAAGCGGTCCAGATGGCATTAGCCCACGTGTTTCCAAAAACCCCACTTCTTTTGCCTCTCTCTCTCTCTCTCCTCTCTCTCTCTCTCCTCCTCTCTCTCTCTCTCTCTCTCTGTTCTATTCACCCTCTCATTTGCTCAAGGTCATCTGCCATCTGCTTGGAAATCAGCAAACATTACCGCTTCTGCTTAAAAAAGGTACAAAACAGATCCCTGCAACTACAGACCAATCAGCCTTCTCCCATCATCAGCAAGGTTATGAATCCATCATCGCTTCAGACATTAAATCCTTCCTCTTCTCCAATGGCTTGATTTCCGATCTTCAATTTTGGTTTCAGACCAGGTCACTCTACCCTGGATATGTTGCTTCTGTTCTCCCAACAATGGATGGAGGTCCTCAATGCCAGACATGAAATCAGAGCCGTATCCCTAGACATATCGAATGCTTTTGACACGGTCTGGCACCCTGCCCTGCTCACCAAACTCTCTTCCTTATGGTATCCAAGGCCATCTCCACTCACGGCTCGCAGACTTCCTCTCCTGTAGCAGTCAACGTGTGGCCATAAATGGAGTTCTCTCATCCCCTCTTCCTGTCCAGGCTGGAGTTCCTCAAGGTAGCGTTCTGGGCCCTGTTCTTTTTCTGGTTTTCATCAATGATCTCTCTGACTCTTGGAAAATCCTCTTTATCTCTTTGTGATGATCCACCCTCTGCCGTACCATCTGTCATCCCTCAGACTGGAAAGCAGCAGCTTCTTCGCTCACTGCAGATCTGCGTAAAATCACAAACTGGGTCCAACACGTGGAACATGTCTTTCAATCCGACAAATCTCACACTCTCACTATGTCTCTCGAAAGGACCGTTTAGAACCCCTCCCCACCCACCACATCTACTTTCTCAACAATCCTCTGGAAGAAGTCCTTTCATTCAAGCCTCTGGGTCTCACTATCTGCCATGATTTTTCCTGGGAAAGCTACATTTCCAACCTGGCCTCCACAGCCAGTCACCAACTGGGAATCCTCCGTCATGCAGTCCTTCCTCGGCCCACCTGACCTCCTGACCACGTACAAAGCTTTTATCTGCAGCATGATGGATTACGGCGCTCCCCTCCGGCCTGGTGCTCCTGCCTCTCACATATCTCGGCTTCACGCTGTGGAAACCAAGGCATTTAGGATCATTAGTATCTCCTGCAGTGAGGCTGAGCCTTTGGGCTTCTTAATCTCTCACCGCATGCAGGTCGGTGGTCTTTCTGTCTTAAAACGTCTCCTCTCCGGTCTCACCCCCCCGCCCCTGCTCCCCACTATATTTCTGCAGGGCGCACAAGGTCCGCCAACAACCTCTTTCTGGTAACACTACCAAAATTATGACTGACTGCTCACCTTTACTCTTTCATTCCTCTTTTTTCCCGACTTTGGTATAAACTCCCACACTCTCTTCAATCCCATTCCTCCCTCCAGGCCTTCAAAACAGCAGTTCACCACCACCTCTTATCTTCCCCCATCTAAAACCTCAATCTTTTCTACCCCGTTAATCCACCCCAAACCCACCTCCTTCAAATTCCATCCTGAAAGTCTCTGTAATGTCCATCTTGTGTACCCCATGTTCCCCGCCCCATCCCTCTCCCTTCCACAGATCTCAGAATGTCTCTGTTCCTCACTGTTTTGTCCTTCCCTCTCTCACCCCTCTTGTCTCATGCCCCCCTTTCTGTGCATTGTATGTTAGCTCTCATACGAGCCTCAACAATGTATCTACAAAAACACAAACATCACCAAACCATCTAGCATCACCAAACCACCCAGCATCACCAAACCACCCAGTATCACCAAACCACCCAGCATCACCAAACAACCCAGCATCACCAAACCACCCAGCATCACCAAACCACCCCGCATCACCAAACCATCCAGCATCACCAAACTACCCAGCATAACAAAACTATTCGGCATAAGCCTTCGAAAAGACTGATTTGGCAGAAAAGACTGATTGGCATGAGTATGGTGTGATGATGATGATGATGATGATGATGATGATCAATGATGATTGTCGATGATGAAGAAGAAGAAGATGCTTAAGTTGAAAACACCCTCCCCTTCCACAAACAACCCAGATCCGTCACATATCCAACCTCCCTCCCAGCCATCCCACCTCCTTTGACTCAGCTTGTTTCCAAGAATATAAAAATAAACTCATTTCCTTAAGTGCTTTTGAACATCTTTGCCAGTGCCAACACAGCAAGCCATTCTTTCCGACTTCATACCCGTCGTTGTCATCATCCATTGACGGAAGACTATTGTGACGTTCAAACAGTTGCAGCAGTGTAAATCAAAGTGAAACGCATCCGAGCATTCTTGGAGGAATCCTGGGTGATGATGAAATCCTGAACGTCATCAAATCTGATTCTGTTGCTCTTGAAAGCCTCAAAACTGCTCACGTGGATGGAAAAGGGGAAAACGAGACCTCGTCAAAATAGCATGGATAGGTGAACGAGGTGATTCATCATCATCATCATCATCATCATCATCATATCATATATCATCATACCATCACCATCACCATCACCATCACCATCACCATCTTGTTTCATATGCAGGACGTGATTGCGGGGTAGCATCATTGGCTGAGGGCGGCACAGCTGTGCCACTGATGCAGTGCCCCCTGTAGGTGAGAGAAGTAATTTGTCATTTGTTCAGGGTTCCAGTGATAACTCGCCGACTCGTCGCATCGGACACCGTGAGATATTTAACCACCAACTGAGACCACCAACTAATGCCGGGAGATGAGACGCCCAGTTTAACGTCCATCCGAGGGACGGCAAATCACCGTGACTGTGAACCACCGGGATGACAGTTTTGTAGCTGGGTCGGGATTCGAACTCAGGCGAAATGGCTCAGAAGCAAGTGTGCGTCCGTACATCTCGGGACTCGGCTCTCCTGCCAACCCCAGTAAACGAGGTGTGGATACGACACAGACACGAAGGGCCAAATGGCCTCTTCCTGTCTCTTTCCTTATTGTGGAAGATGTGCAAGCCAAAGTCCTGTACATCTTCTGCAATAAGGAAAGAGACAGGAAGAGGCCATTTGATGTACAGTTTGATGAAGCAGTGTCTGATTGGGTGGATGAGGGAAAGGCAGTGGACACAGTATATCTTTACTTTGAGAAGGCATTTGATAAGGTACCACGTTGGAGGTTGTTAGCCAAAGTGAGGACTTGTGGAGTGGCTGGTCAGGTAGCTAATTGGATTGCAAACTGG
>CM068964.1:25332006-25342896 GCA_035128595.1 Eptatretus atami | reverse complement strand
GCTGAAATTTTTTGACAAAGAGGTTGATTATAGGGCGCATAAAAGCCTGGAAGCCGATTTTTGATTTTCGGGAAAAAATATTTTTCGGATTTTTTCAAAAACCAGTCCCGTTGCGAGGCAACGGTGGCGTCCATAGCAACGGTGCTCAAAAGCATAGAAACTAAATCTGGTATGAACCTTACCTGCCAAGTTTTCATCAAAATCGGCTGAATTGACTCCTCTGGCCCAGAAAGCTGTTCCATTACATACAGACGTACCAATATACAAAACATACAGACAGACGAAAAGTGAAAATAAGGGTACTCTCGCGACCACCAATAAGCCGGTAGGGACATGGGTGGTCGTACATAATTGCATACTAGTCATACAGTTTTGACGGATCGGGCTGAATTTTGACAAAGAGGTTGATTATAGGCGCATAAAAGCCTGAAGCTGATTTTAGATTTCGAAAAAATATATTTTTTAGATTTTTCAAAATTTCAACGTCCCGTTGCTAGGCAACGGTGGTGTCCATAGCAATGGTGCTCAAAAGCATAGAACTAAATCCTGGTATGAACCTACCTGCCAAAGTTCATCAAAATCGGTTGACTCCTCTGGCCTCCAGAGCTGTCATACATACAGACGTACAATATACAAACATACAGACAAGACGGAAAAGTGAAAAAGGGTACTCTCGACCACCAATAAGCCGGTAGGCGACTATGGTGGCGCTACATATTGCGATATAGTCATACAGTTTTTGACGGATCGGGCTGAAACTTTTTGACAAAGAGGTTGATTATAGTGCGCATAAAAGCCTTGAAGCTGATTTTAGATTTTCGAAAAAATAATTTTTTGGGGATTTTTCAAAAATTTCAAAGTCCGTTGCTAGGCAACAGTGGTGTCCATAGCATAGTGCTCAAAAGCATAGAATAATCTGGTATGAACCTACCTGCAAGTTTCATCAAATCGGTTGACTCCTCTGGCCTCCAGAGCTGTCCATTACATACAGACGTACAAGATATACAAACATACAGACAGACGGAAAAAGTGAAAATAAGGGTACTCTCGCGACCACCCAATAAGCCGGTAGGCGACATGGTGGTCGTACATAATTGCATTCTAGGTCATATTTTTGATGGATCGGGCTGAAATTTTTTGACAAAGAGGTTGATTATAGTGCGCATAAAAGCCTGGAAGCCGATTTTTGATTTTCGTTAATTTTTTTTAGGCTTTTTCAAAAATTTCAAAGTCCCGTTGCTAGGCAACGGTGTGTGTTCCATTAGCAACGTGCTCAAAAGCATAGAATTAGATCCTGATATGAACCTACCTGTCAAGTTTCATCGAAATCGGTTGACTCCTCTGTCCTCCAGAGCTGTCCATTACATACAAACAAACAAACAAACATACATACAGACAGACGGAAAAAGTGAAAATAAGGGTACTCTAGCGAACACCCAACAAACATACAGACAGACGGAAAACCTGAAAAAAACGGTAGTCGAGCGACCACCCAATAAAAGAAAACACAGAATGAGATTTTTACATCAAATTATTAATTAATTCTTGTTTTTTATTAATTAATTCATTAAGTCTGTGAGATGTTTTTGACGTCACGTTTATACACCTCCCGCTGTAGCTTACTGCATATACGTGACTGACTTGATGTAATCGCAGAGCTTCACTTCGTCTTCCTGTCGGTCTCATGGCCCGTCCGATGGGAAGGTGCAGAGGGGAGCACATCACCAAACCGTGACGTCATCGTTCATCCGGTCAGCCTGGTTCGATTCCTGACCTCACTATATAATAATGCAATGAATTCGTCGGATTGGTGCTTCCTCGGCACAACATGGGTCCACGACCAATTGCTCCGCTCCTCGGATGAACGTTAAGCTGGGCGTCCAGTCTGCTCGAATTACTTGGTGAACTTTGACGAAGAGTCGGCGAGTTATCACCGGCATTCTGAACAAATTACAAATCCCTACCCAAATTACCTTCAGTCTATAACGCCGGGCCTGGCCAGCCAGTTTGTGAAAGACTTGGACCAAAACCTTCCCCGGGCCCAACCTCCGAGAAGGGAGGAATGATTGGGTCTCTTGAAGAAGTCCAGGAGTGTTGTGGTGTCGTGCCATCCTCAAGGCTGACCGACCTGCGATTCCAGGAATGACTGCTGGGCCAATTAAAGGATTAATGAACCGTTTAGGATTTTTACAGGATAATGAACGACAAGCGAATACAATATCCAGTATGCATGAAAAGTTATTTTTTAACTACTTTGCACGTCGCTAATTAAAGAAGGGGGGGGGGAACAATTAATTGGCAGCGATTATTTAATTATGCATATTCTTCGGAAGTGCGAAGTGGAATTGTATTCCCATCGGAAGCTCTTGCTCATGATGGAAGGAACCCTTGCCTACCAGGCGACTACCATCGATGTGTCCGTCCATTGTCGACGCAAGTACTTGCCGTTGATGTCAATCAATGTAATTATCCTGTCCGTGATTTACGTCCGGATCTGGAACTGGACCTCAATCAAAATCTCACCGCCTTGCTCTTGTCACCGAACCAACTCATCTATCGAGTTTTGTCCTAATCCGTCCACAACTTTTTGAAACATCCTGTTCACAGGCAGGCAGACAAGGGTGAAAACATAACCTCCATGCACCTTCGGTGGTGGAGGCAACCACAACGGCACTCGGTTGACCGCATACCTCCACCAAACTGAACCATTTTACATTTTGTAGTCCATTGACAGGCCAGATCTGGATCCGGACCAGAACCAAAATCTAATCGGCTTGTTCTTGTCTTCTACCCAAATCATCCATAAAGTTTCATCCTAATTCGTCTAAAATGTTTTGAGATGTCATACTATGTATCGTTTTTGGCCCGATCTCAATGTTGAAGAATCATCTATGAAATTCTAGCATCCAAATGTTCACCAAAATCGAAACAAATTGTCCTTGTCACACGCCCAACTCTGTCACCAAGTTTCGTCTGGATACGTCCATAACTTTTTGAGATATCTTGCTCACAGACAGACAGACATACAGACAAGCCAGTAGGCGGCGATGGGTCGCCGAGCATGGAAACTATAAGATATAGAGCAAAATGGATGTTATTATAGCGGATATGGAATCACCTTAGATTATGCATATCAAAATCTCATCCAGTTCCATCTACTGATAACTACTCGGTATCCATTTGAATGAAAAGTACCGAAAATGCAGTTTGAAATCGGAAATCCCCAAAGTTCGAGGGGGTGCTGTGGTGAACAAAGATCTAAATCGAAAATCCGGCTCGACCGTTTGTGCACAATGTATTCCAGATGATTAGGTGTGAATTTTCATGACCATCCGACCATAACCTAGGAGGAGTAGCATTTGGCGCGAAGGCACCTCCAGCTCTCGCATATTATCGATTTTGCACTAATTGACCTTTGACCCCTGACCTAAGCGAAATCGGTCAATATGTCCTGAGGCAAAGTTGTAGTACTCTTTGAGTACCATGAACCTGCAAAGTTTCATTCGTATCAATGCACTCACCTGGTTCTAGGGGCCTTCAATTTTCGCCAATTTTCGCGCATACCCTAATTGTTAGGGGGCGCTGCAGGTAAAGTATTCCATATATCACAAAAACCGGAATATATTTGATAGGAGCATCACCTGTAGATCATTCGTGCCAAATTTCATAACCCTACGTGGGATAATGGCTTTCGGAATTGATTTCGCGTGAACGGTACTGATTTTGAAGTTTTTCGGTTGTTGCTAGGGAACCAAAGCGTCCCTAGCAACCATCACAATTTCCAAAGCACTAGGTCATGAGATGTACCTACCACCCGAGTTTGGTCAAAATCCGCCCACGTTTACTACCAATTATGCTGATGACAAACAAACAAACATCCAAACAAGCGGTAGGGGACATGGGTAGTCGGCCGTTGCTCGGCAACGGAGGGGTCCATAGCAACGTTCTTTCTCACACATAACTAGGACATACCATGAACCTACCCTACCAGTTTCATGTATATCTGACTCATAGTCTCTGAGATATAACGAACTTCGTTTTTTATTGTTTTCGACCAGGGTTCATTCAAAGCCTATTTCTCCGAAAGTTTCATAGATTCGGCTGGAAATTTTTGACAATATGGCTGAATGTACTGCCCACAGTCGCTCGTGGCCCGATTTTTGATTTTCGAAAAAATAATTTTTTATGATTTTTCAAAAATTTCAAAAAGTCCCGTTGCTAGGCAACGGTGGTGTCCATAGCAACGGTTCTCATTTGCACACAACTAGGTCCTGGTATGAACCTACCAACCAAGTTTTCATCGAAATCGCCATTGTATTAACGGAGCACTGGACCCGAACAGAGGGACAGACAGACAGACAAGCCGGTAGGCGACATGGCTGCTCGCTCTAGATGGAAGCTGGCCGACACGACTAGCCGATATTCATGTACATGCTATCAATCAATTTAGCACAATAATATGATTATCACAGCCCTCTTAGTTAGCTCTGGTAATTCCATTTATCTATTCGCTAAAGATTTTATTTTTTTATATGATGCTGTAAGACATTCTCCTTGGGCACAAAAAAAAACAGGCCCTCGGAGTCCAGTTTCGGAGGTCTTGATTTTTTTGTACAGTCCACAATAAGTGTACGATGTACGATAAAGATTTTAGCTGTTGCTAAGCAACGGAGTGTGCATAGCAACCATTCATTTTTGTGTACACGCTAGCCACATTGTAACATTTCACCCAAGCTTCATCAAAATCAGACTCTTTCTCTTAGAGATATTCGCAATTAACCTTTCTGAAAAGTTCACATGTACTCGCCCAAACCTATCTCCTCCTTCAAATATTTTTGTTAGGGCTGCAAATTGCATGAATGGGACTAGATAGATTGCGCACAGAACCCTAAGCTTCGATTTTTCGATTTATTTTTTTTTTTTTTTTTCGATTTTTTGACCACTTTAAAGGGCCGTTGCTATGCCGTTGCTAGGGCCCGGGGTCCCATATTCGAAAGCACACGATTCCCAGAAATATTGGTCCTACCTACCAAATTCATTGAATCGGTTGAGTGGTTTAGCCCGAGGCTTGACCAAAGTTTCGCGGACAGACAGACAGATGGAAATGTCCAGAATAAGGATGCTCTAAGAGCAGCCAACAGACAAACATATCGACGGAAATACTGATAATAAGGGTAGAAAAAAAAATCTCAAAAAAAATTTTGGGAGATTTTTTTTTTTTCGACTGATCGACTACCCAACAGACAGACAGACAAGCCGGTAGGCGGACATGGGTAGTCGGCCGTTGCTAGGCAATGGAGGGGTCCACAGCAACGGTTTCTTCTCACACATAACTAGGACATACCATGAACCTACCATACCAGTTTCATGTATATCTGACTCATAGTCTCTGAGATATAATGAATTCGTTTTTGCTGCTTCGAGGTCAGGTTAGGTAGATCTGTGACCTGCTACAGGTACCATGTAAACCTGTACTAACCTGTTCCACGGTCGGGTTCGGCGACTAAACCGTCTCCCCCACCAGGTTTTCTGTGTAGGAGGGTGTTTGGATATGGACACCCAGCAGGATTAAAAACAAAACCTGTCAAAGGGCGGAGAGCTCCTTGTGAGCCAACGGCCATCCATATCTAGTGCCAACTGTGTCTGCGGACATCCTCTGCAGTTGGGTTACTTTATATTAGGAGGTTCGTGCAGGATTTGCACTCCCTCCACCGTAAAACCCTTCATTCCGCAAAACACAAAAACGCAAAAAATCTGAAAACCCACTCGTGGGAGTACTCCTGTGCAGCTTCCCTTCGCAGGGCAGCTCACCGGATGACGGATTGGGCAAAGCCTTCGGGACCCCAATCTTTGATGATAGGAGGGAAACCACGGGTAACATCCCGGGTCAGATTGCGGAGAGTGTGTCGGAGTGGTGCTGAGGTGTCGTCCACCAGACGGCGGTCTCCTTGGTTAACCTGAGGCGGTCCCTTCGGGTGGGTGCCTGGAATGTCCTATCCCTAAGAGAGGATGATCACCTGTCTCTGTTATCATCTGAGCTCAGCGTTTGGACATCGGTGTTGCAGCACTCTCTGAGTTCGCGAGACCGGATTGCGGCGAGATAATGGTGGGTGGTTACACGTACTATTGGTCTGGTCGCTCTGATGGTTACCATACTCAAGGAGTTGTTGTCGCTGTGTCAATAATCTGACCCAATGATAATTGAGGTACACACGGTCACGAGCGTATTATGAGACTAAGGATTCGTCACTCCTTTGGTGTCATTTCCCTGGTCTCTGTCTATGCTCCGACTGTGAGCGAGTGACCTCACCGTGAAGGACACATTCTAGCCACGCTCGAGTCTGTGGTTGATCAGTGCCCCAGACGAGATACACTTCTAGTCTTGGGGATTTCAATGCATCGACTGGAACTGATAGGGATGGTTATGAGACATGTGTTGGTCCCCATGGTCAGGAACTATGAACCAGAATAGCACTAAGTTCCTTGACTTTGCAAGAAGTCATGGACTTAGGGTGGCTGGTTCATGGTTTCAGCGCCCACAAGCTCATCGCTGGACTTGGTATTCCAACGCTGGCGGTGTGGCAAAGGAGATTGACCATGTCCTCGTTGACGGTCGCTGGAGGATGATCCAGAACTGCAGGGTCTACCGGAGTGCTCAGTCCTCAATACTGACCACCGGCTTGTTGTAGCAACTCTAAAGCTGCACCTTAAATCCTGGAGAATGGTACCATCCCAGCCTAGGCTGGATGTTGGCAAGCTCAAGAGAGAGAGAGTAGCTGAGGAGTTTGCGAACAGGCTGAGTGGACATTTGGGGTGTCTGGGTTTTGGGGGGTCCTGAAGAGTTGTGGAGTGTCTTCAAGACCACCGTCCTTGATGTTGCCGGTGGATGTCTTGGAACTCACCGCAGGGCAAAGAAGAATTTTGTCTCTCAAGGGACACTGGATACCATTGACCAGAGTCGCAGGGAGCTGAATGGCAGAGCTGAGCTGCTGTTCAGGGAGCTGAGGCATAAAACTGTACGTGCACTAAGGGTGGACAGGAGGCCTATGTGCGAGGAATCTGTGAGGGGGTAGAGCATCACCTGTGGACAGGTGATTCTCGTCCCGCTTACAGGGGAATTCGCGCATTGCGTTCATCCAAGCCCATCCTCGGAGCACTGCAGTTAGAGCAAGAGTGGTAGGCTCTTGACGGAGGAGTCTGAAGTGAAGCCCGCTGGGCTGGTTACTTTGAGCGGTTGTTACCAGGCTGATCCCCAGCTGTCGAGTTGGACGTCAAGGGTGTACATCCCTGTTGCTGACCCTCCAATCAACTGTGTCCACCTTCGCTTGTGGAAACACGGGCTGCGGTGAACCGGTTGAAACGGGTAAGCTCCAGGGGTCTGTGGCATCCATGCTGAATTCTCATGCTGGTGAAATGCTGCACTCGTGTCGTTGCATGCAGTTTTGTGCTCTGCCTGGAACACAGGTATCATCCCAACTGATTGGAAGAGGGCCTTGTTGTCCCTCTCTGGAAAGGGAAGGGTGATCGCCAAGACTGCAACAACTACCGAGGGGTGACGCTGCTCTCAGTGTCGGGCAAGGTCTTTGCTCGGATAATTCTTGATAGGTTCGCCACATCTGCTTGAGCACCAGCATCCAGAGCAGTCAGGCTTTACACAAAGAGGTCAACGATTGACCGATCCTTGCTCTTCGTCTCACCGAACGCAGACGAGAGTTTCGCAGGGGCTGCTTGCAGCTATGTTGATCTCTTAAAGCGTTCGATTCAGTGAATCGGGATGCCCTCTGGAGGTTCTTGGTCTTCGTGGGGTGCCACCAAAACTGATCGATCTGATGTCTGAACTCTACTCTGTAGTGAGAGTGCTGTGAATTGTGGTGGTACATCTCTGACTTATTTCCAGTTGTTACGGAGTTCGTCAGGGTGTGTACTGGCCCCACACTTTTCAGCACTGTATGGATGGATTTTAGGGAGGATGTCGAAATATCAAGCTGCGGTGCATCGTTTGGAATGTCAAGATCTCGGACCTTGATTTCGCAGATGATGCAGTCATCTTTCGGAGACTTTAGATATCCTTTTTGGGCCCTCGAGGTGCTGAATGAGGAGTCGGAGCCGCCTGGGATTACGGTTTCTTGGGTCAAAACTAAGATCCAGGCTTTCAATGAATCTTGGATGCTGCTGTCCTGTCTGTGTCTGTTGTGTGTGAGGATGTTGAGGTCGGGAGAGATTCACTTACCTTGGCAGTGATATCATGTCTCTCGCTGGCTGTGAGTCAGAGGTCAATGGACGTCTGGGTCGGGCCTGGGAGTCATTGATTCACTGGATCATGGGGTGTGGCGCTGCCGGTACCTTGCGGGAGGACAAAAGTCCGAGTCTTCAGGTCCTTGGTGCTTCAGTCTTTGCTCTATGATGCGAGACTTGGACTCTGACCAAGGATCTGAGACGGAGACTTAATTCCTTTGTACCAGGTCTCTTCGGAGAATCCTTGGCTATGCTGGTCAGATTTTGTGCCAACGGCGGTTGCTGAGAGAGACTCGATGAGATTTGTTTACCTGCATGGTCCGTGAGCTGTCGTGTTAGTCCTGACGAGTCTGGTGATGGCATGTGGTCAGATGTCCTACGCTGACTGTCCGTACACCGGATGTCCTACCTAGTGCGACTCTGGGATAGGAGGAGTGCTCGTTTTCGACGACGGTGCGCTGCTGTCATCACGTTAGCTGGCAGGTAGCCAGGAGCACATGATGAGCTGGGCAGGCCAGCGGAGGCCTGGAGTACCGGCGGAAAGTGGACGCAGCGACGCGCTGTTCTGGCACATGCTCCCATACCTGACCTGATGTCGAACATTTCAGAAATGATTAATTGCGAATATCTCTAAGAGAAAGAGTCTGATTTGGATGAAGCTTGGGTGAAATGTGTACAATGTGGCTCGCATGTACACAAAATGAATGGTTGCTATGCACACCTCCGTTGCTTAGCAACAGCTAAAATACTTTATCGTACATCGTACACTTATTGTGGACTGTACAAAAAAATCAATACCTCCGAAACTGGACCTCCGAGGGACCTGTTTTTTGTGCCCAAGGAGAATGTCTTACAGCATCATATAAAAAATAAAATATTTAGCCAATAGATAAATGGAATTACCAGGGCTGCCTTTGTTAGAGTCTCTTTGGAAACATGCCTGAAATTTCACAAGGCGGGTTTCTGGGCGCAAATTAAGAGGGTTGTGATAATCATATTTATTGTGCTAAATTGATTGATAGCATGTACATGAATATCGGCTAGTCGCCGTCGGCCAGCTTTCCATCAAGAGCGAGCAGCCATGTCGCCTACCGGCTTGTTATATTGTTTTCGACCAGGGTTCATTGAAAGTCTATCTTCTCCGACAGTTTTCATAGGATCCGGCTGGAAATATTTGACAATATGGCTGAATGTACTGCCCACAGTCGCTCGTGGTCCGATTTTTGATTTTCGAGAAAAAGAATTTTTTTATTGATTTTTCAAAAATTTCAAAGTCCCGTTGCTAGGCAACGGTGGTGTCCATAGCAACGTTCTCATTGCACACAACTAGGTCATGGTGTGAAGCTACCAACCAAGTTTCATCGAAATCGCCATTGTATTAACGGAGCACTGGACCGAACAGACATACAGTACATACAGACAGACAGACAGACAAACAAGCGGTAGGCGGACATGGGTAGTCGACTACCAATAGAACCTGACGCGATGGGCCCGTTCGATGGGGAATGACCTGACGATAAGCACAAGAAAATTCATGATTCTAGCTTCAAGGTTAATGCTGCAGATTGTTTTTCTTAAAATACCCCCACATTTAGAGGTTTTTCGGCCGTTGCTAGGCAACGGAGGAGCCATAGCAACGGTTCTTTCTCACACATAACTAGGACATACCATGAACCTACCATACCAGTTTCATGTATATCTGACTCATAGTCTCTGAGATATAACGAACTTCGTTTTTTTATTGTTTTCGACCAGGGTTCATTCAAAGTCTATCTTCTCGACAGTTTTCATAGATCCGGCTGGAAATTTTGACAATATGGCTGAATGTACTGCCCACAGTCGGTCGTGGCCCGATTTTGATTTTCGAAAAACAAATTTTTTATGATTTTTCAAAAATTTCAAATTCCCTTTGCTAGGCAACGGTGTGTTCATAGCAACGGTTCTCATTTGCACACAACTAGGTCATGTATGAACCTACCAACCAAGTTTCATCGAAATCGCCATGTATTAACGGAGCACTGGACGAACAAGGACAGACAGACAGACAGACAAACATATCGACGGAAATACTGATAATAAGGGTGAACAAATTTCAAAAAAGTTTTTTTGAAAAATAAAATTTTTTTTGACGAGATCGACTACCAACAAACATATCGACGGAAATACTAAGGGTAGACAAAAAAAAATTTTTGAGATTTTTTTTTCGACTAGATCGACTACCCCAACAGACAAACATATCGACGGAAATACTGATAATAAGGGTAAAAAAAATCTCAAATTTTTTTTCGACTAGGTCGACTACCCAACAAACATCCAAACAAACAGACAGAATTACTGACAAGCCGTAGGCGGCGATGGGTCGCCGAGCCTGGAAACTATAGATATAGACAAAAATGGATGTCATAAGCGGATAGGAATCACCTTAAGATTATGCTTATCAAATCTCATCCAGTTCCATCTACTGATAACTACTCGGTATCCATTTGAATGAAAAGTACGAAAATGCGGCTTGATATCGGAAATCCCCAATGTTCGAGGGGTGCTGTGGGTGAACAAAGATATAAATCGAAAATCCGGCTTGATCGTTTGTGCACAATGTATTCCAGAGGATTAGTTGAATTTTCTTGACATCCGACCATAACATCTCTCTCTTGG
>CM068964.1:25297348-25321961 GCA_035128595.1 Eptatretus atami | reverse complement strand
AGACCGTGGTCGGCGTGCGGACCCGCACGATGCTCGGCGATGGGGTCGAGGCTCCGGAAAGCGCGACAGCTCGTGGTGTCTCAGAGGATACGGCCCGGGCCGCGTGCTCCGCGTCGCGAGGAATCGCCACGGCCGACGATGTAACTCGACGTTTGGGATATCAGGACAAATGACGGTGAGAGAACGTGAGGACGTCTTGTTTCACTTTTCCTTGAATCGACGGACGATGTGTTGAGAGTTTCGATCCGTCACAAACACTGAAAATGTGTGTCATACTCAAATGTGACTGTGTGTGTGTGTTTGTGTGTTCTTGTTGTGTGTGTGGTTGTGTGTGTGTGTGTTGTTGTTGTGTGTTTGTGTGTGTGTGTTTCTGTTTGTGTGTGTGTGTGTGTTTGTTGTGTGTGTGTTGTTTGTGTGTGTGGTGTTTGTGTTTTCTGTTTGTGTGTGTGTGTTGTGTGTTTGTGTGTGTGTGTGTGTTTGTGTGTTTTGTTGTGTGTGTGTGTGGTGTGTTTTGGTTGTGTGTGTGTGTGTGTGTTGTTTGTGTGTGTGTGGTGTTGTTGTTTGTGTGTTTGTGTGTGTGTGTGTGTGTGTGTGTGTGTGTTGTGGTGTGTGTGTGTGTGTGTGTGTGCAGCCTGGGGACAGAAACAAGAGCACTCGTAATAATACTATCACCTTACCATTGCTGATATTGTTACTCAGGCAATATAAAGAGATGAAAAACAAGACCATTTTTGAACCCAGACGACCTTGCCAGCAGCAGACACGAGCTGTAAACAAAACAAAACAACCAACCCCCCCCTCTCCCCCCCCCCCCCCCAACCGAGCCGTGCGCCGTTCACGATGCAAAGCAAACGTTCCAAACCATATATGGAGATGATACCTGTTAACGGTATACTTGAATGATACACCTGCACACACGACCTTCTCGGTAGGTGTGTGTACACCGTGAGCCATCGCCTTGGTTCCAAAAATATTTCCACTGAAAGTCTTCTGGTTAACCTGATTCAAACAGGTATCCATTAAATGTGATATACCGTGTACGCGTTCGATATCCAGCGGAACCATTCTCCGTTTAACGCCTTTCCTTGTCCAATTAAACTGTCAGAGTGAACTGATTCAAGTAAACCCTGCAAAGAGTTCAAAGGACCTCAAAGTGTTCCATCCACTACACACGTAAATAAAAGGAATGGAAGCTGCAGCTTAAGATATACATATATATATATATAGGGGTCAAGCCTGACTGTGATGGATGGTAGGAGCTAAGACATCAAATTATAATAACCCCTCCCACTTGACTGTAAAGATACCGAAGCATCGGAACAGTCTTGCTGCTTAGAATGGCATTAGAATGTATTCCATGTTTAATTTTATAACGTTTCAAAAATAATATTGGAAGCATACTATACGGGACCAATGCCCCCCCGTCCCCCAACCCCAACACCTCTTCCTCTCCGCTTTAATTTCTCCCTTCTTATTTTATTTTATCCCTTCCCCGACACCACAAAAGGCGGTAACGTAGGTCTCAATACAGGGGCCATTCATTCTGTGAGCTTGTTTTGTTCCGGCGTTACAGTAAGCTTCGAAAACTCACCTGTTAAGGTATTGACAATACAACGTACAAGATCTTATTTCTCAATGCAATGTACAATATGGAACAGGCAATGAATATGCATCATTGACCTTCTTCCTTTTCCCTGTGGAATTCCTCGAGTTTCTGTGATCCGTGGGCTCGATGTCTATATATCGAATTCCTGAAGCTAATTTAATGTATGGAGTTCACTTGTTGCAGACGCCCAGAAGGCTGTTTAGAAATTTACATATACCCGATAAATAGAATGCAAATATTATATAAATTGTATTTCCGTCAGCTCTGACGTCATTGTTTTCAAGTTTTGGTGACGACCAAGCCAAGTGGTGAACGAACGTTGGTTTGTCGAACTCTTTTTACCACCAAGAAGCAAATCGTTGCAACGCCGTTTACTTATGGTCAATGTGCAATGACACCGGAAAATGATGAAAAATTTGATGTTCTAGAATCTAGATGCTAGCCCGTATATGATGTGTTTAATGAACTTTTTCAGATAGGACGAATGCGTGTTTATGGACCCCCGGGCCTCGTGTGTTTATGGATCTCCAGGCCCCTTGTGCTTAGGTACCTCCAAGCCCCTTGTGTTTATGGATCCACGAGCCATGTATCTTCTTCTGGCCCTGGGGTTTTGTTCTTCTGTAAAAGCAAGTGGTCCTGAACGCAATGTCCTTCTCCCCAGGAAACTACGACTCCACGATGTCTCAACTGTACTACCGGCGCTGCGAGCAGGCGCCCTGCCGGGACCGCATCCCCCTGCGCATCGTGCGGGCCGAGGACGAGCTCTCGGCGGATGAGAAGGCGTACCTGAATGCGGTGGAGAGGGGAGACTTCGCATGGGTACAGGATGCGTTGAAGGAAGCGGAGATATACTTTAACATCAACGTGAACTGCACCGACCCGCTTGGCAGGAGTGCCCTCCTGATCGCGATCGACACTGAGAACCTAGGCATCATCGAACTGCTGCTGAGTTATAATGTGCATGTGGGAGATGCTCTCTTACATGCCATCAGGAAGCAGGTGGTGGGAGCTGTGGAGCTTCTCCTCAACCACCGCAAGCCCAGTGGTGAAAAGCAGGTGGTGTGTTGCTCGGATGATTGCATGTTCCCTGGAAAGTAAGAATGGTAGAAGAGTTAGTTTTATGATGGTTAAATGTGTGACCTGTAGTTAATGAATACAGATCAACCATTTATTACTGATGCAAATATGGCAGCTGCTCCATTCCTTCCCTCCCTTTACTCCTATATCCTTCCAAGATTTTTCTGTCCTCACAATTTCCCCACCCCACCAACACACCCCTAACCTCATATCCATTTCCTGTTAACCTCCCATCTCTACCTTTTCTCAATATGACTTTTTCTCATTTTAGTTCAACCTCCTACACAGGCAGGTCGGATAATGCAGAGGAAGTAAGTGCTGCGATTACCTTTGAGCCGTCGAGCCTGCATTCAATTCCTGACCCGACTATAAAATGTCCGATTGGTGTTTCACAGGCAGAGTGTTTATCAATGTGTGTGCCCTCCCTCGGATGGACGTTAAGCTAGGTGATTTATCTAGCATTTGTAGGTGGACATTAAAAATCCCATTGTCTTTTGCCAGAGTCGGTATGGCATCGCCAGACCCAAGGCAAAATTTCTGCCCAAACCTCCAGGGGGCACTGCATTGACGACGCAAACAAAAGCCTCAAGGAATGAAGCACCTACAGGCCACACTCTTTTTGCGTACATAGTAAATAGATGGCATCTATGAGCTACCGTGTGTTCAGAAAACTTCGATAGAACAGATGTGATTTTGATCATCGATTTGAACGATTGGATGGTTCTTGTTGTTTGGAATTTCTTCTGGTTGTTTGACAGGGAAAGCAATTTCAGGAACATGCATTGAACTGCAATCCTGGGGTCCTGGGGTTCTGTGGTCTTGGAGTCTTGGGGTCTTGGATTACTGTGGTGCTGGGATAGCTAAATTCAGAAATATACCAATAAATAGCCCAAGAGCCGATAAATAGCCCGGAATTATTGCTTTAAAATTGCATCTTTTTCTCTCAAATGGTGTGTCCCTCCCTCTCAACCCCATCCCTCCTCCAGGTAATCCAAACCTAGTTCCCCATTTTGTGTTAATGTTCGGCCCAATGGTCTCTTATCCCGTTTCCTTGTACAATAATGGTCAATTGAATGGATTCTGGTAAAGCCTACAAACAGGATGCTTAAGTCTATCAATTCAAACCTTTGATTGAAATAGACTAGGAAGTGAAATAGAGGAAATAGACAATATGGTTAGTCATTATGCATTCATAATGGCACACCTTGGTTCAGGCCTTCGTGTCATGTGGTGTATATCGGTGCCACGTCGCCCCCTGGTGTCCCTACAATATGAAATTGATTTCACTGTCGGCCATCAGACATTTACGACGTTTTTCACAGCACTGGGCGCTAAATTACTAAAGGTATCGGGATGGCACACCCTGACTTGAAACGAATCCTCCCAACCTACAGGTGAATATTTTTCCCCACATTGCAAAGCAGCATGTGATATATTGGTACAATAAATACAACAGTGATAGCCCTTACATCTACCGGTACATCGGCTTGTTACCAGCACCATGGAATGCTCCTTGCCTTGCTGCCCTATATTACGAATTTGGTGGAGGAGAACAACATTGAATAGCTGGAGTGGCCAGCACAGATCCGCGACTGAATTAAATTTCCCGACATCTTGGAAAGCCACCCGGGGACCAGAGTCAGTGGATCTAAATTACAACTGAACCTGCACTTAATCTACAGGGGGAATGGTGTGATGATAGCGACCAACATTCTGGTGCAAAATGTTTGTGAGAATGACACCATATTCGATATTGAATAAACGGCTGTTGTGAATGAATAACCTCACATAAGTCCTCACTGTACGTTTTCAGTAACACTTTTATTAAGTCCTTTTCTCTTTCATGGTCAACACAGCTCCCTGTAAGAATTGTTGGAAAATGCAATCAGGAGCTGTTGGGCATTCCTATCGGTCATTTAGCTAATGATTCTGAGCCCCCAGGTTCAAACCTCATATATCTCAATTAAATAAATGTCAAATCATAGAGTATGGTCGTACTCTATATGGAGGGATGACACAGGGGAAAAAAATGGACACCCCATCAAAGGTGTACAAATATCTCGTAGATAAATACCACAGATGCTGGGAGGATGAGTTGGAAGAGAGATGTTGATTTGTCCATTGTCCGCCAACGTCCTTGTATTTTGTGTCATTTGTGTCAACGATGTTTCCTGGTATCTATATCCTGAATACACAAAGTCCTCCTCCATGAGCCATAGATCATTGCCAAAAAGGACAATCTAATCATCAATCTCAGCAGTACAAATGAAAAGACTGTTTGGCTTGAAGATCAAATGACATTAAGTTGAACTCCCTGGGGGTGAAGCAATCACAGTCGATTAGATTTAGCAATACCATTATGTTAGGACAAAAAAATCTTCAGAGTTTTAGCCACTGATGCACTTTAAGAAACAGTTAAAACCTGCCTTGGGATACCAGTGGCTTAAGCAACAATGTTCTTCATATGAATGCCATGAAGATGATAGAGAAGAGCTTGAGGTTACATTGTTGCAAGGACTGTGATGCCCTAAGTGGCCATTTAAAGGAAGATGTACACATACATCGGAGGAACTTCATAATGGAAGGAAGGAAACATCAATGATTGCAGATGCAAGCTGAGTCAATGTTGAGAAGTCAAATAGATCATCACCTCGTTTGTGGAACCACTCATCTTTCGAATTATTGTTAGTATAATGGTGCACCTCAAAACCACACTTAATGCATTGCACAATTGAATGAGAACCAGGTGACTTCTTCCTTTATGAACTCAACAAGATAAACATGTCTTGTTTGAGCTGTCAAGGTTTACTGAGAGGTCAACGGAAATTTGAAGGGAAAAGAATGAGGAAATGGAAGGCTACATTGAGCATTTCTAACTTCAAACATGTATTAGGAGTGTAAAAGATCACAGATGGCTTTGCGGTTCACCATGAAGTAGGAGCATTCGTAGACAGTCACCTTGAAGGCCAAAAGGAAATTGCTTGACTGAACAAAAACAGAGGTATCTCTGGGGCATTAGCATGGAACACCACCCAAAAGGAGTGATGTGTAATGGTCACATGGATTTTTACAATTTAAAATTACCGCCAGCTTTGGACAGCTCTGTTTCCACCTTCCTGTATTTATCAGTGTAACAAAATGGTCACCATGAAACTTTCAACAAAAATATCCCAGCAAGTGCTTGCCAACAGGATGAAAGAGGGGCAAGTGAGTGGAAGGATCAAAAGAAGGACAAGTGAGTGGAAGGAGCTAAGCATCATCGAGTTGGACGATCAAATGAAGAAGGAATTATCAAATGCAGTCCTTGCTGGGAAGAGTGAGACAACAGGAAGAAAGGAAGTATAAGAGATTCAAAGGGTTTGAGGATCAAATGGAGAAGGAATAGTCAAGTGCAGCCATACATGGGAAGAGGGGGGCAAGGTGCAACAGGAAGAGTAGAAGCAAAAGCTTTTAAAAGATTTGAGAATCAAATGGATAAGGAATGGTCAAGTGCAGTCCTTGCTGAGACAAGAGGGACAACAGAAAGAGAGGAAGCAGAAGAGCTTTTAAAGATTTGAGGATCAAATGGAGAAGGGATGGTCAAGTGCAGCCATACTTTGGAAAAGGGAGGTGGGGTGCGACAGGAAGAGAAGAAGCAGAAGCTTTTAAAAGATTTGAGAATCAAATGGATAAGGAATGATTGCAGCACTAGATTGGAAGAGGGGGGACAACAGGTAGAGAGGAAGCAGAAGAGTTCAAAAATATTTGAGTATCAAATGGAGAAGGAATGATCAAGTGCGGGTCTCACTGAGAAGAGAGGGACAACAGGAAGAGAGGAAGCGGAAGAGTTTTTAAAGATTTGAGGATTAAATGGAGAAGGATTTATCAACTGCATCCCTAGCTGGGAAGAGGGGGATAACGGGAGAATAAGATGGAATGCTCGTTAAGATGAAAGCAGGAGAGTAGGCGAGCTTTCTCCGGTAACCTGACAGTAGGGTTGGGTAAATATGATTGAAATTTTGTGCATAGCATTTTCTATGGCCGTTTTCCATGCTGAATCCGAATCCGGTCAAATTTTTTTTTTTTACCTCCGATGACCTTTGACCCCCGGAACCTTAATTTGTTCAAAATGCGGCCAAAAATTGACCTTTTTCATGGTTTCCTTCTCTAATGTGACTATACTAATAAGGTTTGTAATATATCATTTCATATGTTTTTCAGGTCAAGGAATACGCTAATCACATTTTCAAATTGATTGGATGTTGCATTAGACCGAAATCAAGTAATTTAGGAAAAAGGAAGACTTGAAGAAAAAGAAAAATACTCGGCTATTGATACTATACAAACTTGCAAAAAGCACAAAGGACCTTTGACCCAGACAGTCTATATTTACTGAGTACACTATCGGAGAAAGAACTTCTAGCGGAAGTGACATATTTACGCTTAACTGTAGCCCCAGACATACGCCAACAAAGACGTGTGGAAGAATGGAGCAGGAAATTCCGCACTCAAAAATTCAGTTTGACCGAGCATACACAACTCTATAAAGAATGCTATCAACCCGGTGAATCCGTGCAGGATAACATTAAGAACTTTTTATGGCGGCACGTGTGATCTCGGTCTTATGTTGATCTGAGAATGACAAAAAACAGTTCAATTTTAGCAAAATATTGTGCGGTTTTCAAAATTGTTTTTTAAAAATCATCAAATCATGCATAAGTGTCATTTTCGTATTTCCTGATCGGAAAAACCTATAAATTGATATATTACAAGCCTTA
Organism: Eptatretus atami; assembly: GCA_035128595.1. Classification (NCBI taxonomy): domain Eukaryota; kingdom Metazoa; phylum Chordata; class Myxini; order Myxiniformes; family Myxinidae; genus Eptatretus; species Eptatretus atami. The sequence goes on along the minus strand of CM068964.1, from coordinate 25,314,521 downwards.
TTTTCTCTCAGTTGGTCAGAAATTCATAAAAAAATATAATTTTTTTTGTCGCCATTTTGAATAGATTAAAGTTCCGGGGGTCAAAAGTCATCGGAGACAAAAAAATTCCAACGGTTTCAGATTCAGCATCGAAAATGGCCATAGAAAATGCTATGCGAAGACACTTAACCGAAAAAAAACTCACTATTTACCCAACCCTACGTGACAGCTTGCATTGTAAGTGGTCTGGTGTTCTTGGATATCCCTTGACATCAGGTTATACCACTTGCTATCTCAGTGTGGTTGTTGTCTGGTTCAGCATCTCCTCCACAACAATTAAATTCACGTTCCCAGTTGTTGTTCACATGTTACAAGTGAACAAGACCATTGTCGGTTGGGTACGAAGGTCAACCATGATGAGTTATTAAAAAGTTATGACTAGATCATTAGAAGTAACTAATCATGAACCTATTTACAAGGCAGTCAATACAGATTGGAAATATAAGATAAAGATGGATTTTAAAATGTAATAAGCAGTTAGCTTTAATATGGATCAAAACTATCATCACTTCCTTGTCAATATATATGTATATATATACTTGGAAGCATCATTGCAAATCGTTTAGGAGTCTGCATCCAGCTACACTGTAAAATGGCTTTGACATAGTGCTATTATCACAGTGACGGTTAATCCTCCGAGGCTTGAAAGAGAATATCTGGAACATTTTCAGCTTATCACGTCCTAAAGTACAAAAATAGCTCTGCTGGTACCACACTCGATTAAAACCCGAGAGAAGCTACCATTCCAGTTAATGCATTGAACCATTTCACACTGGCAATGGTGGGAAGCAAATTGCCACAACAACCTGAGATGTGAGTAACTGTGTTAAGGAAATTTAAGCATTTGCAACTGAAATCTCCATCCGGAATTACACAATCCAAGATTTTAAATTGGTATTCACGACCGACTGTCTGAGTGCTTGAGGTGGGGCATTCAAAAAGTTCCACAGACGAGATACCTTCAACGGTGTGATGTGCTCCGAAAGAACGTATGAGGCGTATTGATAAATAAATAAACAAATAATACCTTTATTGAATATATAAAGCTCTCTCAAACCACTAACTGACTGACTCGCCATACATCCATCCATTGGGACCATACTCTGTGCAGAGCTGCCGAAGCACTCTCCTCAGCTAGTCCTGGACCTGTCCTGCACAATCCTGCACAATCCTGGACAGATCACCACTCCAACAAAGGATACCAGCAAGCTGGCACTCATTTTGACAATCTCAGAAGGATGGCAGGCTGAGTCAATCCCACCTGGTATTAATTCAACAGCTGAGAAGGATTTGAATAATCAGTTAACTTCCCAACCCAGATCTCAACCAACGGTACTCCATCTCTTCTGGATGTGATTTTGACAAATTTCCCTGAAAATATCTGCGGTTCTTTCTCCGCTCCAATTGGTTCTTCTGACCACTCTGTTCTATTCACCCTCTCATTTGCTCAAGGTCATCTGGCATCTGCTTGAAAATCAGCAAACATTACCGCCATGCATAAAAAAGGTACAAAAACAGATCCCTGCAACTACAGACCGATCAGCCTTCTCCCAATCATCAGAAAGGTTATGGAATCCATCATCGCTCCAGACATTAAATCCTTCCTCTTCTCCAATGGCTTGATTTCCGATCGAGAAGGAGGAGAGGAGAGAGAGAGATGAGAGAAGGGGAGAGAGAGGGGAGAGAGGAGAGAAGGGAGGAGAGAGAGAGAAGAGAAGAGAGGAGAGAGGAAAAGAAGCCGAGGAGGAGAGAAGAGAAGAACTAGGAGAGAGAGGAGACGAGAGAGAGGAGAGAGGGGAACGAGATTCCGAGAGAGGACGGACGGAGAGAAGGGATCGAGAGAGAAGAAGAAAGGAGGAGGGCGAGATATGAGAGGAAGAGAGGAGGAAAGGAGAGCAGCAAGACGGGAAGAGGGAAAAGAGGGAGGAGACGAGAAGGAGAAGAAGAGAGAAGAAGAGAGAGAGAGGAAGAGAAGAGGAGGAGAGAGAAAGAGAGAGGAGAGAAGAGAAGAGGAGAGAGAGAGAGAGAAGAGAGAGAGAAGAGAATGAGAGAGACGAATGACAGAAATGACGGCCACGCACGTTACGGGCCAGTTACGGACGGCACGTACGTAGTTCATTATCATGGGGAAAAGGCGGGAGCATGCCAAGAGAAGCAGAGTTATCCGAGTATAAGATGAACAAGTATTGTACAGCAAAGAGCACTTATACAATTCCTACTTACAGACGGGCCCACAACTCAGATGCACACCCAAAGAAACAGACACCAAAATGTCTTTATTATCCGTTAAGCTCGGAGCGAAGGAAGAACTAGGCCCGAGAAACCGCAGCGCTACCTGCCTGCCGCGCGGCTCGACGTCCGCACCTTCCCGGAAGCACCAGTCGGCCAAGAAGGAACCAGGGCAGCCAGACGCAGACACGCCAGCCACAAAGAGAGACCTCGGAACCATGAGCGCAGCCAGCTACGGATGCCTTTCACCCACCTCGAGAAGATGGTGTCTAACGCGCCGCGAAATTCTTCCTCTCCCTCTCCAGGCAATCTTACCCTCGAAGATGCGTTTCAACGGACGCGAAATCATCCTCTCCCCTCCCAGCAGATCTACCCTCGCAGAGAGCGTATGAACGGACGCGAAATCTTTCCTCTCCTCTCCAGCCAGATCTACCCTCGACAGATGCGTTTAAACGGCGACAAAATCTTCCTTCTCCCTCTCGCCAGCAGATTCTACCCTGAGAGATGCGTTTTAAACGGGCGCAAAATCTTCCTCTCCCTCTCGCCAAGCAAGATCTACCCTTGCAGAGATGCTTTGAACGGCGCAAAATCATTCCCTCCCTCTCTCCAGCAGATCTACCCTATCGAGAGAAATGCGTTTGAACGGGCGCGAAATCTTCCTTCCCTCTCTCCGAGCAGAATCCACCCTCGACAGATGCGTTTTGAACGCGGCGCCAAACTCTTCCGCTCCCTCACTCCAGCAGATCTACCCTCGAAGATTGCGTTTCTAACGGCGCCGAAATCTTCCTCTCCCTCTCCAGAAGCTCTACCCTCGAAGAGCTTTCCAACGGACGCGAAATCTTCCTCTCGCCTCTCCAGCAATCTACCTCTCGAGAATGCGTTTATTGAACGGGCACGAAAATTTCCTCTCCCCTCTCGCCAGCAATCACCCCTTGAGAGATGCGTTTTTAAACGGGCGCAAAATTCTCCTCTCCCATCTCCCAGCAGATCTACCCTTGAGAGATGCGTTTTGAACGGTGCGCAAAAAAATCTTTCCTCCCCTCTCGCAGCAGATCTACCTCCGAGAGATGCGTTTGAACGGGCGTGAAATCTTCCTTCCCATCTCTCCAGCAGATCCACCCTCGACAGATGCCGTTTTGAAACGGTGCAAAATCTTCCTCTCCCTCTCTCCAGCAAATCCACCCTCGACAGATGCTCTACAACGGCGCGCAAATCGTCCTCTCCCTCGCTCCAGCAGCATCCACCCTCGACAATGTCGTTTCTAAACGGGCGCGAAATCTTCCTTCTCCCTCTCTCCGGCAGATCACCCCTCGACAGATCGTTTCTAACGGCCGCGAAATCTTCCTCTCCCTCTCCGGCCAAGCAGATCTACCCTTGCAGAGATGCGTTTGAACGGCGCAAAATCTTCCTCTCCTCTCTCCAGCAGATCACCCTCGAGAGTATGCGTTTTGAAACGGCGCGGAAATCTCCTCTCGCCCTCTCCAGCAGATCCACCCTCGACAGATTCGTTTCTAACGGGCGCGAAATCTTCCTCTCCCCTCGCCAAGGCAGATCTACCCTCTGAGAAGATGCGTTTGAACGGACCGCGAAATCTTTCCTCTCCCTCATCTCCAGCAGATCTACCCTCGCAGAGATTGCGTTGTGAAGGAGCGCAAAATCTCCTCTCCCTCTCTCCAGCAGATCTACCCCTCGACAGATGCTTTTGAACGGCACGCGAAATCTGCCTCTCCCTCTCTCCAGCAGATCTACCCTCGAGAGATGCGTTTGAACGGGCGCAAAATCTCCTCTCCCTCTCTCCGCATATCTACCCTCGACAATGCGTTTTTTAACGGGCTGCGAAAATCTTCCTCTCCTCTCTCCAGCAGATCTACCCCGCACAGATGGGTTTTGAACAGGCGCCGAAATCTTCCTCTTCCCTCTCTCCACAGATCTACCCTCGACAGATGCATTTGACGGCAAATGAAATTTCCTCTCCCTCTCGCCAGCAGAATCTACCCTTGAGAGATGCTGTGTTAAACGGGCGCAAAAGTCTTCCTTTCCCTCCCGCAGCAATCTTACTTGAGAGATGCGTTTGAACGGCGCAAAATCTTCCTCTCCCGCTCTCCCAGCAATCTACCCTCGACAGATGCGTTTTGCACGGCGCGGGGAAAAAAATTCTTCCTTCCCTCTCTCCAGGCAGATCCACGCCCTCAGACAGATGCGTTATTGAACAGGGACGCAAATCTTCTCTCCCTCTCTTCCCAGCAGATCATACCCCTCGAGAGATGCGTTCCACGCGGTGCGACAATCTTCCTCTCTCTTCCAGCAATCTACCTCGACAATGCGTTTCGTTTTGAACGGCTGCCCGCGAAATCTTCCTTCCTCTCTCCAGCAAGATCTACCCTCGCAAGATGCGTTTTCAAACGGGACGCGAAATCTTCCTCTCCCTCTCCAGCAGATCTACCCAATGAGAGATCGTTATTGAACGGGCACGAAATCTCTCCTCTCCCTCTCGCCAGCAGATCTACCTGGAGAGATGCGTTTTTAAACGGGCGCAAAATCTTCTCTCCCTCTCGCAGCAATCTACCCTTGAGAGATGCGTTTGAACGGGCGCAAAATCTCCTCTCCCTCTCGCCAGCAGATCTACCCTCGAGAGATGCCGTTGAACGGGCGTGAAATCTTCCTCTCCATTCTCTCCAGCAGATCCACCCTCACAGATGGCGTTTTAACGGATGCAAACTTCCTCTCCCTCTCTCCAGCAGATCCACCCTCGACAGATGCGTTTCTAACCGGGCGCGAAATCTTCCTCTCCCTCTCCCACAGATCCACCCTCGACAGATGGCGTTCTAACGGGCGCGAAATTTCCTCTCCTCTCTCCAGCAAGATCAACACCCTCGACAGAGCGTTTCTAACGGGCGCGAATCTTCCTCTCCCTCTCGCCAGCAGATCTACCCTGAGAGATGCGTTTTGAACGGGCGCAAAATCTTCCTCCCCTCTCTCCAGCAGATCTACCCCTCGAGAGATGCGTTTAACCGGGACGCGAAATCTTCCTCTCCCTCCTCAGCAAATCTACCCTCGAGAGATGCGTTTTGAACGGAGCGCAAAATCTTCCTCTCCCTCTCTCCAGCCAGATCTTACCTCGACAGATGCGTTTGAGACGGGCGCGAAATCTTCCTCTCCCTCTCCCAGCAGGATCTACCCTCGACATGGCGTTTGAACAGGCGCGAAATCTTCCTCTCCCTCTCTCACAGATCTACCTCGACAGATGCCCAATTTTTGATCAGGCGCGTGAAATCTTCCTCTCCCTTCGCCAGCTGAATCTACCCTCGAGCAGATGCGTGAACAGGCCGAACATCTCCTCTCGAATCTCGCCAGCAGACTATCCTCGAAGAGACGGTTTTTGAAAGGCGTGAAATCTTCCTCGCCCTCTCGCCAGCAGATCGCCCCTCGACAGATGCGCCTTTTGAATGGCGCAAAATCTTCCTCCCCTCTCTCCAGCAGATCTACCCTCGAGAGATGCGTTTTGAACGTGCAAAAATTTCCCTCTCCCTCTCTCCAGCCAGATCTACCCTCGGAACAGTATGCGTTTGAACGCCGGCGCGAAATCTCTCCTCCCCTCTCTCCAGCAGATCTACCCTCGACAGATGCGTTTCTAACGGGCGCGAAATCTTCCTCTCCCTCTCTCCAGCAGATCACCCTCGACAGATGGTTTTGAACGGGCGCGAAATCTTCCTCTCCCTCCTCCAGCCAGATCTACCCTCGCAGAGACGAGGTTTTGAACAGCGGTGAAATCTTCCTCTACCCTCTGCCAGCAAGATCGCCCCTCGACAGATGCGTATGGAACTGGGCGCAAAATCTTCCTCTCCCTCTCTCCAGCAGATCTAGCTAACGAGAGATGCGTTTTGAACGGGTGCCAAAATCTTCCCTCCCTCTCTCCAGCAGATTCTACCCTCGACAGCATGCGTTTTGAACGCGCGCAAATCTTCCTCTCCCTCCTCCAGCAGATCTACCCCGACACATGTCGTTTCTAAGCGGGCGCGAAATCTTCCTCTCCCTGCGCTCCAGGCGATATACCCTCGACAGATGCCTTTGAACTCGCACGCGAAATCTTTCCTTACCCTCTCGCCAGCAGAATCTAACCGCTCGAGAGATGGTTTTTGATCGGGCACAAAATCTTCCTCTCCCTCTCTCCAGCAGATTATACCCTCGATAGATGCTTTCTAACGGCGCAAATTCTCTCTCCCTCTCTCCAGCAGATCCACCCTCGACAGATCGTTTCTAACGGCTGCGCAAATCTTCCTCTCCTCTCGCCAGCAGATCTACCCTCGAGAGCATGCTTTTGAACGGGCGCAAAATCTTCCTTCTCCCTCTCTCCAGCAGATCTACCCTCGACAGAGATGCGTTTTCGAACGGCCGCAAAATCTTCTCTCCCCTCTCTCCAGCAGAATCTACCCTCACAGATGCCATTTTGAACGGGCGCAAAAATCTTCCTCTCCCTCTCTCCAAGCAGATCCACCTCGAGAGATGCGTTCTTGAACGGCGCCAAAATCTCTCTCCTGCTCTCCAGCAGATCCTTACCCTCGACAATGCGTTTTAACTGGGCGCAAAATGCTTCCTCTTCCCTCTCGCCAGCAGATCTACCCTTGAGAAGATGCGTTTTGAACGGCGCGCGAAAATCTTCCTCTCCCTCTCTCCAGCCAGATCTACCCCGACAGAGGGTTTTGAACCAGCCGCGAAAATCTTCCTCTTCCCTCTCTCCACAGATCTACCCTCGACAGGATGCATTTTGAGACGGGCGTGAAAACTTCCCTCCTCTCGCCAGCAGATCTACCCTTGCAAAGAGATGCGTTTTAAACGGCGCGCAAAATCTTCCTCTCCCTCTCGCAGCAGATCTACCCTGAGAGACGTGCGTTTTTGAACGCCGGCGCAAAATTCTTCCTCTCCCTTCTCCAGCCAATCTACCCTCGACACATGCGTTTTTAACCGCGCGAAATCTTCCCTCTCCCCTTCCCAGCAGATCCACCCTCGACCAGATGCGTTTTGAACGGCGCAAAAATCTTCCTCTCCCTACTCTCCAGCAATCTACCCTCGCAGATGCGTTTCTCACGGGCTGCGAAATCTTCCTCTCCTCTCAGCCAATCTACCCCGAAGATGCGTTTGAACGCGGCGCAAAATCTTCCTACTCCTCCTCCAGCAGATCTACCCCGAGAGATGCGTTTTCAACGCGACGCCGAAATCTTCCTCTCCCTCTTCCAGCAATCACCCTCGCAGGATGCGTTTTGAACGGAGGAAATCTTCCTCTCCCTCTCGCCCAGCAGATCTACCCTTGAGCAATCGTTTAAACGGCTGCGCAAAATCTTCCTTCTCCCGCTCGGCCAGCAGATCTACCCTTGAGCGAGATGCGTTTTGAACGCTGCGCAAAATCTTGCCTCTCCCTGCTCGCCAGCAATCTACCCTCGAGAGATGCGTTTGAACGGGCCGTAATCTTCCTCTCCATCTCCTCCCAGCCAGATCCACCCTCGGAAGATGCGTTTGAACGGGTGCAAAACTCCTCTCCCCTTTCCTTCCAGCAGATTCCACCCTCGACAGATGCGTTTCTAACGGGCGCGAAATCTTCCTCGTTCCCTACTCTCCCAGCAGAATCAACCCTCGACAGATGCGTTTTCTAAACGGCGCGAAAATCTTCCTCTCCCCTCTCTACCAGCAGATCCACCCTCGACAGATGCGTTCTAACGGCGCGCAAATCTCCTCTCCCTCTCGCCAGCCAGATCTACCCTTGAGAGATGCGTTTTGAAACGGCGCAAAATCTTTCCTCTCCCTCTCTCCAGCCAGATCTACCTCGAAAAGCTTTGAACGGCGCGAAAAATCTTCCTCTCCCTCTGCTCCAGCAGATCTACCCTCGAGAGATGCGGTACTTGAACGTAGCGCAAAATCTCCTCTCCCTCTCCTCCCAGCAGAATCTACCCTCGACAGATGCCTGTTGAACGGCGCGAAATCTTCCCTCTCCTCTCTCCAGCAATCTTACCCTCGACAGCATGGTTTGAACAGGCGCGAAAATTCTTCCTCTCCCTCTCTCCACAGAGCTACCCTCGACAGCATGCAATTTGAATCGGGCGGGAAATCTTCCTCTCCTCTCGCCAGCTGATACTAACCCTCGAAATGCGTTTTGAAACAGGCGCGAAAGCGTCCTCTCGATCTCGCCAGCAGCATCGTACCCATCGAGAGACGGGTTCTTAACAGGCGTGAAATCTTCCTCTCCCTCTCTGCCCAGCATATCGCCCCTCGACAGATGCGTTTTTTGACGATTTTAAAAATCAATCTAAAAATAACATCCAATGTACCAAATCTCAATCGCGCCATATCATATGGCAATCATAATAGTTCAAAGCATGCCCCTCGTAAACACAAAAAAAATGCCACACAATATACCTCATCCTATTAAATAAATCTGAACTACAACAATAACAACAAACACCACACATCATAAGCACACGCCAAACTGAACATCAATACAATCGGCGGCGAAATTCTTCCTCTCCCTCTCTCCAAGCGATCTACCCCGAGAGATCGTTTAACGGGATGCCAAAATCTTCCTCTCCCTCTCTCCAGCAGATCTTACCCTCGACAGATGGTTGACACGGCGGAAACTTCCTCTCCCTCCTCCAGCAGATCTACCCATCGACAGAATGCGTTTCTAACGGTCGCGCGAAAATCTTCCTCTCCCTCTTCTCCAGCAGATCTACCGCTCCACAGATGCGCCTTGAAACGCGGCGCCGAAATCTTCCTCTCCCTCTATCCAGCAGATCTACCCCTCGAGAGACGGTCTTTGAACAGCCGTGAAATCTTCCTCTCCTCTCGCCAGCAGATCGCCCTCGACAGATGCGTTTGAACGGCGAGCAAAATCTCCTCTCCCTCTCTCCAGCAGATCTAGCCTCGAGAGATGCGTTTTGAACAGGGTCGCAAAATCTTCCTCTCCCTCTCTCCAGCAGATCTACCCTCGACAGATGCGTTTGAACGGGCGCAAATCTTCCTCTCCTTCTCTCCAGCAGATCTACCCTCGACCAGATTGCTTTCTAACGGGCGCGAAAGCTTCCTCTCCCTCTCTCCAGGCCAGAATACCCTCGACAGAATGCGTTTGAACGGGCCGCAAATCTTCCTTACCCTCTCGCCAGCAATCTACCTCAGACGAGCGGTTCTTGATCGGGCACAAAATCTTCCTCTCCCTCTCTCCAGCAGATTATACCCTCGATAGTTGCGTTTCAACGGCGCGACAAATCTTCCTCTACCCCTCTCTCCAGCAATCCACCCCGAACCAAGGATGCGTTTATCAACCGTGTGCTTCTATATTTCTCTTCATCTATCTCTTCTTAAAATATATCTACCTCGACCACACCCGGCTCTTACTCTTCTATCACCTTGACTGATCTACTGTCTGAGCTGTGTAGTTCTCATGTAAGACCCTCACCGTCCGGCCAATCTCTGCCTCACCACTCTTGATCTTCACCTGCTTGTTGTGGTTGTTTACCTATAAATCTTTTTGATACAAACCCGGCGCGGTGGGTGTGTCTCGTCTTCTCCACTGACCTTCTTCTCTTTAATAACCTTCTTACTATATTTCCTACTCACACTCCACCTTCCATGTCTACTCTCACTCATATGTTCTCAAAATCTTCCTTCTTCCTCATCCCCTCCTCTCATTTTCACCTCCTCACTTCCAAAATATTCTATAATCTACCTCATGCTCTTTTATTTTCTTATAATCGTTTACGTCCCGAAACTAGTCACACCTTTACGATATACAGTCAGATGACATTGAATAATCTCGGTAGACTCCCAGCTCAAACCTCCAGCCCGGACTACCATGACCTCTCCTCGGGGCTACCTGAAAGCACAGAGTAACCAAGTCTTCCTGTCTCCACGACACTTCCCGGGCCAACTATTCCGCTGCGAGCACGGTTCGCATCTCCCTCTGGCCTTACTGCAACATCGTTCCTTAAGACTCCGATCTCATGCTCCAGAAGTAGATCTTCGCCTGTGTGGTTCGGCAGGCGTGAATCGATTACTAACTTCATATGTCACGACCTTGCAGAGGCCCTCCTGATCCTGCCGTATCGACAAACCTAGGCACTACGAACTGCTGTCTAGTTAATGTGCATTGGAGATGCTCTACCATCAGAACTGGTTGAGAGCTCGCCACGTCAGCCCAGTGTCCAAATCACGCCCAACCATCTAAAAGAAGGTGTAGTGTGTCCAACATCCGAAAGTAACGATGGTAGAGGTTAGTTTATGCATGGTTAAATGTGTGACCTGTAGTTAATGAATACTAGATTCAACCATTTCATACTACTGATCAAACTATGGCAGCTGCTCCATTCCTTCCCTTCCCTTTCTCCGTATATCCTTCCAAGATTTTTCTGTCCCACATTTCTCTCCACCCCACCAACAACACCCCTAACTCATATCCATTTCTTAACCCCCCATCTCTACCTTATTCTCCAATATGACTTTTTCCTCATGAGTTCTACCTCCTAACACAGGCAGGTCGGGATAAATGCAGAGGAAGTAAGTGCTTGCGATCCTTTGAGCCGTCGAGCCTGCATTCATTCCTGACCCGATCCTATAAAATGTCCCGATTGCGTGTTTCACAGGCAGCCAGTGTTTATTACAATGGTTGTCCCTCCCTCGGATGGACGTTAAGCGCGTGTGATTTATCTAGTCCATTTTAGGCCCACATTTAAAAATCCCATTGTCTTTAGCCAGATCGGCTCTGTATGCATCGCCCAGACCCACACGCCAAATTGCTGCCCAACCTCCAGTTGCGGCCGTGCACTTGCGGCGCAAACAACAAAGCACCTCAAGAGATGAAAGCTCTACAGGCCACACTTCTTTTGGCGTACATAGTAAATAGATGCGATCCTATGATCCGCTACGTTGTGTTCCAGAAAATCTTGATACAAAGCAGATGTGATTTTCGAATCCGATTTGAGACGATTGATGGCATTCTTCTTAGTTTGATTGGCTCCTGTTGTGCCTTGAACAGGGAAAGCAGTTTCAGAACAGTGCATTGCTTGAACTGAGCAATCCGGCGGTCCTGGGTTCTTGTGGTCTTTGAGTACTTGGGTCGGTCCTTGGCATTAACTGTTCGGTGCTGGGATAGCTAAATTCAGAAAATGACCAATAAATATCCACGAAGAGCCGATAAATAGCCGGAATATATTGCCATTTAGAAATTGCATCTTTTCTTCTCAAATGCATTTCTGTGTCCCGTCCTCTTCACCAACTCCACACTCCTCCCCACCAGCGAATCAAACTAGTTCCCTTATTTTGTGTTTAATGTTCGGCCGCAATGGTCCTCTTATCCCGTTTCCCTGTACAATAAGGTCCAAGTTAATGGATTTGCTGGTAAAGCTACAAAACAGGATGCCTTAGTCTATCAATTCAAACCTTTGATTGGAAATAGACTAGGGATAGTGAAATAGAGGCGAAAGTAGACCAATATGGTTAGCGTCATATTGCATCATAATGGCACAATCCTTGGTCAGGCCTCGTGTCATGTGGTGTATATTGGTGCCCACGCTCGCCCCCTGGCATGTCCCTACAATATGAAATGATTTCACTGTCGGCCATCAGACCTTTACGACGTTATTCAACTAGCACTGGCGCGCCTAATATTAGGTTATCGCGCGATGGCACAACCATGAATTGAATACCGAATTCCTCCAACGTACAGGCTGAATATTTTTCGCCCACATTCTCGCACGCATGCGTTGATTATTCGGTACAAATGAAAATAAACAGCGCATGAAGCCCTTTCTATCTATCTAAGCCCGGTACACTCGGCTTGTTACCGCAAGCACCCATGTGATGCTCCTCTAGCGCTTATCTGCAGCCTACTATTACGAAAATAGTTGTGAGAGAGAACAACATATGGAATAGCTGAGTCGGCCAGCACAGCATCCCGACGAACCTCTGAATTCAAATTTCACCCGACATTCTTGGAAGCACCCGGGACCAGGAGTCAGTGCGATCTAAACTACAAGCTGAAACCTGGTCACTTAATCCTACAGGGAATGGATGTGTGATTGTAGGCGCCCAACATTTGGTGCTAACAACTGTTTGTGAGCAATGACCCCATATTCGATATTGGAATAAACGGCCTGTGGTGAATGAAAACTCACATCCCCTCACTGTACGTTTCCGAAGTAAGCACTTTATTAACGTCTTTCTCTCTTCATTTGGTCAACACAAGTCCCTGTAAGAATTTTGGCGAAAATTGCAATCCCGGAGCTGCTTATGGGCATTTCCTATCGTCCTTTAGTCTAATGATTCCTGAGCCCCCAGGTCAAACCGTCATATAATCTCAATATAAAAAGTCAGACCATAGAGGATGCACTCTGAGTATGGGAGGGATGAACAGAAAAAAATGACACCATCAAGTGGTACAAATATCTCGTGAGAAAGCTACCAAGATGCTGGAGATGAGCAAGAGAAGGGATCATGTCTCGCATAGTCTTTTCAGACCTGTCAACGGGTTCCTGAATATTATCAGTGTCACGTCTCTACACATCAAGCTAGCCATAGATCATTGCCATACAAGGACAATCTTATCATCAATCTCAGCAGTTACAAATGAAAGAGACTGTTTCGGCTTGAAGATCAAATGACATTAAGTTGAACTCCCTGAGGGGGTGAAGCAATCACAGTCGATTAGATTTAGCTATACCATTATGTCTAGGACATAAACATCTTCAGAGTTTTAGCCTCACTTGCATGCACTTTTAAGATAACCACGCTTAGAAACCTGCCTTGGATGATACCAGTGCTATAGCAAACAATGTTCTCATATTGAATGCCATGAAGATGATAGAGAAGAGCTTGAGGTTACATGTTGCAAGGACTGTGATGTCTACCCTAATGTGGCCATTTAAAGGAAGATGTACACATAATCGGAGGAAACTTCATAATGGAAGGAAGGAACATCAATGATTGCACGATGCAAGCTGAGTCAAGTGTATGAGAAGTCCAAATAGATCATCACCTCGCTTGTGAACACTCATCTTTTCGAATTATTGTTAGTATAAAATGGTGCACCTCAAATACCACACTTAATGCATTTGCACAATTGATATGAGAACCAGTGACTTCTTCCTTCATGAAACTCAACAAGTATAAACATGTCTTGTTTGAGCTGTCAAGGTTTCTGAGAGGTCAACGGAAATTTGAAGGGAAAAGAATGAGGAAATGGAAGGCTACATTGAGCATTTCTTAACTTCAAACATGTATTAGGAGTGTAAAAGATCACACATGGCTTGCGGTTCACCATAAGTAGGAGCATATCGTAGACAGTCAACTTGAAGGCCAAAAGGAAATTGCTTGATGCAACAAAAACAGAGGTATCTCTGGGCATTAGCATGGACAACACACCAAAAGAGTATGTGTATAGTGACACTGGAATTTACAAATTAAAATTACCGCCAGCCCTTTGGACAGCTCTGTTTCCACCTTCCATGTATTTATCAGTGGTAACAAAATGGTCACCATGAAACTTCAAACAAAATATCTCAGCAAGTGCTTGCCAACAGGATGAAGAGGGCAAGTGGTGAAGGATCAAAAGAAGGACAAGTGAGTGGAAGGAGCTAAGCATCATCGAGGTTGGTACGTCATTCAACATGAAGAAGGAATTATCAAATGCAGTACCTTGCTGGGAAGAGTTAGACAAACAGGAAGCAAAGAATTATAAGAGATCAAATGTGTGATGATCAAATGGAGAAGAATAGTCAAGTGCAAGCCATACATGGGAAGAGGGGGGCAAGGTTGCAACAGGAAGAGTAGAAGCAAAAGCTTTTAAAATATTGAGAATCAAATGCGATAAGGAATGGTCCAAGTGCAGTCCCTTGCTGAGACAAGACAGGGACAACAGAAGAAAAGAAGAAGCAGAAGAGCCTTTAAAGATTGAGGATCAAATGGAGAAGAGATGGTCAAGTGCAGCCATACTATTCGGAAAGGAGAAGGGTGGGGATGCGACAGGAAAGAGAACGAAGCAGAAAGCTTTAAAAGATTTGAGATCAAATGGATAAGGAATTATTGCAGCACTATGATGGAAGTAGAGGGGCAACAGTAGAGAGGAAGCCAGAAAGAGCTTCAAAAAATATTTGAGTATCAAATGGAGAAGGATATGTCAAGTGCGGGTCTCATGAGAAGAGAGGACAAACAGGAAGAGAGAAGCGGGAAGAGTTTTAAAGATTTGAGGATTAAATGGAGAAGGATTATCAACTGCATCCCTAGCTGGGAAGAGGGGATAACGGCAGATAAGGATGGAGCTCGTTAAGATGAAAGCAGGAGAGTAGCGAGCTTTCTCCGGTACCTGACAGTAGGGTTGGGTAAATATGATTGAATATTTTGTGCATAGCATTTTCTATGGCCGTTTCCATGCTGAATCCGAATCCGTCAAATTTTTTTTTTACCTCCGATGACCTTTGACCCCGGAACCTTAATTTGTTCAAAATGCGGCCAAAAAATTGACCTTTTCATGGTTTCCTTCTCTAATGTGACTTACTAATAAGGTTGTTATATTATCATTTCATATGTTTTTCAGAGTCAAGGAATACGCTAATCACATTTTCAATTGATTGGTGTTGCATTAGACCCAAATCAAGTAATTTAGAAAAGGAGACTGAAGAAAAATACTCGCGGCTATGAATACTATACAAACTGCAAAAAGCAACAAGGACCTTGACCCAGACAGTCTATATTTACTCTGAGTACACTATCGCGAGAAAGAACTTCTAGCGGAGAGCTGACTATTTACGCTTAACTGTAGCCCCAGACATACGCCAACAAAAGACGTGTGAAGATGGAGCAGGAAATTCCGCACTCAAAATTCAGTTGACCGAGCTACACAACTCTATAAAGAATGCTATCAAACCCGGTGAATCCGTGCACGATAACATTATGAACTTTTTGCCATATGGCCATGCGTGTGACTCCGGTCTTATGTTGATCTGAGAATGCACAAAAACATGTTCAATTTTAGACAAAATATTGTGCGAGTTTTCAAAATTGTGTTTTAAAAATCATCAATCATGCCATAAGTGTCATTTTCGTATTCTCTGATCGGAAAAACCTATAAATTGATATATTACAAGCCTTATTTTCTCTCAGTGGTCAGAATTCTATAAAAAATATTAATTTTTTTTGTCCGCATTTTTGAATAGATTAAAGTTCCGTGGGGTCAAAAGTCATTCGGAGACAAAAAAATTCCAACGGTTTCAGATTCAGCATCGAAAATGCGCCATAGAAAATGCTATGCGAAGACACTTAACCGAAAAAAAACTTCACTATTTTACCCAACCCTACTGACAGCTGTGCATTGTAAGTGGTCTACTGGTGTTCTTGGATATCCTTGACATAGGTTATACACACTTGCTATCTCAGTGTGTGTTGTCTGGTTCAGCACTCCTTCACAACAATTAAATTCACTGTTCCCAGTTGTTGTTCTACATGTTAACACGTGAACTAAGACATTTCGTTGGGTACGAAGGTCAACACATGATGAAGTTTTAAAAAGTTTGATAGATCATTCAGAAGTATACTAATCATGAACCTATTTACAAGGCAGTCAATACAGATGGAAATATAAGATAAAGATGGATTTTAAAAATGTAATAAGCAGTTAGCTTTAATTATGGATCAAAACTATCATCACTCCTTGTCAATATATATGTATATATATACTTGGAAGCATCATTGCAAATCGTTTAGGAGTCTGCATCCAGCTACACTGTAAAATGGCTTTGACATAGTGCTATTATCACAGTGACGGTTAATCCTCCGAGGCTTGAAGAGATATCTGGAACATTTTCAGCTTATCACGTCTAAAGTACAAAAATAGCTCTGCTGGTACCACACGCGATTAAAACCGACGAGAAGCTACCATTCCAGTTAATGCATTGAACCATTCACACTGCAAATGGTGGGAAGCAAATTGCCACAACAACCTGAGATGTGAGTAACTGTGTTAGAAATTAAGCATTTGCAACTGAAATCTCCATCCGGAATTACACAATCCAAGATTTTAAAATTGGTATCACACCCGACTGTCTGAGTCTTGGGTTGGGGCATTCAAAAAGTTCCACAGACGAGATTACCTTCACTGAGCTTGCTGACGTGTGATGTGCTCCGAAAAGAACGTATTGAGCGTATTGATAAATAAATAAACAAATAATATCCTTTATTTGAATATATAAAGCTCTCTCAACACTAACTGACTGACTCGCCATCCATCCATCATGGGACCATACTCTGTGCAGAGCTGCCGAGCACCTCTCCTCAGCTAGTCCTGGACCTGTTCTGCACAATCCTGCACAATCTGGACAATCACCACTCCAACAAAAGGATACCAGCAAGCTGGCACTCATTTTGACAATCTCAGAAGGATGGCAGGCTGAGTCAATCCCACCTGGTATTAATTCAACAGCTGAGAAGGATTTGAATAATCATTTAACTTCTCAACCCAGTCATACTCAACAACGGTACTCCATCTCTTCTGGATGTGATTTTGCAACTAATTTCCCTGAAAATATCTGCGGTTCTTTTCTCCGCTCCAATTGTCTTTCTGACCACTCTGTTCTATTACACTCCTCTTCATTGCTCAAGGTCATCTGCATCTGCTTGAAAAATCAGCGAAAACATACCGCATGCATAAAATAAGGTACAAAAACAGATCCCTGCAACTACAGACCGATCAGCCTTCTCCCAATCATCAGAAATGGTTATGGAATCCATCATCGCTCCAGACCATTAAATCCTTCCTCTTCTCCAATGGCCTTGATTGTTCCGATCATCATTCGGTTTCAGACCCAGGTCAGCTCTCCCTGGATATGCTGCTTCTGCTCTCGCCAAACTTAATAGGATGGAGCGTATTCAA
>CM068964.1:25251209-25274510 GCA_035128595.1 Eptatretus atami | reverse complement strand
CCTGGGTATGTCACATTGTCTTATCCCCACTCCTCCCCTCATTTCCCCAATTAAATTACGTCATTTTTACGGATATATTTGGTCTGATGTAGGTGTGGTGCAGGCATCATGGGCCGAATGGCCTCCTCTTGTGTCTAGTTCC
Organism: Eptatretus atami; assembly: GCA_035128595.1. Lineage (NCBI taxonomy): Eukaryota > Metazoa > Chordata > Myxini > Myxiniformes > Myxinidae > Eptatretus > Eptatretus atami. Next base: position 25,274,368 of record CM068964.1, on the reverse strand, counting down.
CTTGCGTTCCTTGTGTTCAGGTCACACTGAATCATTTTGATTTCAGATTAATCTCTCGGTAGGTGATTGAAATTACAAAACATTTGTTCGATGCATGGATTTTGTCTTTGTAAAAGCAAACAGAACCTGTGCTCACCTTTTTCTTGCCTTTGTTACCTAATACCTTCAGCCTTGATAAACTTCAATCCAAAAGCTCATCTCTCAATGCTTAGCTCATAATGTTAACTCAAGCAGTTAACTTCTACAGGAATATACACCCTATTTGCGAACATGAGTGGCATTTCCTGGTAGAAGATTGATGTGAGGCTGAGTAAAACTTAACAAGATGTCACCAAGCCGTGTGGTTGTCTGGTTTCCCACAGTTTGTGGCACAGCCGAATTGCCAGCAATTACTGGCAACGCTCTGGTATGATGGATTTCCGGGCTGGCGCCGCCATCACTGGGCTATCAAACTATTGACGAGCCTCGTCATTGGGTTTCTCTTTCCACTTCTCTCACTCTCCTACATGCTTGCTCCGAAAAGTCGCCTCGGCCTCTTCATCAAGAAACCCTTCATCAAGTTCATTTGCCACACCGCCTCCTACCTCACTTTTCTCTTCTTGCTCTTCATGGCCTCGCAGCACTTTGAGAAGACTGATCTGAACATGCAGGGGCCTCCTCCAACCACAGTAGAGTGGCTTGTACTGCCGTGGGTCATTGGTATGCTGCCTCCCTCCTCACTTTTCACTCTTATTGCTAAACATTTATGCAAAGCTTTGATGAAATGGCTTAGCAAATGTTAAGTTATTAATTGTAGACCATGGCCGAGGTGAAAAATCGAGCGAACAAATTGGGAAAGTGAACTTTCAGAAAATGGGAAGAAAAATATATGTTACTGGATGGAGAGAAATGTGTGTAAAGAGGAGACTGTGAGAAGCGAGACCTTCCGATGAGCTATAAATGTCTGCGGTAAGATGGGCTGAGGCTGATCCAGAATATTGAGTGGAAGTAGTGGAGAGTTCTTTCACTTTCACTGCAATGACTCAGGAATTGCCTTTTTTGCTGAAGTCGATGGGCTACTTCATAAGAATGATCCATTTCCTCCATTTCCATATAACTGATCCGTGCATCCATTTTCCCATGTAGACTCAAAGGATGTAAGACATTTTGGGGATAAGGCAAACTCTTGTTGGAAGGAAATAATGTTCAAAGTTTGATAACATTTCATTTTTAGCTCTCCTGCACTATATTTAGTCTGGTGAGTTTATGCGATCGAGCAGTGTCCATAGGTGAGTGAGTGAGTCAGTCAGTCAGTCTGTAAGCACCTCAGTTATTATCGCTTGAACCAAACACACAATTTTGATGAAACTTGGCCACAAGCTTCATAACTGATGCCTAACGAAGGTTTGTTGACTGCATCAAAATCTGCGCTCATTAAGGGGGTTTATGGGGGTTTTTTGACCCCCCAAAATAGGTATTTGCTCTCTTCTCCAAAACTACGTAAACAATTTCGATGAAACTTGACCACAACCTTCATCATGCGTGTTGTACCAAACTACGTAAATTTGTACCATATCAACATCTGCGCTCATTAAGGGGGTTTATAGGGGTGGAGGGTGGTTTGACCCCCCCAAAATAGGTATTTGCTCTCTTTACCGAAACTACACACACAATTTTGATGAAACTTGATCACAACCTTCATCACTCATGATGTACTGAAGTTTGTTCACGGCATTAAAAAAAAAAATCAGGGTCTATGGGGGTCTAGGGGGGTTTCAATGACTGTTGCTCCTGATCCAGGTGAGCTTCAGGATGCATGGTCCTATTTGTTTTAACAACTGCACATAGGCATTGGCTTTCTGACCTTTGGGGGCATCTACATATTGTGTAGGGTGAAAGGGTGTGGTGGCCGAAGGATAGAAGTGGTTAATGGGAGATAAATATTATTGAAAAGGAAACAGAAGGAGAGGAAAGAAAAGGAAAGGTGGGAGAGCTGGTAATGAAGGGTAGGATTTGATTGAAAGGTAAAAGAGGGGAAGAGGGATAATCAGCTTTGGTGGGGTATGAGCGGGTGAAATGTTTGATGTAATATGTAGATGGCCCCTTTGGAAAGGATCAAAAGTGCCTCTCTCATTATTTGGAATGACGTGAAGCTTTTGAAGATCTTATAATGATTATTATAAGAAGCAAAACTTATGAACTAGAACATTCAATGCTGCCTGGGACTGTTAGTTTAATTACATCCCCGATGAGATTGCTCCATCAAGCCTCAAGCCAGTGATTATGGGAAGAAATATGTAATATCTGAATCATGATTGGAAATCATTGCTTGTGCCAAGAAAGCAAAGTTAAACATGGTAAACAAGGGAAGACTTGAAGGTCTCAAAATAATCCTCCGTACTTTTTCGAAACCCCAAGGCATTTTGAAGATCCTTTGGTTCCAAAACTGCAAAGTGTTACAATTGTAGCCTTCTTGGCAATTTCCTTTGCAAAAAAAAATCATGTGCCGTTCAGATTCAAAGGAAAATATTCGGGATGGAAAAAGTGCATTTGCCAGCCATGGGAATTGTTTCTCGCAGGATTCATCTGGGCGGAGGTTAAACAGATGTGGGATCGAGGTCTACTGCAGTACATCAATGATTGGTGGAACTTGATGGACTTCGTTATGAACTCTCTCTACCTGGCGACAATATCTCTCAAAATAGTGGCATACGTGAAGGTAATATGAACATTAATGAGCCGCTCATAGCGCCACCTAGAGCCATGTGTGTGATGTGCTTTTGATTGACAATTTTTTTTTAGGACCTGAGCAAACGCTCAGGTAGACAATCGAGAACACACATCCGATTATGACCATTGCTCCTCCTTCATTCACCTGAGGGGGAGGAGCTTCAGATTTGTGGAAGATTGTTACTAATAGAAAACGAATATGGAAGAATTGAGCAATACGGCACCCGAAAAGAGTTTTAGGCCTTAGGAAAAAGAACTTCAGAGCATATCCTTCAGAAGTGAGAAATTTTCTTGTTTCCACAGATTTCCACATTTTTTTTTAATGTTGGAGTAATTCCAGAGATTCCCATAAATCCGGTATAAAAATATTGTGGATGCATTCTGTACAGGTGTGTATTGAACTACCTGGACATGATTCCAAACAGCCACCCAGTGGTTTGATTTGCAACAACCGTAAAGCAAATGGTCTCACCTTTGTGAGGTGATGTCCATTGGCTGAAAAGAGATCATTCGGCCTATTGGTGTGCTTGACCTTCCATGCGCTAAGATTTGTAAACAAAATAAGTAATTAAAATCTCTTTAGTGTTTCCTGTTGTTTGCTTGTCACCATTTTGTCACTTGGTAAGGTGTGATTTCTTCTCGTCTGACCAAGAATTCAATATAAAGGAAATGGAACCTAAAAAACCTTTGGAATTGATGTGGTTGGTTACAGACAGAGTGGTAAAGTATATTGTGTGTTTTATGACAGTTACGGTATAGAAGCCACATAAAACCATGTATCGACGGTCACTTCAAAAATCCGAAACATTTAAACGAAGAGGCCTAAAAGTAAAGAGGTATCTGATATGTGTGTTTAGTTTTGTTTGCTCAACAACAAAAGTGAAATCACACGGAAACAAACAATTCCCATCAAGTAAGACCTCAGTTAGTGCAGTGAAAGAGGAGAACCCCTTCCTCCCCCTCAAACATTCACCCCTCAATATAATTCTCTTGTTTTTTTCGAGGTAATCATGGAGGAGACCATAATGATAAATAAGACATTGACTGAAATAGCTCTTCTATCTATCCCAGGACGGCGCAGATTTGAATTAGGAGTCCTAAAACCAGTTCATATTACAAGATACTTCTCAAATTCCATTTTCATGGCAAGATCGTCGAAGAACATGGCTTTTCTGTCTTGGCACAGAACATTTATTTTCACAAAAGCAACGAATCTGTGATGTCATGAAAAAGTTGTATTTTGCTGACTTGGTTAATTTATACGTGGTTCATAAAACAAGGAGATCTGAAGAATTCCTTCAGCTTCTTGATTTGCTGATTCAATAGCCATCCAGATCAAAAGCTTGACACCATCCATTGATCCAAATTATCAGCTGGCCACCGTCCATCATTGTCAGTTATCAGAGAAAGACCATCAAGAGAGAGTAAGAGATGGAGAGAGGGAGATGGAAAGAGAGGGAGATGGAAAGAGAGAGAGATGGAGAGAGGAGACTGAGAAAGAAGGAGATGGAGTGAGAAGAAGATGGAGAGAGAAGGTGATGGAGAGAGAAGGTGATGGAGAAAGAAGGAGATGGAGAGAGAAGGAGATGGAGAGAGAAGGTGATTGAGAGAGAAGGAGATGGAGAGAGAAGGATATGGAGAGAGAAGGAGATGGAGAGAGAAGATGGAGAGAGAAAGAGATGGAGAGAGAAGGTGATGGAGAGAGAAGGAGTGATGGAGAGAGAAGGTGATGGAGAGAGAAAGAGATGGAGAGAGAAGGTGATGGAGAGAGAAAGAGATGGAGAGAGAAGGTGATGGAGAGAGAAGGTGATGGAGAGAGAAGGTGATGGAGAGAGAAGGAGTGATGGAGAGAGAAGGTGAAGGAGATGGAGAGAGAAGGAGATGGAGAGAGAAGGAGTGATGGAGAGAGAAGGTGATGGAGAGAGGAGAGATCGAGAGAGAATATTAATTTCCCATCAATAGAAAGACAGTTTACTACCACAAGCCTGCTGCAAGATATGGCATCTATTTGGCTTATAGACTTCACCTACCGCTGAAGGAAATGGTGAGTGAATGTGGATCAGATGAGTTGAGATGAGATAATGAGACCTCTGAAAAATGGATTCGAACATGGCTACCACTCGAGGACACAAAATCTATCCAGTTTTTTTAAATGACTTTTTTGCTACCATAATGGATCAATGCAGAAGTGTGATTCGCTTTTATTCATAGCATTCCGATGACATGTAATTTGTGAGATTCATTTGAGTGCAGCACATTGTTTGGTAATGGCGCAACGTGGTTGTCAAGGTAACTGTGTGACATCATTGCTGCAGAGCGGCTGGCTGTACGTCTGTGCAATGTGCCTGTTTTCTTGTAAATCTGCACAACTGACGTGAAAACGAAATTGAAGGCAAAATCATAACAACAAAGAATGATATTATGCTTTCAGAGAATGCATTGCAGCAACAAAAATATGAGATGATAACACAAAAACTGTGATTTGTACAATACCCAGCCAAAGTGTTTAAATAACATAAACAAACAGGGCATAACATTTGAAAATGCTGCAATGAGCATACACAGAATAAAGTTGCAGAGCAATTTAATACCATGAGATCTGTACGAAAGAGGCAAAAATATTCACAAATTTAACAGTGCAGGTCGAAGGTCAGACGTTTATTCCATGATATCCAAGGCCGTGATGGTGTGAGCTCTTAATAAAGCGTTGTGCAATTCCGGGTCATCTTCCTTGTTCATCTGATGCCCCTCTGGTTCTAGAGCCTTCTATTTATTACATATGCCATTGCTGTTTATATATATATATATATGTATATGTATATATACACACACATGAAGCACACTGGCACTCTGACATGACGTCAGGTACATAAGTTATACCAACACATCACCTCCAAACTAGGAGGCATCTGTATGGTACTCAAGCCATTGCAGACTGAGATTAAAGCCTATGGTCACAAATCGACGAAAGCAGAGATGTCAATCTCGATTTTGCCCTTGTTGTGGGCTCATCAGGACAACATATTGCTCATCGTTTATTCATGACCATATTAGGCTCATTAATAAACAAATGGAACACCCGAACTTGACGAGGCAGCAGGGCACAGATCGAGTCCCATCACAGCGCTTGCTGCACGACCTGTGATGGAACTCAATCTGTGCCCTGCTGTCTCCTTAAGTTAGGGAGTTTGATTTGGTATATATATATATATATATATATATATATATATATATATATATATATATATATATATATATATATATACATATACATATACATATACATATACATATACATATACATATATATCTATCCTCTTCTTTTGGCTGCTCCCGTTCGGGGTCGCCACAGCGGATCATCTGTTATGATCCGCATAGTGATTTGGCACAGGTTTTACGCCGGATGCCCTTCCTGACGCAACCCTGGTCGCCTCTTACGACACAGGGATATGGTACACCTATTCTAACCGGGGCATACACCGGGCCCAGTACACTGGTACTCACTTCGCCGACCTTGGAAGGATGACAGGCTGAGTCAACCTCCTGGTGTGTATTAATTCAAGCGGCCAACGGGGCTTGAACTCAGGACCTTTTGGATCCCAAGCCGCTACCCTAACCACTACACCAACACCACTACGCCAACACCACTACGCCAACGCCAACATCTATGTATATATATAATTATATATATATATATATAATTATATATATACATATATATATACATATACATACATACATGCTCGTGGGCCATGTCAGCACATTACAATCAACTACTTAGGCACATCCTAGTGCTGACATAATAAATATAAGCTTTATATGTTTGATGATGTGGATTATGAGAAAGATTTATATTCAAGAGCACGAGGGTACAATTATATTTGAGTGTAAGCTCCATTGTCTTTGGTCGCATGACCTCGCATGACTGAGTCTGCACTGGCCTACATTTATTTGAGGATATTTTCATTTACAGAAATTTTCCAATGGTTTTATGACTTTTTTCCTGGGATATTGACCGAGTTGCATTAGTGTGCAAAATTTCAGCATTCTAGCCCACCAAGAGGGTATCAGGTGGTGAGGAAGGACGAGAATACACCTGCGGAGTTGAAAGAAAGATTGATGGGATGAAAGAGGGGTTATTGAATCTAAGTTTGGTGAAAGGGATTATTGGTGGATTGAGAAAGGCAGAGGGGGCATTGTTGGAATAGACCGATGGTGAACTGAAAGAAGGAATTAATGTAGCGGGGGGGGGGGGGGGGGGCAAGACGTCACACCGGGGTTATACAAATTAATCTCAACCCATATATCCTTACTATAATTCATGGACCACAGTGTTGTGTTTGTTTGTTTGTTTGTGTGTTGTCGCGCTACTCCTGCAGCTCTGGGCCAATTATATCCAGACTTGCTACAGAAGATCAGCATGACTCCAATTAATGTAGAGTGATGTTTCAATCTTTGTCAGTGGTCTTGGGGGGGGGGCTGGGGAGGGACACAAATTCTCAATGTAAATGTGTTCTGTGTAGCGCTGCCTCCAGGTGGGGGAGGGTATTACAAGTCTACATCATTTACAGTACTGTATTCCTGTCCCACGTTTTCCAGTGCAATGAGGTGTTTGAATTAAAAGCAGAAGGTATGTTTTGGCTTCATGCACATAACCCGAGTTTTTTTTGTTTGTTGGGGGGGGGGTTGCCTATACAGAGCTGTCATACACCACCCAAATAAGGTATGCGTCAGAAGAACACGTTGCATGCTTGGAATAAGATCGCCCATGGAGCGGGTACTCTGCTGGTCCATAATAATAAATGTCAGTGTGTGTGTGTGTGTGTGTGTGTGTGTGTGTGTGTGTGTGTGTGTGTGTGTGTGTGTGTAATATGTCACATAAATATATGTCTGTATATAATAGTTATGTATAATATGTGTATGGTCATTGGTCACACACATATCGATATGTACATAATGTCGTGTCCAGGGGGGTTTAAACCCCACCAGGACGGATGGCAAAGCTTCTCCCTTGAAGGCTACAACCGAGTCTCGGAGATTAATGTGCACGCCGGAAGGGGGCATAATGGCGGAGAGACGATCCACCCAGGAGGAGCACAGCACAGGGGCGCTGCACCAGGACAGCACACGGCTACAGTTTCTTAAAAGGAATACATTTAATGAAAATAAATGAATATTTACAACGGACAATAATTCAAAAGGTAATATAATAATAACAAAGGAAATAAATCCTACAGTCGAGGCGCCTCTCACACAGACTCAAATACAAAGGGAACACAAAATGAAAAGAAAAACCTTCCTTTCAAGTATTCTTGTACTTAGCTTGGCCCAGAGCAGGTCCTTGTGGAACATGGAATCGAGGCACCTCTATTTACATGTGCAGACGCGCACAAAAATGGCGCTTCTCTCATAGCGGGACAAACGCACGCCAGGCAATCCACGAGCGGCACTCCACACCAAGGGTCAGTGAAACGGCTTCATGTGTTGATTGTCCTCACCGACTCAACCAAGAGGCAAAAGCCAGCGTCTTGCTTGACCACGCGAGCCAAGTCACATCAACACAAATTCAATGGTCATGTCGTCCTCCTCGACATGCGCTCAACCTCTGCTCTCGCCTCTGACTCTGCCTCGTGCGTGCGCTCTGCCCTCCTCTTCAACTATTCAGTCGGAAGCCTCCCACAATGCGCAAGCCTACTAAGTCCGATGCCTCTTAAAAAGTCCAGCCGACTGATCACAGCTCTCCCCCAAAAGCACAACAAGCCACCCTTTTTACTCCACTCTCCTCTGTCCTATTTATCCTCTGCCTGCGGGGCGTGGCCTGCTCGCAACCAACCCGGGAAGGCGGGGCTTCTGCCTGCTCAGCCAGCTTCTGACATCACGCCCATCAATCGTCCTTCGGGGGCGTGACTTCGCCTGTTGTCAACCTTTGAAGGCGGCGTTTTCTGCCCGTTTGTTGTGGTTTTAGGGACGTGTTCCCTCTTTTTTTTCCGATCTTAAATATAAAAAATAGGGAAAAATCACAGAGGGCAATCACCATACTGGGGAACTTATTCTGACTTCCTCGGCTAATTAACACGCACCACCCTCACTGACATGTAACACTTAAGCTCACAGGTTTCCTACTTACTCACATTGAGATGCCTCCTACACGTCACGGACCAAGCAACTACACAATGCTATTCCCAATTAGATTTTCCATATACCCCCACATCGTAACAGTATTATAATATGTTGTTCAGCCAGAACTTTTGTGTTTTTCTCCGCAACTCCGCAACTAACAAATTTTCCCATTGGTGTGACTACTCATGTAGAATGCTTTAATGATAATTATGATGTCATAGGTCATGTGGTGTGGCAGCCATATTGGAAAAACGGAAAAAACTTCGGACCTCTGTATCTCTGAAACCACACCAACGGAAAAAATGAACTTGCACATGCAAGTACTCCTCACGTGAAATGAGTGGCCTCATTATGACATCATAATTGCATATGTAGAACGCCACAACTAATCAGTATGAAATTTTTGAGGGTCATTTAGGGATAAAATGGCCCACAGAAAAAAAATCATTACGTCATCGGTCACGTGATTTGGCAGCCATATTGTTTAAAAAAACCTTCAAAAATCTTTTTCTCTGAAGTGGCTGAACAAATCGAGGCAAAACTTTACACGTATGACTGCCTGTCTATGAGGAACAAAAGGTTCACACATATGATATCATAGGTCACATGGTTGGCAGCCATATTTGATTTACCCAAAAACCTACAAAAATACACCACTCAAAAGAAGTCCTGGAGAGGGTGTGCAATCTCTGATTGCTCTTTTTCTTGTTTTTGAATCTATATTTGCTTATTTCAGTTTATACCGGGCGTAGTGGCGTGCGCCTGTAATCCGGCTACTCGGAGGCTTGGGTTGGAGGATCGCTTGAGGACGGGAGCTCTGCGCTGGGCCACGCTATAGGAGGGTGTAGGGCAGCCCGGAATCATGGCGAAACCCAATCCTTATCCCTGTGTCGCAAGAGGCGACAAGGGTTGCGTCAGGAAGGGCATCCGGCGTAAAACCTGTGTCAAATCAGTATGCGGATCATAACGGATGATAACAGACAGAGAATCCGCGCCCCCTTCAAGGTTGTTTTTACGCTGATTTCAGAGTATGGAATAATCCGAGGAGTGTGAAATGCCATAAATAGCCTATATGACGTTATTTGTTCCTGGAATGTTTCCAGAGGAAGTTTGGCACCAAAGTTCATAATCCTGACCTTTGACCTTTAAAGGCCACAAAGGTCAACTTTTCCAAAGTTGTGGGAATCGAACCGGGTTTTCGACCTTCTTCGATGAACAACTCACCAAAGCTATAGCACGTATCCTGTTCCTTATTTTAATGTCCACAACATTGTTTTGTGACCCTTTAAAGGTTATTCAAGGTCAACTTTTTAAAGTTGTTGAAACGAAAACCGGGTTTTCGACATTTGCAGCTAATAACCCGTCACTCGTACACATCATGTGATCATTTTTATAACTGGTCAAAAATTATCAACATTTGTCTCATCCTTGACTTCTGAAACAATCTACACGAAATACCGCTCATGAACATCGTCGTCTTCAGACTTGTCTCTATTTTAACAAATTCATTTATTTTTTTAACTGCTGCTGGCGCGGTGAAGACACCATTTAAAGTTAGAGGGATCCTATATGGTATGCAGCCACAGGCCTGGCCAGCCGTTCCTTATCGAACATTTATTTGAGTGCTTAACCATCATGCCGAGCACACCAGTCGAAGCGGTACAGTTTCTTGTCCCATCGGTATAACACAGTCGCAGTTGCTGCAAGATATAAGTACATATTACAAAAGTTATACGTTTTTTTTTCCCCTTGTGAGTTTCAAAGCAAATATATTTGATAACACCTGATTTCCGAGCAGTTTGCTGTATTAACGTGTTTTCTAAATCACGGAGCCAATTTTTTTTCCACCCATCACATGACGATTGGCAGCTGTTTATAAAGATTACTGTTTATTCACTCTCTCTGAAAGGTCTACAATACAATTTTATAATTTGTTTATTGAAATTCCCCAAAACAAGGGGAAAGCTACTCAGGTTTTTGGGTTGTATACAATATGTACTGTAGTTGGTATTCACACTGACTCCACTCTGCGATTCCTGAAGACTTGCCAATATTGGCCAAGCACAAAGTGTGTGTGTGTGTGTGGTGTGTGTGGTGTGGTGTGGTGTGTGTGTGTGTGTGTGTGTGTGTGTGTGTGTGTGTGTGTGTGTGTTGTGTGTATTCATAAAGCATAACATTTTCTCTCTGGTAACTCCCCACCCCCACACCTCTCTGTCCCTCCTGTCTCCAGACATGTCTGGGCGATGACAGTCAGACGGTGATTTATCTCCAGGTGGTTTGGTCTCTGGACATGTCCAGTGGTGTTTATGCTGGGACATTGTTAATATCCAGGCGTGTTTATACCAGGCGCGTTGTTTATCTCTGGACAGTGTTTGTCTCCGGACCTGTCGGGGCCATGTCTGTTTGTCTCCGGACGTATCTGGGCAGTGATTGTCTCTGGACATGGACAAGCCCATGTTTGTCTCTGGGCGGGAGTTTGTCTCCGCGGACATGTCCAGGCGATGTTATTGTCTGGACTGGAGTTTGTCTCCGACGTATCTGGTGGGTTTTGTTTGTCTCCAGATGTGTCTGGGCAGTGTTTTTTTTCCAAGGTGTGTTTGTCTCTGGAAGTGTCCGGGCAGTATTTATCTCCAGACGTGTCCGGGCGTGTTTATGTCGACGGGAGTTTGTCTCCGGACATGTTCGGGTGGTGTTTGTCTCTGGGCCGTATTATAGTATGACTGGTAAAAATGGATTTCAGACATTATTATATTTCCATCTCTTGTTTATTCTATGCAGAATCATTTCCATGAGACAGTAGGAATTGTAATTAACACTCCACTGCACATCTGCCTCTCTTCCTCACCTCTAGCGCCTTCCCACCCCTCATGTTTTGGATGGATATGTCTTCCCTCCCCCACCCCTCTTGACTCTCCTCCCTCATTCGTTCCCACAACTCCACACCCCTCCTCTCTCTTTTCCCCTACAACTCCTCACTCTCCCCACCCCCCTCCCCATCTCTCTCTTTTTGCTTGTAACATAATAACAGGAAGCAATTATAAAATATTCGTCATCCAACAATTAAACATCATCACTTAACATAACCTTTGACTTTTCGGAATTGCATTGAAGTGTAGCAGCAGTCTGCTCACAAGGTGTGAGCCTGTTTTCATGATCTGCATATGACAATTCAAAATCTTGGTTAATGGATTATTTCTATGATATGAACAAAAAGAAAACACAAGATAAATAGATGGTATAAACCAATCTGTGTATAAGCAGTTAAAACGTGTCCTGGGACTTATGACTCAGCCTGTAGATTGGGCTAAAGATTGGCAGATGTAATTCTATACAAGTGTAAGGTGCTGGGGATGGGTAAGAACTAAGAAAATAGAGATTACAGGAGCAAGGGGTAATTTTGGAGCGTGTCACACAGGAGAAGGATCTGGGGGTGGTAATAGATATGGCAGGTAAGCAGGCAGCACAGTGCCAGGCAGCTATGGTAAAGCAAATCTGGTTTTAGGTTGTATTTGGAGGGGGATAATTTATAAATCAAAAGAGGTGATGTTAAATTGTACAGGAATTTAGTGAGGCCACATCTAGAATATTGTGTGCAGTTTGGTCCACCAAAACTTAGGAAGGACGTAGCTGCCAGAGAGAGGGTTCAGTGCAGGCTACTCGATTGATTCCGGGCCGAGTTAGACTCAGATATATGGGAGGCGGCTAATGAGACAGGGCTTTATACACTAGAAAGGAGGCAAATTATGATGGATATGTTTGAGATCATGAAAGGTTTAGACATAATAATGCAGATGAATTATTCAGCAGAGTGGACAGTGATAGGAACAGAGACCATAGCCTGAAGTAAAGAAGAGGAGAGTTAAGATGGTAATGATGAAGTTAAGAGTCTTTCATTCAGAGTAGTTAATGCATGAATGGTCTCCCTGGAAAGCTATTGGCAGTAGAAACAGTAGATACGTTTAAATTGGAATTGATAGTCCCTGGAGTATTGGAGATCGAGGGTATGGGGATGTTGGTGGACTGGGAGGTAGCTCGAGTGTGGATGGGTGATTGTGTGCATCAGTGCAGTGTTGTGTCTGTGAAGGTCTCGTCAAGAGTGTGTGGTTGGTGTTGTTATATTTCTCACAAAAGAACCACCTTCTCCCACCCACTCCCTGAACCTCCTTCCCCTGCCCAAAAACAAAAAAAAAACAACAACAACAAAATAAATAAAACTTATAACATTCTATTTTTATTTATTTAAATAATTAAAATATATATGTTTCCCATTTTTATTTTAAGCATCCGTGGATATCCCTGGGTATGTCACATGTCTTATCCCCACTCCTCCCTCATTTCCCCAATTAAATTACGTCATTTTTACGGATATATTTGGTCTGATGTAGGTGTGGTGCAGGCATCATGCCGAATGGCCTCTCTTGTGTCTAGTTCCCTGCGTTCCTTGTGTCAGGTCACACTGAATCATTTTTGATTTCAGATTAAATCTCTCGTAGGTGATTGAAATTACAAAACATTTGTTCGATGCATGGATTTTGTCTTTGTAAAAGCAAACAGAACCTGTGCTCACCTTTTTCTTGCCTTTGTTACCTAATACCTTCAGCCTTGATAAACTTCAATCAAAAGCCATCTCTCAATGCTTAGCTCATAATGTTAACTCAAGCAGTTAACTTCTACAGGAATATACACCCTATTTGCGAACATGATGGCATTTCCTGGTAGAAGATTGATGTGAGGCTGAGTAAAACTTAACAAGATGTCACCAAGCCGTGTGGTTGTCTGGTTTCCCACAGTTTGGCACAGCGAATTGCCAGCAATTACTGCAACGCTCTGGTATGATGGATTTCCGGGCTGGCGCCGCCATCACTGGGCTATAAACTATTGACGAGCCTCGTCATTGGGTTTCTCTTTCCACTTCTCTCACTCTCCTACATGCTTGCTCCGAAAAGTCGCCTCGGCCTCTTCATCAAGAAACCCTTCATCAAGTTCATTTGCCACCCCGCCTCCTACCTCACTTTTCTCTTCTTGCTCTTCATGGCCTCGCAGCACTTTGAGAAGACTGATCTGAACATGCAGGGGCCTCCTCCAACCACAGTAGAGTGGCTTGTACTGCGTGGTCATTGGTATGCTGCCTCCCTCTCACTTTTCACTCTTATTGCTAAAACATTTATGCAAAGCTTTGATGAAATGGCTTAGCAAATGTTAAGTTATTAATTGTAGACCATGGCCGAGGTGAAAAATCGAGCGAACAAATTGGAAAGTGAACTTTCAGAAAATGGGAAGAAAAATAATATGTTACTGGATGGAGAGAAATGTGTGTAAAGAGGAGACTGTGAGAAGCGAGACCTTCCGATGACTATAAATGTCTGCGGTAAGATGGGCTGAGCTGATCCAGAATATTGAGTGGAAGTAGTGGAGAGTTCTTTCACTTTCACTGCAATGACTCAGGAATTGCCTTTTTGCTGAAGTCGATGGCTACTTCATAAGAATGATCCATTTCCTCTTCCATAACATGATCCGTGCATCATTTTCCCATGTAGACTCAAAGGATGTAAGACATTTTGGGGATAGGGCAAACTCTGTTGGAAGGAAAATATGTTCAAGTTTGATAACATTTCATTTTTAGCTCTCCTGCACTATATTTAGTCTGGTGAGTTTATGCGATCGAGCAGTGCCATAGGTGAGTGAGTGAGTCAGTCAGTCAGTCCTGTCAGCCTCAGTTATTATCGCTTGAACCAACACACAATTTTGATGAAACTTGGCCACAAGCTTCATAACTGATGCCTAACGAAGGTTTGTTGACTGCATCAAAATCTGCGCTCATTAAGGGGGTTATGGGGGTTTTTTGACCCCCCAAAATAGGTATTTGCTCTCTTCTCCAAAACTACGTAAACAATTCGAATGAAATTGACCAACAACCTTCATCATGCGTGTTGTACCAAACTACGTAAATTTGTACCATATCAACATCTGCGCTCATTAAGGGTTTATAGGGTGGAGGGTGGTTTGACACCCCAAAATAGGTATTTGCTCTCTTTACCGAACTACACACACAATTTTGATGAAACTTGATCACAACCTTCATCACTCATGATGTACTGAAGTTTGTTCACCGGCATAAAAAAAAAAATCAGGGTCTATGGGGTCTAGGGGGGTTCAATGACTGTTGCTCTGATCCAGGTGAGCTTCAGGATGCATGGTCCTTTTGTTTTAACACTGCACATAGGCATTGGCTTTCTGACCTTTGGGGGCACCTACATAATGTGTAGGGTGAAAGGGTGTGGTGGCCGAAGGATAGAAGTGGTTAATGGAGATAAATATTATGAAAGGAAACAGAAGGAGAGGAAGAAAAGGAAAGGTGGGAGAGCTGGTAATGAAGGGTAGGATTTGATTGAAAGGTAAAAGAGGGGAAGAGGGATAATCAGCTTGGTGGGGTATGACGGGTGAAATGTTTGATGTAATTGTAGATGGCCCCTTTGGAAAGGATCAAAAAGTGCCTCTCTCATTATTTGGAATGACGTGAAGCTTTTGAAGATCTTAATGATATTATAAGAAGCAAAACTTATGAACTAGAACATTCAATGCTGCTGGGACTGTTAGTTTAATTACATCCCCGATGAGATTGCTCCATCAAGCCTCAAGCCAGTGATTATGGAAGAAAATATGTAATATCTGAATCATGATTGGAAATCATTGCTTGTGCCAAGAAAGCAAAGTTAAACATGGTTAAACAGGGAAGACTTGAAGGTCTCAAAAGAATCCTCCGTACTTTTTCGAAACCCCAAGGCATTTTGAAGATCCTTTGGTTCCAAAACTGCAAAGGTTACAATTGTAGCCTTTTGGCAATTTCCTTTGCAAAAAAAAATCATGTGCCTTCGTTCAGATTCAAAGGAAAATATTCGGGATGGAAAAAGTGCATTTGCCAGCCATGGATGTTTCTCGCAGGATTCATCTGGGCGGAGGTTAAACAGATGTGGGATCGAGGTCTACTGCAGTACATCAATGATTGGTGGAAACTTGATGGACTTCGTTATGAACTCTCTCTACCTGGCGACAATATCTCTCAAAATAGTGGCATACGTGAAGGTAATATGAACATTAATGAGCCGCTCATAGCGCCACTAGAGCCATGTGTGTGATGTGCTTTTGATTGACAATTTTTTTTTAGGACTGAGCAAACGCTCAGGTAGACAATCGAGAACACACATCCGATTATGACCATTGCTCCTCCTTCATTCACCTGAGAGGGGGAGGAGCTTCAGATTTGTGGAAGATTGTTACTATAGAAAACGAATATGGAAGAATTGAGCAATCGGCACCCGAAAAGAGTTTTAGGCCTTAGGAAAAAGAACTTCAGAGCATATCCTTCAGAAGTGAGAATTTTCTTGTTCCACAGATTCCACATTTTTTTTAATGTTGGAGTAACCAGAGATTCCCATAAATCCGGTATATAAAATATTGTGGATGCATTCTGTAAGCAGGTGTGTATTGAACTACCTGGACATGATTCCAACAGCCACCCAGTGGTTTGATTTGCAACAACCGTAAAGCAAATGGTCTCACCTTTGTGAGGTGATGTCCATTGGCTGAAAGAGATCATTCGGCCTATTGGTGTGCTTGACCTTCCATGCGCTAAGATTTGTAAACAAAATAAGTAATTAAAATCTCTTAGTGTTTCCTGTTTGTTTGCTTGTCACCATTTTGTCACTTGGTAAGGTGTGATTTCTTCTCGTCTGACCAAGAATTCAATATAAAGGAAATGGAACCTAAAAAACCTTTGGAATTGATGTGGTTGGTTACAGACAGAGTGGTAAAGTATATTGTGTGTTTTATGACAGTTACGGTATAGAAGCCACATAAAACCATGTATGACGGTCACTTCAAAAATCCGAAACATTTAAACGAAGAGGCCTAAAAGTAAAGAGGTATCTGATATGTGGTGTTAGTTTTGTTTGCTCAACAACAAAAGTGAAATCACACGGAAACAAACAATTCCCATCAAGTAAGACCTCAGTTAGTGCAGTGAAAGAGGAGCACCCTTCCTCCCCTCAAACATTCACCCCTCAATATAATTCTCTTGTTTTTTTCGAGGTAATACATGAGGAGACCATAAAGATAATAAGACATTGACTGAAATAGCTCTTCTATCTATCCCAGGACGGCGCAGATTTGAATTAGGAGTCCTAAAACCAGTTCATATTACAAGATACTTCTCAAATTCCATTTTCATGGCAGATCGTCGAAGAACATGGCTTTTCTGTCTTGGCACAGAACATTTATTTTCACAAAAGCAACGAATCTGTGATGTCATGAAAAGTTGTATTTTGCTGACTTGGTTAATTTATACGTGGTTCATAAAACAAGGAGATCTGAAGAATTCCTTCAGCTTCTTGATTTGCTGATTCAATAGCCATCCAGATCAAAAGCTTGACACCATCCATTGATCCAAATTATCAGCTGGCCACCGTCCATCATTGTCAGTTATCAGAGAAAGACCATCAAGAGAGAGTAAGAGATGGAGAGAGGGAGATGGAAAGAGAGGGAGATGGAAAGAGAGAGAGATGGAGAGAGGAGACTGAGAAAGAAGGAGATGAGTGAGAAGAGATGGAGAGAGAAGGTGATGGAGAGAGAAGGTGATGGAGAAAGAAGGAGATGGAGAGAGAAGGAGATGGAGGAGAAGGTGATTGAGAGAGAGAGATGGAGAGAGAAGGATATGGAGAGAGAAGGAGATGAAGAGAGAGTGAGAGAGAAGATGAGAGAAGAAGGTGATGGAGAGAGAAGGAGTGATGGAGGAGAAGGTGATGGAGAGAGAAAGGTGAGAGAGAAGGTGATGGAGAAGAAGGAGTGAGGAGAAGAAGGTGATGGAAGAGAGAAAGATGGAAGAGAAGGTGATGAGAGAGAAGGAGTGATGAGAGAGAAGGTGATGGAGAGAGAGAAGAGATGGAGAGAGAAGGTGATGGAGAGAGAAAGAGATGGAGAGAGAAGGTGATGGAGAGAGAAGGTGATGGAGAGAGAAGGTGATGGAGAGAGAAGGAGTGATGGAGAGAGAAGGTGAAGGAGATGGAGAGAGAAGGAGATGGAGAGAGAGAGAGTGATGAGAGAGAAGGTGATGGAGAGAGAGGAAGAATCGAGAGAGAATTATAATTTCCCATCAATAGACAAGACAGTTTACTACCAAAGCCTGCTGCAAGATATGGCATCTATTGGCTTATAGACTTCACCTACCGCTGAAGGAAATGGTGAGTGAATGTGGATCAGATGAGTTGAGATGAGATAATGAGACCTCTGAAAAAGGATTCGAAAATGGCTACCACTCGAGGACACAAAATCTACCAGTTTTTTTAAATGACTTTTTTGCTACCATAATGGATCAATGCAGAAGTGTGATTCGCTTTTATTCATAGCATTCCGATGACATGTAATTTGTGAGATTCATTGAGTGCAGCACATTGTTGGTAATGGCGCAACGTGGTTGTCAAGGTAACTGTGTGACATCATTGCTGCAGAGCGGCTGGGCTGTACGTCTGTGCAATGTGCCTGTTTTCTTGTAAATCTGCACAACTGACGTGAAAACGAAATTGAAGGCAAAATCAATACAACAAAGAATGATATTATGCTTCAGAGAATGCATTGCAGCAAACAAAATATGAGATGAATAACACAAAAACTGTGATTTGTACAATACCCAGCCAAAGTGTTTAAATAACATAAAAAACAGGCATAACATTTGAAAATGTCGCAATGAGCATACACAGAATAAAGTGCAGAGCAATTTAAATACCATGAGATCTGTACGAAAGAGGCAAAAAATATTCACAAATTTAACAGTGCAGGTCGAAGGTCAGACGTTTATTCCATGATATCCAAGGCCGTGATGGTGTGAGCTCTTAATAAAGCGTTGTGCAATTCCGGGTCATTCCTTGTTCATCTGATGCCCCTCTGGTTCTAGAGCCTTCTATTTATTACATATGCCATTGCTGTTTATATATATATATAATGTATATGTATATATACACACACATGAAGCACACTGGCACTCTGACATGACGTCAGGTACATAAGTTATACCAACACATCACCTCCAAACTAGGAGGCATCTGTATGGTACTCAAGCCATTGCAGACTGAGATTATAAGCCTATGGTCACAAATCGACGAAAGCAGAGATGTCAATCTCGATTTTGCCCTTGTTGTGGGCTCATCAGGACAACATATTGCTCATCGTTTATTCATGACCATATTAGGCTCATTAATAAACAAATGGAAACACCCGAACTTGACGAGGCAGCAGGGCACAGATCGAGTCCCATCAAGCGCTTGCTGCACGACCTGTGATGGAACTCAATCTGTGCCCTGCTGTCCCTCTAAGTTAGGGAGTTTGATTTGGTAATATATTTTAATATATAATATATATCATATACATATACATATACATATACATATACATATACATATAATCTATCCTCTTCTTTTGGCTGCTCCCGTTCGGGGTCGCCACAGCGGATCATCTGTTATGATCCGCATAGTGATTTGGCACAGGTTTTACGCCGGATGCCCTTCCTGACGCAACCTGGTCGCTCTTACGACACAGGGATATGGTACACCTATTCTAACCGGGGCATACACCGGGCCCAGTACACTGGTACTCACCTTCGCCGACCTTGGAAGGATGACAGGCTGAGTCAACCTCCTGGTGTGTATTAATTCAAGCGGCCAACGGGGCTTGAACTCAGGACCTTTTGGATCCCAAGCCGCTACCCTAACCACTACGCCAACACCACTACGCCAACGCCAACATCTATGTAAAAATAAATTATATATATATATATATATATATATATATATATATATATATATATACATATACATACATACATGCTCGTGGGCCATGTCAGCACATTACAATCAACTACTTAGGCCATCCTAGTGCTGACATAATAAATATAAGCTTTATATGTTTGATGATGTGGATTATGAGAAAGATTTATATCAAGAGCACGAGGGTACAATTATATTTGAGTGTAAGCTCCATTGTCTTTGGTCGCATGACCTCGCATGACTGAGTCTGCACTGGCCTACATTTATTTGAGGATATTTTCATTTACAGAAATTTTCCAATGGTTTTATGACTTTTTTTGGGATATTGACCGAGTTGCATTAGTGTGCAAAATTTCAGCATTCTAGCCCACCAAGAGGGTATCAGGTGGTGAGGAAGGACGAGAATACACCTGCGGAGTTGAAAGAAAGATTGATGGGATGAAAAGAGGGGTTATTGAATCTAAGTTTGGTGAAAGGGATTATTGGTGAATTGAGAAAGGCAGAGGGGGCATTGTTGGAATAGACCGATGGTGAACTGAAAGAAGGAATTAATGTAGCGGAGGGGGGGGGGGGGGGGGGGGGGGGGGGAAGACAGACTCACACCGGGTTATACAAATTAATCTCAACCCATATATCCTTACTATAATTCATGGACCACAGTGTTGGTGTGTTTGTTTGTTTGTTTGTGTGTTTGTCGCGCTACTCCTGCAGCTCTGGGCCATTATATCCAGACTTGCTACAGAAGATCAGCATGACTCCAATTAATGTAGAGTGATGTTTCAATCTTTGTCAGTGGTCTTGGGGGGGGGGGGGGCTGGGAGGACACAAATTCTCAATGTAAATGTGTTCTGTGTAGCGCTGCCTCCAGGTGGGGGAGGGTATTACAAGTCTACATCATTTACAGTACTGTATTCCTGTCCCACGTTTTCCAGTGCAATGAGGTGTTTTGAATTAAAAGCAGAAGGTATGTTTTGGCTTCATGCACATAACCCGAGTTTTTTTTTGTTTTGTTGGGGGGGGGGGGGTTGCCTATACAGAGCTGTCATACACCACCCAAATAAAGGTATGCGTCAGAAGAACACGTTGCATGCTTGGAATAAGATCGCCCATGGAGCGGGTACTCTGCTGGTCCATAATAATAAATGTCAGTGTGTGTGTGTGTGTGTGTGTGTGTGTGTGTGTGTGTGTGTGTGTGTGTGTGTGTGTGTGTGTGTGTGTGTGTAATATGTCACATAAATATATGTCTGTATATAATATGTTATGTATAATATGTGTATGGTCATTGGTCACACACATATCGATATGTACGTAATGTCGTGTCCAGGGGGTTTAAACCCCACCAGGACGGATGGCAAAGCTTCTCCCTTGAAGGCTACAACCGAGTCTCGGAGATTAATGTGCACGCCGGAGGGGGCATAATGGCGGAGAGACGATCCACCCAGGAGGAGCACAGCACAGGGGCGCTGCACCAGGACAACACGGCTACAGTTTCTTAAAATAATACATTTAATGAAAATAAATGAATATTTACAACGGACAATAATTCAAAAGGTAATATAATAATAACAAAGGAAATAAATCCTACAGTCGAGGCGCCTCTCACACAGACTCAAATACAAAGGGAACACATGAAAAGAAAACCTTCCTTCAAGTATTCTTGTACTTAGCTTGGCGAGCAGGTCCTTGTGGAACATGGAATCGAGGCACTCTATTTACATGTGCAGACGCGCAACAAAAATGGCGCTTCTCTATAGCGGGACAAACGCACGCCAGGCAATCCACGAGCGGCACTCCACACCAAGGGTCAGTGAAACGGCTTCATGTGTTGATTGTCCTCACCGACTCAACCAAGAGGCAAAAGCCAGCGTCTTGCTTGACCACGCGAGCCAAGTCACATCAAACACAATTCAATGGTCATGTCGTCCTCCTCGACATGCGCTCAACCTCTGCTCTCGCCTCTGACTCTGCCGTGCGTGCGCTCTGCCCTCCTCTTCAACTATTCAGTCGGAAGCCTCCACAATGCGCAAGCCTACTAAGTCGATGCCTCTTAAAAAGTCCAGCCGACTGATCACAGCTCTCCCCCAAAAGCACAACAAGCCACCCTTTTTACTCCACTCTCCTTGTCCTATTTATCCTCTGCCTGCGGGGCGTGGCCTGCTCGCAACCAACCCGGAAGGCGGGGCTTCTGCCTGCTCAGCCAGCTTCTGACATCACGCCCATCAATCGTCCTTCGGGGGCGTGACTTCGCTGTTGTCAACCTTTGAAGGCGGCGTTTTCTGCCCGTTTGTTGTGGTTTTAGGGACGTGTTCCCCATCTTTATTTCCGATCTTGAAATATAAAAACATAGGGAAAAATCACAGAGGGCAATCACATACTGGGGAACTTATTCTGACTCCCTCGGCTAATTAACACCGCACCACCCCTCACTGACATGTAACACTTAAGCTCACAGGTTCCCTACTTCTCACATTGAGATGCCTCACACGTCCACGGACCAAGCAACTACACAATGCTATATTCCCAATTAGATTCTTCCATATACCCCCACAATCGTAACAGTATATAATATGTTTGTCAGCACAGAACTTTTGTGTTTTTCTCCGCAACTCCGCAATAACTAAATTTTCCCATTGGTGTGACTACTCATGTAGAATGCTTTAATGATAATTATGATGTCATAGGTCATGTGGTGTGGCAGCCATATTGGAAAAACGGAAAAAACTTCGGACCTCTGTATCTCTGAAACCAACACAAGGAAAAAATGAAACTTGGCACATGCAAGTACTCCTCACGTGAAATGAGTGCCCTCATTATGACATCATAATTGCATATGTAGAACGCCACAACTAATCAGTATGAAAATTTTTGAGGGTCATTTGGGATAAAATGGCCCACAAGAAAAAAAAAATCATTACGTCATCGGTCACGTGATTTGGCAGCCATATTGTTTAAAAAAACCCAAAAAACCTTCAAAAATCTTTTTCTCTGAAGTGGCTGAACAAATCGAGGCAAAACTTTACACGTATGACTGCCTGTCTATGAGGAACAAAAAGGTTCACACATATGATATCATAGGTCACATGGTTGGCAGCCATATTTGATTTACCCAAAAACCTACAAAATACACCACTCAAAAGAAGTCCTGGAGAGGGTGTCACTCTGATTGTCTTTTTCTTGTTTTTGAATCTATATTTGCTTATTTCAGTTTATACCGGGCGTAGTGGCGTGCGCCTGTAATCCGGCTACTCGGAGGCTTGGTGGAGGATCGCTTGAGACGGGAGCTCTGCGCTGGGCCACGCTATAGGAGGGTGTAGGGCAGCCCGGAATCATGGCGAAACCCAATCCTTATCCCTGTGTCGCAAGAGGCGACAAGGGTTGCGTCAGGAAGGGCATCCGGCGTAAAACCTGTGTCAAATCAGTATGCGGATCATAACGGATGATCCGCTGTGGCGACCCCTAACGGGAGCAGCCGAAAGACGAACAACATTTGCTTCTTTCATTTATTTTATCCATGCG
>CM068964.1:25233752-25251184 GCA_035128595.1 Eptatretus atami | reverse complement strand
ATCATGTTTCAAGGTGATGATCAAGCTCTTAAGGTTCTATCATTTTCCCTGATTCTGTACAGCAGTGTCATTAACTCATCTCATCAAAGATGTTCTGCTGCACTTGCAGCTAATTCTCGATCGTCCCCAAAGCTATTACTTGATGGTGCAAGCAATGCGAGGAGATGGCTGAAAGGGGTTCCAGAGTGACTCCAAAATAACTGAGAGACTTCCCTTGCTGCAATCCTTCCCACAATATAGTCCTCCAGGAAGTCGCTAAGAATGTGCATCTTATCACAGATACACTGAACTTTGTGCAAGAGGCTTCAGATGTTGTCAGTCACCAAAGAGAACGTTTATTTTTGAATCTATATTTGCATAGAAGATGATTGTTCACATGTTTCTTGGACTCTGCCAGAAAAGATAGTGCACCAGTACTTTTGGGATGCAACATGTCAAGCATTCTTACAAATGTGTATTCAATACAATTGTAGAACTCTCCCTGGATACCTTGACTATGGCTGATTACAGGATTAAAATTGTAGTGCTATTCAACCAGGCATTGTGAGCCAACACATACTTTGGATTGTTTGTGTGCCTTCAAATGTTCATTTCTTGTGAACACAATGTGAAAACTACCCAAGGCAAATCGTTTCAGAGTGGTGCGAGTCATTCAGTGCAGAAGAATGCGAACTACCCACCTTAGAAACATCCATTCCTCAGAACGCAGTGGTGGATTGATTGAACAGGGCATGGAAAGTGTGGAGCACATGGAGTTCAATATTCCTGAGGTGAGACGAGCTTCAAAGACTCCCAGGCACTATGAAGACATCTACTCCATGAAGTATCCCAGAGCACTCTGGCAAGGATGCTTGTGAAAGGCAGTATTTTGAGAGTATGGATATATCACAGAAGAGCTTGATCAGCAATTCAACAAACATGAAATGAATACTGCAGCACAAGCATCTTAATAGAAACAGCCACTACCTCCACTTCCTGATCAAATAAAAGACCAAACAAGTCCAGGTACATTCAAGGTACACCACTACCATGCCAAGTAAATAAGTAACAAATCCTCCAGCTCGACATTTCTGGGGTGCCTTCCATGATGCCACTGTGCAGCACATGGAGACGGAATTGGGAGGGAGCGTGTACTTCCGAGGTGAGTATGTACAATATGATACTTAGTTTATGTGTACAAATGTACTTCTGGGTAAATGTGTACAAATGACACTGACTCACCTTGCAGCATATGGAAATGGATTTGGGGTGGGGTGCTGTGCAATAATAATTGATTGATTCATTTATTAATTGTGTAATTAAAATAAATTATAATCATAAAATAATTGATTTCTCAATCAATTGGCTAATCGCATACCTCAAACCACCACAATTTCATCTGAATCTGTAACTTTTTTGAAAATTAACTAATTCATCAAAAAATGAATAACTAATCGATTAATTGATTCATCAATAAATCAAAAATACCCTTTGTAGCCAGAACACTTGTTCACTGTCGTGTCCAAATATCAGTTTCCAAGCTCAAAGGGTGCCCGAGATGTTGCCCAGATGAGAAAGAAAATAAATAAGGAATTAATAAATCGATAATAATTTAGTAAGTAATCAATTGTGTCTCCTCCATCTATCTATAATTCCAGCAATCTCTGTGTGTCTGTCTGTCTGCAACTGCTGTTTCTCGACAACCACTCGTCCGATCTAATTGAAACTTGCCAGGTATATTGCTGGGGCCCTGTGGATGTGCCTTTTCAAGGTTTGATATTAATCGGACAAGTGGTTCCCAAGTTATGGCCAAGTTATTTACCAAACCAATGACGGGACACGGTGCTATGATGTCACGATTGACGTCACAATTCTTCTTTTTTTTTTGCACGTATGGCCACGCACGTACGGGCACACACGTACGGGCACGTACTAGTAATTCTAAAGCCATGAAACCTCGCAGCTTGAAACTTTGCATGCATACTAAGGGACCTCCAAGGAAGTGCATGAGTGAAAATTGGGTGTTTGGATTAATTAAAACACCTCTTTTGAAGATAATTAACGGCCTTATTTAATTATATCCTTCACCAGGCGCATCCTCGGCCACCTCGCTTTCTGGGGACTGAAGCCGCCATGTTGTTTTTAACCATGCCTTCACCTGGAACAGGCCGCAACGATTTGTTCATGATAAAAAAATTTTTTTTCACTTTCCTCATATATTATTGAATGCCTGTTCATCATAGTTATGAATCGATGGGTACATTGCAATGGTTATAAATGCCCGGAGACGCCAGTGTTCATGGCTTTATTTCATTTCCACACATTCAATAATGTCGAGAATCTCTTAAACTAAGAAGAATTACAAATTTTAAGCTCCAGATTTGAACTCAGCAGCAGTTCCGACACTAAAAAAAACATGTTCATTTGTACAATTCGGACATTGCTTGGGCGTTTCCAGGTGCATAGTTTTATCGACGGCAAATGGTAATTGCTTGCCAAGCCAGGCGTTTCGTTGGAGTGCTTGCTTGAGTGCTTAAGCCATTTACCGAGCTGCACAGTTCGTGTCAGTCGATAGTGGCACAGTTCGTGTCCTGATCGGGATGTACAGTCGATAGTTACTACAAGGTAGTAAGGTGGATAGCAAGCTTGGAGGTGAGGTGGATAGCAGAGGGGGTGGTGATCAGATTCAGCTAAGTGTTGATACTTGCATAGATTGGGCAAAAGATTGGCAGATGGAATTTAACCTGAGCAAGTGTAAAGTGTTGGGGATGGGAAAGAACAATGAAAATAGAGACTACATGATGCAAGGGGTAATTTTGGAGTGTGTCACGTAGGAGAAGGATCTGGGGGTGGTAATAGATATGGGAGGTAAGCAGGCAGCACAATGCCAGGAAGCTATGGGTAGAGCAAATAGGGTTTTAGGTTGTATTCGGAGGGGGATCAATTATAAAATCAAAAGAGGTGGTGTTAACATTGTACAGGAATTTAGTGAGGGCCACATCTAGAATATTGTGTGCAGTTTTGGTCACCACAATTCTGAGAGACATAGATGCCATAGAGAAGGTTCAGCGCAGGGCTACTGGATTGATTCCGGGCTTAGCTGGACTCAGCTATGAGGAGCGGTTGAAGGAGACAGGGCTTATACACTAGAAAGGAGGCGGTTACGAGGAGATATGATAGAGATGTTAAGATAATGAAAGCTGGAGATAAAATAAGTGCAGATGAATTTTTCAACAGAGTAGACAGTGATAGGACCAGGGGCCATAGCCTGAGAGTAAGGAAGAGAAGAGTTAAGATGGTCGTAAGGCAGGGGACGTTTACTCAGAAAGGAGTAAATGCATGGAATGGCCTCCCTGGAAAGGGTCGTGGCCAGAAACAGTAGATAAGTTTATATCAGAATTAGATAGGTACCTGGAAGTTATGGAGATAGAGGAGTATGGGGATGTTGATAAGACTTTTCGGTAGTTTGAGCATTGATGGGTGATTGCGTGCATGTGTACGGAGTGCTGTTGGTGGGGGGGGTCTTGTCAAAGGGTTGTTGTGGTTGATGTGTGTTTTTAACCAAGCCATGCCCCCTCCCTGAGGGGAAGAAAAAAACAAAAATACGAAACTACAAAAAGAAAGAACAAATGAATAAATAAATAAATAAATTTATTTCATTAATTAAAAACATTTTTTTGTATTTCTTCCTTGGATCTTGTGTTGTGAATTAGTATGGTGTTCACGCAGGCATGATGGGCTGAATGGCCTCCACCTGTGTATGATTTCCTGTAAGTAGAGGTACATATACAGCACACACGGACGTGGTACATATGGGTAGATTTGGATCTGTACAGACTCTCTGTGGGTGGTGTGACATGCCATGCCTGTTATGGGTGCATGGTGGCAAAGTTTCATCCTGTGTTCTTGTGGAGGTTTTATTAGGTTTTCCTTCTCCTCGCACCTGTTTCTAAAGCATTTGGTTCCTGGATTTGCTGCAAAGGTTAAATGTTTCTCTTGGTGAGAACCAAAATTTCTTTGATAACGCCCAATTTCCAAGCCGTTTGCCATATTAACGTATTTTCTAAATTACCGAGTCAAATTTTTTTCCACCGTCACACGCAGCTGTTTATAAAGATTAATGTTTGTGATCATATCCTTGAAATGTCTATATAAATGCAACGTTTTTCGGTGAATGCTACTCAAGGTTTCTGGGTTGTATGCAGTCCGTACTGTAGTTGGTAATCAGACTGACTCCAAATTGACCGATTTCGGCCAAACACTAATGTGTGTGTGTGTGTGTGAGTGTGAGTGTGAGTGGTGTGTGGTGTGTGTGTTTCATAAAGCATAACATATTCTCTCTGCTAACTCCCATACCCCCACCCCCCTCTATTGTCCCATCTCCCTCCCAATACAGTGCAGCACCCTCATCTACAACTTCTCTCTCTCTCTCTTCTCTCTCTCTCTCTCTCTCTCTCTCTCTCTCTCTCTCTCTCTCTCTCTCTCTCTCTCTTCTCTCTCTCCAGACCTGGCCAGATGGTATCTCCGGATGGGAGTTGTCTCCAGATGTGTCGAGCGGTATTTGTCTCCAGACAGCTTGGCTCCAAACGCGTCCAGGTGGAGTTTGTCTCCGGATGCATCCAGGCGGTGTTTCTCCGGATGTTTCCGGGTGGTGTTTGTCACCAGATGTGTCCGGGTGGTGTTTGTCTCCGGACGCGTCCGTGGTGTTTGTCTCTGGATGCGTCCGGGTGGGGTTTGTCTCCGGATGCGTCCGGGTAGTGTTTGTCTCCGGATGTGTCCGGGTGGTGTTTGTCTCCGGATGCGTCCGGGCGGTGTTTGTCTCTGGACATCCGGCGGGTTTTCTCCGGACACGTCCGGGCGTGGTTGGCATGGTGTTTATCTCTGGGCGGTGTTTATGTCCGGATGGGAGTTGTTCTCCGGACAGCTTGGTTCCGGACAGCTTGGCTCCGGATGCGTCTGGGTGGTGTTTGTCTCTGGACTGTGTTATCACCGGACGTGTCTGGGCGGTATTTATAGTATGACCGGTATAAAATGAATTTCAGACATTATTTTGTTTCCATCTTCATTGTTATTCTATGCAGAATCAATTTGATGAGACAGTATGAATCGTAATTAACAAATCCATCGCACATCTGCCTTCCCTCCTCTCACCTCTCACTGCCTTCCCTTCCCCCACCTCCTAACTCTCCTCCCTCCTTTCTCCTCCACCTCTCTCTTCCCCCGCCACTCTCTCTCTTTCCCCCTCTCGCTCTCTCCCTCGCCTCTCTCTCTCTCTCTCTTCTCTCTCTCTCTCTCTCTCTCTCTCTCTCTCTCTCTCTTTCCCCTCCCTCCTCTCTCTTCCCCTCTCTCTTCTCCCCTCTCCCTTCTTCCCCTCTCTCTCTCCCCTATCCTCTCTCTTTCCCCCTCCTCCTCTCTCTTTTCCTCCTCTCTCTCTCCCCTCTCCTCCTCTCCTCTCTCTTTCCCCTCTTCTCTCTCTTTTCCCCCTCCATCTCCTCACTGTCCCCCCACACTTCTCCATCTCCCCCCTCTTCCCCCCTCTCAGTGTTCCCATCAGCGAGCGACCGATGGTACTGCGCTCTCAATAAAATAAAAAAATACCGTTTTGCCGAAGCACATCTTCACTTTTATCCACAAATTTCAGCTTTCTAGCTCAAAGGATGGCTGTTATATCATCCGGACAAACAATAAAACAAACAAAAAACAAACAAATGGAGTAAAAACTGAGTACTCCCTTCTTTCAGCGCCTGACGATGATGTCATGCATTGTCTGGATCTGGAATTGGGAAGATGCGGTGTACAATACAGCACTGGATCCCTCAAGTGGACCTCAAATAGACAAAAAAATTGATCAACAAGAACTGGTTGCAGATTTTTCACCGGATGTGGATTTTCATTAAAACTTTAAGATTTTGTTTTAGAATTGTTCTCACACACCCACATTTATGACACCACTACGATTTATTGGACAGCCACAATTATTCCCAACTTGTGTGGTTAACCGGGGACGTTTTTGGCCCAAGTCTTTCACGCACCAGCTTGCGAGGCCTGATATTCGACAGAAGATGATTTCAGCAGAATTTGTAATTTGTTCAGGTTGAAGGCGCTAACTTGCCTACTCTTTGTGAAAGTTACTGTGGGATATTTTACATACACCAACTAATGCTAGCGGACAGGACACCTGGCTAAAGATCTTTTCAGGGGAAGGTGCACTTTGTGATACTTGCGATGCACCAACCCGACAGTTTCTAGTCCGGTCAGGAATCAAACCCAGACTCTCGACACCACTCAAAGGTAAATGTGCTACCTCCGCAGCATCCTGTCAAAATGTTCACACATCTCATCACTGGAAATAATATTTTCAATCATGAATTGATATATATAGCATGTTTAAATAAATAATGTTGATGCTCATTGCTCACTCACAAAGGTCATGATGGAACTCGACACAAAGACAGAATGGCATTTGGGACAGGTAATGCAATATATTTGCATATATTTAGTCATCCTATCATTGCATTAACCGAAAGTGCCTTCCAGCTTAATTGAAGACGTTGAGAAGTTTGGGACATCTTGGATCTGCAATGAGATGTCTTGGATTGATATGTATGATTTAAAATTAAACATCTAGGATTTCTAATGAGATACAGCAATTTCTCCTACAATGTCGCCTATAACGACGTCGTTTCACTACAACGTCGCTAACCAAGAGGGGAACACTTTTCTTACAACGTCGTGACATTCCCATATCACATCGTTGGTTCCCATCAATGCGTTTTTATTGTGAAGTGAATTTCCACTAAACGTTCGTCTTAGCTCAGCATCCATCCAGTGAACTTGCGCTTTTTGGTGTGAAGTGAATTTCCGCTAAACATCATGATGTAGAGGGAATGGGTGAGTCGGATTCTGCTCCATCGTCGTCCTCCTCACAATAGCTCACCCCCACCCCCAACATTTTTCCTCTCACTTCACCTCCACAAGCTCCATCCACAACCATTGTGTGTGAGTATAGTACTTGACTTAACATGTTACCTTTTTGCTAGTTATACAATGCTTTTATTTATTTATTTTGTTTGTTCGGTACAGTTTTATTTTGTGATTAGGATGTTACTGAATGTAAATGTACAGAAATATGCTTTTTTGGACTCATTAAAGGTGTTTTTAGTGCAAAAATATTTCGTCTTGGGACACATTAATTGTATTCACCCCCATGACTAGTGCCGAAACGGGGGGGTGGGGGGGGGTGTGCTGCATGCACATCCGCAACCATATCTCGGACATGTATGGACCAATTTTATTTGTACTTGGCACAAAGATAAAACATGATGGTATACATATACCCGTCATGTTTTTTCGGCATTAGATCCAAGATGGCCGACTGGCAGCCATTTGAGTTGTAAAAAAAACAGCTCAAGTGAGCTAAGATCCGTCCTCTTAATGATGACGTCATAAAAAACGAATATGACGTCATTGTGATGTATCAGGTTTGCGATAAATTATCTGTGCTAATGCCCGCTTGATTCCCACAAACAAATTCAAAAGCTTGCCTAGTTTCGGAGATAATGGTATAGGCTGATTTCCATTAGCGCGATATTATGACGTCAACTTTTTTCTAGGAAGAATTTCCAAAATCGGAGATGGTTACTGCTGCGCGTGGGCTTTCTGCATATACATGGCAAGTTTCACGAAAGATCCGATGAAAACTCTGGGTTGTGAAACAAAAAATGGATGAATGACGTCATAAAATTGATATGACTCATAGTGATGTATCATATGTGCGGTAATTCATCTCTGATAATGCCCTGTTCGATTCCCGCAAACAGAATTCAAAAAAGCTTGCAGTTTCGGAATAATTTTTTAGCATTTCCATTAGCGGAGATATTTTGACGTCATAACTTTTTTTTCTCGGAGGAATTTTCAAATCGGAGATGGTTACTGTCTGCCAGAGTAATTTTATACATATATATGCCAAGTTTCAGGAAGTTTCGATGAAAACTGTAGGCTGTGAAACAAAAAAGTCCACAAGAAGAAGATGAAGAACAACGACGTGAGTAAGACTGTTAGAGATCCTCCACGAGGATCTAAAAACCCCGGTGTCGAACACGTCTTCAAGCATTTCTCGGACATGCATATACCAATGTTGGTCAAACTCGGCACACAGATAAGGAATGATGGCTTACATTGTCTTGTCAATTTTGTTTTTCGAGATCAGAACCAAGATGGCCAACTGGCAGCCATTTTGTTACTTCAATGTGTCCCCAACCATTTCTCTGACATGTATGGTCTGATTTTGTTGACACTTGGCACAATCACAGTACACGATGGCATCCACATGCAACTATCTTTATTTTGTGATCTGATCAATGATGGCTGACTGGTGGCCATTTTAGTTATAAAAAACCCAAAGTTGAACACGTCCTCAACCATTTCTCAGACATGCATTTACTGATGTTGTTTAAAGTTGGCGCACAGATAATGAATGATGGCTTACATATGAACGTCATATATTTTCGACATCAGATCCAATATGGCCGACTGGTGGCCATTTTGGTACTTTAATGTGTTCCCAACCATTACTCAAACATGCGTGGTCCAATTTTGTTCAAACTTGGCAAAAGCACAGTACATGATGGTATACATGTGCCCCTCACTTTATTTTGCGATCTGATCAAATATGGCCGACTGATAGACTGGTGGCCATTTTAGTTGTGCATGAATATGGGCTAACCCTTTAACTCCACACAGCAAAATTATTAAAACAATGGGGGCTATGACATTTTATGTCTTTTTTTTACTTGTTTACATTAATTTAAATCGTAAAATACGTTTTCAACAACATCACACTTTTTAGGGACACATTAATGACATTGCAGGAGAACTTACCCTATCCAGAAGTAAATATCTTTGTTTTGATATCTACAATTTATAAAAAAGTGCCTAGGGTTTCATATCTAGAATTTATAATGAGATGTTGTGCGTCGACGGCTCAACGCGCGTGTGGGTTGTGAGGACAGACTCAAAAACCTGACAGCTTTTAAAACCAATGGGTTTATTTCCCGAACCACAATATAAAGAACCAGTGATGATGTAATCATGATGGAGGGGATGACGGTGGGTTGGGATAGGGAAGGAAAGGGGACACAAAATCGATAATAAATAATTATGTACAATGTGAATAAAAATGAGACGAAGGCACACAGGCAGGTCGACGAGTGAGGCAAGGCACAAACGATGAAATGGTATGCAGACAGGCCGGACGACCTCCTTAAAACTCATTTTCCTCCGACTTTTTCCTCCCTCCGTCATGTTTGCCTCAGACTTGCATACCCAACAACCAGCCACGTTCTCCTCAGACTTCCAACTGCCTGATTGGGCTCCCCCCTCTTCTCCCAGGGCAACACTAGGCCCCTCCGAGGCGATCTATAGCTCCGCCCCCTGGGAGTCGCCAAACGCTCCTCCCCTCGCTCTCGTGCCGAGTCTCCCAGTACCCCCCGGTCGAGGTTGACATCGAGGTTTTACACACAATTTCCTTCCCGAAATCCCTAACTAATTATTACCATGCACCACCCACTGTATGGCACACATTGAACTAAGACAATTCTTAAGCTAACGTTTCCCTACTTATTACATCAAGATGGGCTAACTACTCTTACATGGACCATGCTACTCTATACATTCCTATTTCTCTATGGTAATATCTGCCACTCCCCCCCCCCCAGAGACTTAATAATATCGAGGATTTGAGATATCTAGAAAGTATATGGAGGGTTTGCCAGATGGTCCTTTTGGCGAGAGAAGAGTGAGTGTGTGGGATTTCTCAGGATTAAAAGCCATATTCCAAGTGTTTAACCAGTTGTGATTTTGTCAAGGTATGATGAGAGGGAAAAGACTGCTGCTTTTCTTTCTGAATGATGAGGGATGTCACAGCAGAATGGGAGAGTCATTGGCAAAGAGATAATGGGGATTTTACAGAGTCAGACGGATCATTGATGAAGATTAGGAATAGGATTGGCCGAGAACACTACCTTGGGGCACTCCAGCTTTGACAGGGAGAGGAGATGATAGGATTCTGTTGAGAGCCACATGTTGGCTGAGAGGGTAGAGGAAGTTTGTTACTCAAATATAGTTGGCTATGGATGCCATAGGCAATACCGGCATAGTGGCATCGCCTGTAATCCGGCTACTCGGAGCTTGGTTAAGGATCGCTGGGACGAGCTCTGCGCTGGCGCGCTATGAGAGGGTGAGGGCAGCCGAATCATGGCGAAACCCATCTTATCCTGTGTCGTAAGAGCGACCAGGGTGCGTCAGAAGGCATCCGGCGTAAAACCTATGCAAATCAGTATGCGATACCGCTGTGGCGACCCCTAACGGGAGCAGCCGAAAGACGAACAACAACAACAACAACATGGATGCCATGGCAGAGTGAAGAGCAATGCGGATACTAGGCATTATCAAAAGCTCAAGATATGTCTAGACAGACGACTCCAATATAATGTCTGATATTGAGGGCCTCCATCCATTGTTGGGAGAGCAGAAGCAGCATGTCAAAGGTGGAGTGACCTAGTCTGAATCCCAATAGATAATCCGAGATGAGGTCATTGGAGTAAACCTTGCTGTAT
This sequence comes from Eptatretus atami, assembly GCA_035128595.1. Classification (NCBI taxonomy): domain Eukaryota; kingdom Metazoa; phylum Chordata; class Myxini; order Myxiniformes; family Myxinidae; genus Eptatretus; species Eptatretus atami. The sequence goes on along the minus strand of CM068964.1, from coordinate 25,240,589 downwards.
ATTGGAAGTTAAGATAATAGGTCTGTAGTAAGCGGATTCATTTTTGCACCTTTTTTATGTAATGCAGTGATGTTGGCTGATTTCCAAGCGGTGGAAGATGACCTATGGCAAATGACAGGATGAAAAGGGCAGAGAGAGGAAGTGCAAGAGCAGCAGAACAGGTTTTTAGGACACGTGAGCTGATGCCATCTGTACAGTTGCAGAATCAGAGTCGAGGTTTGCCAGAAATCTCTCCACCTTCTCAGATGCAAAAGAAAGACACAGAGTCCACGAGCAGTTGGTGTAACCGGGTAAGGTGGGTACAGAGAGCAAGAGGTTGGGGACACAAGGTTTTGAAGAAAACACAGAATTGAGGCATTTCAGCCTTCTCACGAGTGGAGTCGGCTGGTTCCATTTGAGGAGAAGGAAGCGATACACTATAGACAGACTTAACAAGGCACCACCATGTTTTAGAGGGAGAAAATTGAAAGTTCATTCTTGAGATTACACAGATGTTTTCTGGCTCTCCTGAGAGTAGACACACACTTGTTGCAGCCTTTTTGAATGATCTGAGATTGGCTTCGATCGGATTTGCCTTCGAGAAGGACAATGAAAGTTATTTCAAGGCAACTGTCTCACCATAGGATTCAATGTACTACGAGTGGGAGGATGGTGTGATAACTGAACACGAGATGATGAATCTGTGTTTAAGGGAGAGTGGTTTCTGTGGAAGAATTCCCAGGCTGAGTTAATACCATGGGTGGTAGATACAGCGAGACCAGTCTGGCAGTGCATTGTCTGCTTGCAGTCCCTTCCAGGTGCCTGAGTGAACTGCCAAACTGTCGCAGCCAGAGTACTCCTCGTGTTTTGGAGGTGTAAGAGCAGTACACGGAGAGTGAGAAATTGAGTTCTCGATGTACATTGTATAAGGATTGAACGAAAGACCCTGGGATCTTAAGCCAGCCACGTTAACCGTACAGCTAACCCAGGCTTTTACATTGACGAATTGGAAGGAGGAACTGCCGATCCAACGTCCACGTCCAACAAACCCCATATTAGATGTTGATTTCGGATTTATAATGAGATGTCTATGATTTGATATTTAGGATTTATAATGAGATATCTTGGATTTAATATCTAAGATTTATAAAGAGAAACAAGGCTTATAATCAGTTGTTTTTTCTGAATCTAGATTAAATTGAGTATGCCGATTCTGAATTTGAAGTCAGAACTTTCTCAGCACCTCAGGATCTTGAGTTATACGTCTGGTCCAATTACAGTAGCTTGCTCTAGTGGGTGTTTTGAGTGATCATAAATTCTTCTTTTTGGTATTTTTGTTCAAATACAGCAATACAACTGTGTAGAATATTATTTCTCATAAAAAGAGCTTTAGATTGCACTTTAAATTATTTAAAATGATGAAAAACTCACCAAGCGATGAATTTTTAAGTAAATTTTCCATGCGGCATTACAATTTTTAACTAACCCTCACCCTTATGAAAACTTTGTAAAAGCACAGGATCACGACGGTAACGGCTTCCAATATCTGAGAGAGAAGTTTGGCGCAGAGAAAGCTGATGCTAAACTCAAAGCAGGCATTTTCGTTGGCGTCAGATCCGAAACTGATGTGTGATCCCGAGTTCAAAAATAAACTCAACCACTTGAGTTTGCAGCATGGGAAGTATTTGTGTTGGTTGTGCAGAACTTTCTTGGGAACCATAGAGCTGAACAGTATGCGGAATTGGTGGACAACATGCTCAAGGCCTATCAGTGAATGGGCTGTAGGACGTCTCTTAAAATGCACTTCTTGCATTCTCACCTTGATTTCTTCTCACCTAATCTGGGTGAGGAAAGCGATGAGCATGGAAAAAGTTCCACTAAGACATTTCGGTCATGGAAGCTAGGTATCAAGGCCGGTTCAACCCAAACATGATGAGTGATCACTGCTGGTTCCTACAACGGGAGACCAATTACACACACAAGTGCAAGAGCAAGTGTCTCACACACATTCTGAACAAGTCTGAACAGTGCCTACACTAACTATATTGAAAGGAAGAGTGTAACCTTGAAGTGTTGTTTCTGAATCACTCACAATGGGGAAGATTTCCTCATCAAGTTTACACCCTTCCTACGATTGTCATGTTTATTAACTTCTTTCTGCAACTTGTTTATGTTCTTGGTTTGTATACTACACATTATACAGGGAGATCAATCATTGTTATCTAAATATGATTTAAAAGTAATTACTAAGCACTAATGTTAAATGTACAATGTGGGTGATCTGCAATAATAAAGTATCTAATATTGCATGCTGGGTATCATCATTAATACATATACATGTTTTGAAAATCTGACGTGCTGGTTAAATTCTGACTACAGATTTGAAATCAGCGGCCCAGATTTAGCCAAGAACACCTGCAATTCCCTTCGGAGCAGACAAAAATTTTTTTTTTTGTTGCCTACTGAAATTGGTTGCCAAGCTTTCTTCGTTGGGGTTTCAAGTAATATAATCGCAGGGAGCAAACATCTGTTCACTTTTATGGCAAGCTGTTTCACTGTTTCAAATTGTCCTGTTTTTAACAGTTTTGATCTCAACAGGGGTTAGTTCATGTCACACTCATGCTTGTGATTGCAAATACAAACCTGGACTATATGGAGGAACACGTCGGGAATGCATCCACTGTCATGTCGTACAACATCCATTGCTGTTTGTCATGCAGTACAGAGGTTCGAAGCCACGCGAGGAGTGGGAAATGTGGCATCCAACACTCGTTGCTGAGGCCCTCTTCGCTACGGCTAACATCTTCAGCTCACTTCGTCTGATCTCCCTCTTCACCGCCAACTCACATTTGGGTCCACTCCAAATATCGCTGGGTCGGATGCTGCTCGACATCCTCAAGTTCCTCTTCATCTACTGCCTCGTGCTGCTCGCTTTTGCCAATGGCCTCAACCAGCTGTATTTCTACTATTATGGGGCAGAAGGCAAGACGGAATGCAAGGGGATCCGCTGCGAGAAGCAGAACAACGCATTTTCAACGTACGGCAGGAGTGGCACACATCTTTCACATTTCATCACACAAACATACAATACCATAATCACAGCCTAACTCGAAATCAGGATTGTATTGTAGATTGTAGAGCGTGTATCCCGTAGGAGCTTGTTATGAGTCGCCCATTCAAGTTGTGTACTAATTCCCACATCTACTCATCAGACCATTCCTTTTGCAACTACTCAACCACAGCACACGCATCATGAGAGTTGTATGAAATATACACGACAACAATGTTCAGTAATTAACAACAAATAATCTGCTCAACAATCAGATTTGGCATGTAAGTACTGCACTTTATATGCTCAAACACAGGACTGGCACTGGCAGCATAGTTCTGGAGAGGTAGCTTACTCACGTTTGAGCTGACTGCTCTCAGTTTGAGCCCTGTTTGGGATGGGGTACAATTACCACCATCAACTTTCCGATACACAGCAAAGGTATTGAATCAGAGTACGCCGTCCTTTCGGAAAGGCAGTTAACAAGGCTGTGATACCACTTTCTTGTGGATGTTGAAGACACAAGGTGTTACTTGTAAAGGGTAGACCATTGTGTTTAGGTATACCATGAACAACTTCAAATTTTCTCTCCCGGTAAAAGTCTGCTTCAGCAACACCCACGGGCATTAAGACTACAGTGACCTGTCCGGGGAAAGATTCTTAACTTTGAAAAGTGTACAGATTGTCATGGAGACTCGGACGCCTCAAAGGCTTGGAGAGGGAGTCTGGTAGCTTTGTTTAACTTGATGATGTCATTATAAGCATCAAACAAAGTGTGCATGCTGCGTTTCCATTAGCAAGACATTTACATGAGGATAGGAAAACAAACCTTTATTGCCATTTTCATTTAGCCAAGGCATTTATTAGCAATTTCTCATAATTTTAAGTTCTGAATTAATTGATTTTGTCATTTATCTCCATCCTTCATTTCCTCCGCAATATTTATTTACAACAGCGAAGAATGAAAATGTGTGAATATTGTTTTTTTTAGAAATTGTGCGTTAAATGGACCAAAATGCTTTAAAAGAAAATTAAAGCTATTTGGAAATTCAAACAAATGAATTTCCAAACATGATTGTCTATCATTGGCGTGTTGCGTTATGCAGGTTGTTCGAGACCTTGCAGTCCTTGTTTTGGTCTATCTTCGGTCTCATCAACCTCTATGTCACCAACGTGAGGGCGCCGCATGAGTTCACCGAGTACGTCGGGGCCACGATGTTCGGGACGTACAACGTCATCTCTCTGGTTGTCCTTCTGAACATGCTCATTGCGATGATGAATAATTCATACCAACTCATTGCGGTGAGAACTTCCAATTCATCGCCCTCATTACTCGCGGCTGTTTGTGCGTAAGGGTAGTTGCTGCAACTGTAAACACCAACTGCTTAATTATTCATTCAGATATTGTAAATGTGTCTTTGTAATAAATTTATCTCATTATATAGTGGAGTCCCGTTAATTTGAATATTCTTTCATTTTAACGGTCCATGGAGCGAAACTGTCCACTTTAACGAGACCCTGATATACACTGTAACCTCATTTACTCCGCTTATGGGAGGTACGGTAGGTCATGTCCCTTGTCGGGTGTGCACGTCATTCAGTGCACATCTCATAATAGTATTCTGATGTTCATCGTAAAAAAAAAAAACAATATATGCATTGACTTAAGTGCAATTATGTGAATTATTCCAGTAATTTCCTGCAATTTTTAATTTGCTTATGCAGAATTGGAGGCTGATCTGCTAAAGAATAACATTCTCATTGCAACTCGGAGAGGGTAAAAGAAGGTGGGTAGAGAGTGACAATGAAGTCAGCAATAGAGTAAACATTGGTGAAGTACACTTTTTTGGATACAATGTCTAGGCTCACAGAGGAGCCAAAACATACAACTCATGATGTACCAGAACAAAACGAACTGTATAACGAGAGGGGGAGGGAGGGAACACACCAACAGCAGGGATGAAGGCCAACATAGAGCAAGACGTGGAGAAATAAGGGATGTGAGAAAGAATGCGTGGAAAGGTTTAATGGGAGTAGAAAAGATCATGGTTTTGGATGGGGGATGATCTGGAATTGTGGAGGACAGCTGTCTTGAAGCCTTGGAGGGAAGAATTAGATTGAAGGAAATGTGAAAGTTGGTTCCATAGGTTATGTGGGAAAAGAGAGGAACGAATGAGTGGAGATGAGCAGTAGTTCTGGATCTTGAGAATTTAACCAGAAGGGGTTTGCTGGTGGACTGCCTGCACCCTGCAGAAACCTAGGGTAGGGAGGGAGCAGAGGGTGCAAGACCAGAAAGGAGGTGGTAGAAGATAGAGAGACCACTTAACCAGTCTGTGATGGGAAAGTGATAGGCCCATCGATTCAGCTTCATTACGGGAGAGTCCAAAGATCATGAAAGCCTGTACTGTGTCGATTTTTATCTACTACTGGCCTCTTTGGCTTACTCAGCAACTACATCCCTTAAAATTGATGTGCTACTTACGATGAAGAAAGTTTTGAGCTCGACTCTGCCCGTGTGGGAGTGGGTGGGGGGGATGAAGGGAGGGGGGAAACCCGGTGCTGCCCAGCTGGGTGGGCTTTCCCCAGTGGTGGTTTCAGGACGTGTTGTCCATTGAAAAGCTATGGAGTTATTGGCCTCATGGTGGTTTACCTTTTGCTTGCAGGCCAGCAGCAGCACTGCTTCACCCCACATCTCAAAACTGTATACACTTTATAGCAGCCTGTGATGGCCTCAAAACGGATATCACAACCAATGAGTGGTAGCTTTAAACCTTTAAGAGATTCTGAAGTACCTCCACCCAAAATTTTGGGCCTCTGGATGCTACGGTTTGGCCATGAAAGCATAACAAACGCAAAATGCACAAATAAACTCACAAACAAACACAAAAAATTGAAAATATTTACAATATACACTAAATGATTGACTTTATTTACCTGAAAATCGACACAGCACAGCATATGCATGTGTCTATTTGATGTTGTGATCTAAACATGCATCCATTTTTCACCTTATCCATGATAATGTGGCCTTTGTGGGTCTATGGACCACGGCTAATGCAAAAAACATCTTTTGGGATTTGCCTGCAAACCTTTTAATTTTACATTGAACTAATTTGTGTCGTACCATGGGGTCATTACTGGGTATATTGCATATTTTATGGATATTTCATTTTATTAACATAATCCAAGGGATTGTGAACCAATGCTTTTTGGCATCGTGAGACTCGGAATGCTGGGCTGATCAGGCTGCCCTCAAAGAAACACGTTTAGATCCACAAGAGAACCCACAGGGGGTTATTATATTCAAAGTGGAGGAAAAAACAAAACAAAAGGGAAATGATTACTTTGTAACGATATTCAGCGAGTATAATTACGACTTTATGAATGCTTCCTTGTCTTTCATTCCAGGACCATGCAGACATTGAATGGAAATTCGCAAGAACAAAGCTGTGGATGAGCTATTTTGAGGAGGGTGGAACTCTCCCGACTCCATTCAATATCATTCCCAGTCCCAAGTCTGTGTGGTACTTGTGCCATTGGATAGGCCGCTGCATCTGCCACAGCAGTCTCATTTCAGATAAGAAACACCACGAAGGCTTGAGCACACTTGGGGTATGTCACCCTTACCGATGATGTAATACTCACAACCTTCCTTTCAAATTATACTTGAGTTTACCCCAGTGCTTCTGTTTTCTGAAGATATTGTTTTCTCATCGCAGAAACGTGCAGCCAGTAATCTCCGACGACATCACCAGTATCAGGTAAACATTAAAGTTCATTCCTGCCTCGATATGTATATATATATATAT
>CM068964.1:25185496-25228714 GCA_035128595.1 Eptatretus atami | reverse complement strand
CCCCACCTTTCCCCAACTCCCAACCTTATGCGTATATATAAGCAAGGTAAGCAAGAGGGGTTCGATTCCAGCGTGGTATCTCGTCCTGGATTTTTGAAACTTCATTGCAACCATGAAGCTTATATTTCTTCTTATGTGCGTCTGGATGGCGGGTGGAGATGCCATGTCCCATTATGCTCGACTACTCCTGCACAGCAGAGCTCGTGCAAGCAAGGAAGGGTAAGTGTGTTACAAGCTTTGTGACGTTTTTAATTACAAATTACACACTCTTATATGACGTTTCCAATCCCCTCTCGGAGAGTCACCTCCACCCGGTACATATTTGCCTTATCTCATACAATACTGCGCCTGGCCCATCATAACATATTGCGGGCCTCGCTTGTTTAGTCTGTGGAAATGTCTGTCCCATCATTTGATATCTGAACAATGTTTGTTGTAATTATATTCATGTGTTTTACTACGCAGGCCAAACATGTGCACGGTACAACAAGTCACAGGAACGGACAAGAAGTACTACTCGTCTTGCAAAACCTGGCTACAGGAAAAGCATCTGCAAGAAACCCACGTAAGGATTTCACTTTAACCCACATTATTTAGCTTGTGCACAAAACGATGAAAACGGAAAAAAAAATGAAATACAACATGGAAAAAGCAATGTCTGCAGTTTGGAATATTCAGTATTTACGGATGATTATAGGCTGATGTGTGTGTGTGGCTGTAAAACGGGGCGTTTCGTTTGCTTTTGCCTTCTTTTGGTTTTAATAATTTTATATTGACAAAGAAGAACGACAAAAGTGGAATCCGGTTAATGATTTAATGATAAATGATCCTAGATCAAACTTTACAGGAAAATTTGACAAACTTTTTCAAACTTAGAAAGCTGGTCCTTTTGTGAGGTCATTGTATTGTATCATCGTTTTGTTTCTCTTTTATTCATTGTTTTTAGGCAAGGGAGGGTTGATCGGAATATCCGTGTCCTTACATCAAATTAGACGAATAAAATCAGGATAATTGTTCCGTTAAAATATGTTGCAGCGAATTTCATTTTAAATTGTTGTTCGAAAAGCATTTAAAAATACAAACCAAAATGTAGTCGATCGAGTTTATATTTCAGATCACTTGCTGTGATTGTTGGCTTAATGGTTAGGGTGGTGGGCTTGGGATCCCAGGATCCTGAGTTCAAATCCCCCTTGTCTGTTGAATTAATACCAGGTGGGGTTGACTCTGCCTGTCATCCTTCCGAGATCGGCAAAATGAGTGCCAGCTTGCTGGTATCCTAGGTCGGAGTGGCGACCCGTCCATGATTGTGTTCAATAGCCAAGGAGACTACTAAGGCAGCACCAACGCTCTGCACAGAGTATGATCCCAATGGATGGATGGATTGCTGTAATCACCTCTCTGATGTTATGATCCTATAGCATGTGATGCAACCTTCAAGTTGCATCATCAATGATAATTAATGTGAGAGATTGTAAATACCAATGAGAACACCGATTGTTTGTCCCTCAAACACATCTCTTTCAGAACCGTTTCTTACGAGTGCTGTCCAGGATACATCACCATCGGTGGACAGAGGGGATGCCCTGCAGGTGAGAAATCCCAAAATCCTGATTTTCAGTAATCCTGTATATTTCTGGTTTTTGAGTTCAATCCTGAACTACAGATTTTTAATAATCCTAAATTCCTGAGTTTGAGTGATTCCAATTTCATTATTTTGAGAAATATTGAATTCCTAATTTTGAGTCATCCTGAAATCCTAATTTTAATTATAATCTCTAATTCCTTATTTTGAGTAATCCCGAACTACAGATTTTTGAATAATCCTAAATTCTGGATTTTTTTTTTTTAAGGACCTTTAGTTTTTGAATTTGAGTCGTCAGCTGAATTGCTGATTTCAATGAAGGGCCTTATTTAAAGTACAGAATCCCATACAGGGTACTCACAGATGTGCTCATTTGGAAAAGTGTAGGAAAAATAAACATTGCTACTGACCTGCACTTTTGGGCCAAGGCACGTTATTTGAGGCTGCAGGAATGTTATTGAGGCAATATTACTTAAGCCAAAGCCTGGTGTATTTTAAATTCGGAAATTCTGTGCCTCCTTCAGTCTCTCCACTCATGAGCCTCTACAGTTCCCTCGAGCCACTCGGAGCCACCACGACCAAGGACTACTCCGAAAGGGCAGGACTCCAGGAACAGCTTGATGGGCCAGGCACAGTCACATTCTTTGTGCCCAGCAATGATGCTTGGGACGAGCTACCTCGTGTAAGGAAATAAGAAAGTTCGGTTTCTGTCATCCTGTTGCCATAGCAAAAAATTACTCTCATGGTGCTCAACTACTCAACATAGTGTGCAGCACTCTTGAAATGACTCAATGCAGTGGCAAGAAAATTATTGCGCATTGTTGCAGAACAATGACCATTTGTTTGTCATTCTGGGTCCGTAGTCCATTATGATCTCTATGTGCATCAATGCGAGCACTGGCGAGAGGGTTCTGTTGCTGTAGAATCGCTCACATATTGAATTTGCGCTCCTCTTTAAGAGGTGCTTATAACCTCCATCTGTTATCTGCTCTTCGATAAACAGAGCAGGTAACAGAGGGATGACAGCAGTGGATGGTCTGAAGACCAATGGAGGTAGAAGGCAACCCAAGAGGTGGAGACGAGAGTTCAACAAATACTGGAGATGCAGCCGCACTCATTAAAATTAGGCAACAATAATCGCTCCAAGATTTTCTTCCTTTGCTAAGTAAATAAGTATAACGAGAACAGTATATGTGTAAGAATGAAACAAAGGCAGACCCAATGAAGACATCATTTAAGATGAATGAAACCCCTTGATAACAGGTTGTGGCCCACCTTTTAAATCGATTATTATCAAGCAACCTGACATTCCAGACACTGAGCCGTCTTGCCCTGGAAGAGTCTGTTTTGGCTTTGGGAATTGAACGTGACTGTAGTTACTCCAACAATTCATCATGTAAACACACTCTCACTCTTACAACAACCGATGGAATTGTTACTGAGACAGCTGTCATTTTGATGGACGTTTTTAGCCATAACTAAAAGCAATTTGTTTCCTGAGACGGACATGCCTGCCATGTTTTCATTTCCCCATAACAGTGTCTTATTTCATATTTTTTTATTGTACAGTCATAGTGAAACAAACACGTACACGCCAATAAGCATTTTATAACTGTGTTTGTACTGTGTCCGAGGCCAACTATCAGAGGGGAGCATATTCCTGCGGTCGGAGAAAATTCCCCGGAATGCTTGTTCCAGTCCAATTTGGCAGAGGATAGTATTTCCCGGTGTGTGTATCACTAGTTAACGCTCATAACTCGTTAACCGGTTAAATTTGCAAAGTTTATTGTCATTCTGTGGTTGGCGTGGAAATTTCCTGAACTCGTATAACCTCGAAAGATTTATTTTACAACAGAATGAAGAACTAATCTTTCTGGTGAAGGCCTAATGTCGATCTGGGTCAGTGGTCAGGTGGAACAATGGATGGAATCAAGAGGACGTTGATCGAATCGAGGTATGCTAACCGCCGTGGGGAACAAGGAGAAGCTCTGACAGTTCAGACATTAACCCTTCATTGGAGCAAAAAGAGCAAGTATTTATTTAGAGTTGCCTCCTTACCACGAAGGAAAATGTGGTGGAATTGTGACCATAATGGCATCCACCCCCAACAGTGCGTACATAATACTGTAGGTAGATGACTCCTTTAAAGATATCAATATTTTTATTAAAACCTTCCGATTTCTTCAACTTCTCCATTAAAATGCAAATTCACTTCCATCAATCATGTGATATTTTCACTCGTTAGAAACACCTAAGTTGAGGACTTAAAGTTGCACAGCACCTTTTGCGGCCTTCCGTTACCGCATAAGGGTAAAATTTCCTGGAGTTCCCAAAATTATATAATTTTAAATAAGCTTCACTCTCAATAATGAAGTTATGAGAGAGCCTCAAACTTACTATATAAGGGTAAAGTTTCCAAGAGTTCATATAATCTTCTTCGTTCGTATGCAGCACAAGGCTGCGGGGTACAATCATTGGCTGAGGGTGCAGCTGTGCCTCCGATGCAATGCCCTCTGCAGGTTAGGACAGGAATTTGTAATTTGTTTATGGTGCCAGCGAGAGCTCGCCTACTCTTCACGAAGGACACCATGGGATCTTTAACATTCACCACGAATGCCGGCAGAAGGAACACACAGTTTAACATCCATCCGAGGGATGGCACACACATTGATGAATCACCCTGCTTGTAAAACACCGGGATGACAATGTACAGTATATATAAATATATTAATATATATTATATATATATATATATATATATATAATATATATATATATATATATATCTGAATCGGGATTCAAACTAGGCTAAACAGTTTGGAGGTGAGTGTGCGTACCTCCAGGCCATTCTGTCAGTCCAGTTCATATAATTACTGGAAAGTACTAACATTTATATCAGTGTTTAGTACTTCTAAAATAGTACATATAAGTGGTTAGAAAGAGCTTTATAATTAAAAACTAGCAAATACAACCCATCGCTTCGCTGACAGCAATATAAAGCGGAGTGGGAGAAAGAAGGAGAAGAGGAGGATGAGGGAGAGAGAAGAGGGGAACGGAGAAGTTGGGAGTGGTGGGTTTGGAGGAAGTAAGCATGAGGGAGGGGTTCAGAAGTTGTGTTTAGTAAGGGACCTGTGGAAAAGGGAGGGAGAGGGAGGGTAGTACAGGATTGAACGAAAGGGGGTAGTTAATACGCACACGGAGACCGCCCGGAATGGCCATGGGGGTGGAGAGGGAGGGGGAGGGAAGAGGTAAGTGAGGGGAGGGGAGGGAAGGCAGCATAATGGGATGGGAAGGGAATGCAGAGTGAGGGGGAGGGAATGCAGTGAGGAGTGGTGACGGGAAGGCAGCATGAGGGGAAGGAAGGGCAGGCAACATGAGGGGAAGGGAAAGTAAGGCAGCATAAGGGGAAGGGAAAGGAAGGCAGCATGAGAGGAAGGGAAGGGAAAGCAGCATGAGAGGAAGGAAGGCAGCATAAGGGGAAGGGAAGGACAGCAGTGTGAGGGGAAGGGAAGAGCAGGCAGCATGAGTGGAGGGAAGGGCAGACAGCATGAGGGGAAGGGAAGGCAGCGTGAGGGGAAGGAAGGCAGCATGAGTGGAAGGGAAGGGCAGACAGCGTGAGGGGAAGGGAAGGCAGCGAGGGGAAAGGGAAGGGAACACGTGAGGGAAGGAAGGAGATACAGAGGGGAAGGAAGGCAGCGTGAGGAGGAAGGGAAGGGAGCGTGAGGGAAGGAAGGGAAGCAGCATGAGGGAAGGAGGCAGTGAGGGGAAGGGAAGGGAAGCAGCGTGAGGGGAAGGGAAGGGTAGGCAGCATGAGGGGAAGGGAAGGCAGCGTGAGGGGAAGGGAAGGGAAGGCAGCATGAGAGAGGGAAGGGAAGGCAGCGTGAGGAAGGGAAGGCAGCGTGAGGGGAAGGGAAGGCAGCTTGAGTGGAAGGGAAGGCCAGACAGCATGAGGGGAAGGGAAGGGAAGGCAGCATGAGAGAGAAAGAAGGGAAGGGAAGGCAGCGTGAGGGAAGGGAAGGCAGCGTGAGGGGAAGGGATGGGCAGACAGCATGAGGGGAAGGGAAGGCAGCATGATGGGAAGGGAAGGCAGCATGGGAAGGGAAGGGAAGGCAGCATGATGGGAATGGAAGGGAAGGCAGCACGGGAAGGGAAGGGAAGGCAGCACGGGAAGGGAAGGGAAGGCACATTTATTAGTATAGATAGTTTTAAATAAGCTTGAATCTCGATAATGAAGTTATCGAAGAGCCTAAAATGAATAAACATTCCTAACATTTCATTATTCTTTCCCCAAATTTATTAATCTAAAATTAAAAGCCAAAAGTATTTGTTGGTTACATCAGCTGGAGTACGATTCAGCAAATATAGACACTTGGTTTATCATTGGTATTTCTCATAAATAATGTTTTTTATATTGTTGTTATTGTTTATCCCAGCCATATTTCAGGCTCTGTGATGGAGCATTGGTCCTCGATGGATGATGGAGTGCTAAAGCCCCAACTCAGGGATGGGACTTTGTGTAAAGCTGGTTTTGAGTGGGAATTTGGAATTTGGCCACAGTACCATTGATAACTTCTCTTATCTTTACAAAGGAGACCATGTGATATTTTATAATGTCCATCAGCTAAACAATGCTGGCAGACTGGACACCTGGCTTAACATCCATCCGAGGGACAGCACACTCATGATTTCCTCGCCTTGCATTTAAAACACTGGGGTGACAGTTTATAATCGAGTCTTGGCTTGACCACCCTGCAAGATAGATATGCTGGTTGATGTCGATTAAAATCTGCGTTGCAGGCATTTCTTCAAATACAGAAAGAATGAAGTGTGCAGAAGGATGGAGTCGACAATTGTGATATTTTGCAAACTTAAACCTGATGAAGCTCCTTTTATAGTTTTGTGAAAGTTTTCAAAAAGTTCATACTGATCCATATTTTATTACATGTTCATCGTGGGATACATTAAGTTATTACTTTTCTTGCAGCGACAGCGGAATGAGCTGGAGAGAAATGCCAGAAATGGCCTCAGTAACAAGCTGCAGTACCACATGGTTAACCAGCGGTTGATGGCGAGTGATCTCAAGGATGGAGATGTGCTTCCAACCCTCCATGACAACCAGAAAGTTTTGATCAACCATTACAGGAATGGGGTAAGCTCCTCACCTCTCCAAGAAAAAGAAACACCACCACAACTAGAATGCCCCACGTCATGAAAATTCCTTGTTGACAATTAATCAGCTTTAAAAAGGATCTATATAGTTATTAGGGACTCATCAGAGGAGTAAGAGGGAGGAGCTAAAGTAATAAAATAGACATTGACAAAAGGAAGAGAAGGAAGGATCCATCCATCCATTGGGATCATACTCTGTGCAGAGTGTTGGTGCTGCCTAAGCAGTCTCCTTGGCTATTCAATCCTGGACAGGTCGCCACTCCGACACAGGATACCAGCAAGCTGGCACTCATTTTTGCTGACCTCAGAAGGATGACAGGCAGAGTCAACCCCACCTGGTATTAATTCAAGAGCTGAGTGGGATTTGAACTCAGGATCCCAAACCCACCACCCTAACCATTAAGCCAACACCAGGCATGAAGGAAGGATAATAGGAGAGAAAGGGAGAAAGGGAGCAGAAAATAAGAGTACAGAGAGAAACATGTTTGGGAAGAAATACGAGTAAGAGAAGAAATAGGTGTGAAACATATATGAAAGTGGGGGGAAGGGCAGCCAAATTTACATACATAATAAATAGATAACCAAAAAAATTGTACCATCATGTGAATGGAGTTGTACTAAGATCTCTAACTTTTGAGAGATGAATATTGGACATAGTGAATGCTAGTGTCTGTCTGCGTCAGCGGACAATTCAAACGATAAGCTTTATTATCAACCGCGCACATTTGTCAACTAAAAACCTTCAACTGGCATGACCTTATCAACATTCAGTTAATAAAACCTACCTTTGAGGTTGTACAAATCCAAGCGAAGCTTGAAAGATGAACAACTCAATGTCACCCTCGCTGCCGTTACCAACAACTGCCGAAGAGCGTCGCTGGAAACTTGGATATGGAAGTAAGCGCACACTGTGATGGAATAAAGAGCAAGAATGGTAATATCTTGGCAAGCCACATACAAGCAGATTCCCAAAAGGCTCTTGATTGGAAAAGCTTTGGCGGGCAGGTGGACAAATGTTGACGCCATCTCTGAAATCCAGTCCTGCTTTCCTTGGCAAGCACAAACCCTCCATCTCGTTGGAGTGGCATGCCATTGACTTGCGACCATTAATTTTGTCAAGAAAACTCTCCCTGCTGAATAATTACGAGGATATCATTGTGGAGTGTGTGTGTGTGTGTGTGGTGTGTGTGTGTGTGTGTTGTGTGTGTGTGTGTGTGTGTGTGTGTGTGTGTGTGTGTGTGTGTGTGTGCGTTGCCGTGCGTGCGTTTTCATGTCAGCAACATTTGCTCCAAGTCTGCTCATTGAGTCGCACAAGTATGGAGGATGTTATTGTTCACTTAATCATCCGTAGAAAATTATCTCCATGTGATCAGCAATGAATCCTCCAGCAGGAGGTAATAAAACCACTGCCTTGTTTATTTATGATGAAACTGTAAGATATAATATTACAGTGAATTCATTTTATGAATCAACACACCATAAGTTGTATACTATCGATGAGCCGACCTGTTACTTCACTGACAGGTTCAATCAACAGACTGCATGTGATACTTCACAAACATACAGTATTGCATATCTATCCAAGAGTCTCAATTAGGATGCAAAATGAAGTGAGAAAGCTAGGTCAAAGGAAACTCCAAAAAAGCTCCTTACCATTTTACATTTCACTCCAAAAAAGCTCCTTACCATTTTACATTTCACTCCAAAAAAGCTCCTTACCATTTTACATTTCACTCCAAAAAAGCTCCTTACCATTTTACATTTCACTCCAAAAAAGCTCCTTACCATTTTACATTTCACTCCAAAAAAGCTCCTTATCATTTTACATTTCACTCCAAAAAAGGATCTTTCGTAACACCTTGTTGTGGTTTTGTTGTTGTTGTTGTTATTTTTGTACTCCTTCCTTATACTTTTAGATATTTTTTTCTTGCTTCGTGAAATATTACCATATATAATTTTGTGTGCTCCTTCCGTGTCCTAAAAGGTTCCTACTGTGTGGAATAATAAATGTTACTGTTGGAACCACACTACATTCGGCTCCCATTCCCTACTTATTATTCTTAAATGCTGAAAAGAGGGATTTTAAAACAGCTATGATAAATCTTTATGATTTAAATGGACACAAATTTTTGTTCCAAGTAAATCAATGATTGGCTTTCCAATGGTACCATTTTTATGATTGTGACAGCAGGAACCGCTAAAGCCCGAGTTTGTGCTCTTTCTTCTTCTTCGTGTAACACACACACACACACACACACACACACACACACACACACCTTTCATTAATGCATTAATCTCTCGTGCTTTGTAGATTGTCACAGTGAACTGCGTTCGCGTGTTCAAGGCCAATAACTTGGCCACTAACGGTGTGGTGCATATGCTGGATGGCGTCCTCACCGAGCCAGCCAGGACACTTCGTAAGATCCTTGATGAAAACAAGGAACTCTCCACCCTGAAGGTGAGAACCAAACTGATCAGTTGTCCAAGACCTGTTCAGCACACGTGTTGCTTTGTACGCAGTGTGTTAAAGAAATTTCAAAGACATGCACCTTAAAAACATTCTCATTTACATTCCCAAGTACAAGAGAAGAACCCAGCTGGGTGTTATTAATACAGACCAAAGTCTTCAAATATTAACACAGATGGATACAACTGGAAGCAACTATTCCTAAATGGTTCACACCTTATCATTTCACAAAAAAAACTCGAGTGTTTACGGAACATCTTACCTCAAGCCATCTTGAGAAACACGGACGTGGGAAGGGTCTGCGAGCGGCAAATTTGATTGTTCGAGATGATATAAAATTAAAATGCAGTAATATTTTGTCCAAGTCCTGCTAAATGGAAGGTTTTTGAAAGTGCCAATAAGGCGATTTGTTTTCTAGTGTTCAAGTACGTATATAAATGAGTTGAAATAAAATAAAATATTTCAAGGCTGCAGAAAAAAACCCCTTTTTTCGGAAGTTTACCACCATTGATTCAGCGTCTTTTACACCACATTCTTTAACTTATAGTATTAGTGCTTTGTGCCTGTTGTTTGTGTCCTTTATGATGTTGCTAAAACAGTAAGTTTCCTGTTTGGAATGATTTTCAATTTTGTTTGACTGCCAGACAGGCAGACAAAGTAAAATAATTATCTTACCCCTCTCTGCACATGCGTGATCGGGACGAGATTCTGTACAATTTGCCAAAGTTCTGCTAAACTGCAGGTTTGTTTTCCGATTCATGTCCCAATTTGTGTTCAAATGCTGTTTAACATTCCATTAAAACAAAGTAGTTCCTCGATCGTAAACTGACATCTGTAGACAGACAGACAGAAAAAGTGACCCAATTGCTTAACCTCACTTTTCGCTTCGTGCATACGCGTTGACAATTTCAACAATTCCTGGTTCAACACGTGATGTTCTAAATGTTTAGACACTGATCTCTGTGATTTCCCTCACACAGTCAGCCATCGTCGGGGCTGGGATGATGAGTGACTTGGAAGAGGAACAAGGGTTGACGCTGCTTGCTCCCACCAACGCTGCTTTCGAGAAACTACCTGACAGTGTTTTAAAGAGGATTCTCTCCGACCCCATTTCGCTCAAAGGTGATGAAAGATTTATTTTTTTTCAAACAGAAGTTTAATCTCTTGGAGGAGCTACCTGACAGAGAACAGGTTAACAGACTAACGAGGGATAAAAGGGGAAGAGACAGACAAAAACACACGTTGTAGTTGAGTGGCAGGAGTGGCACAGAGGACATAAAAAAGAAAGATAAAAAAATAATAAAAGGGGATCTACGAATGGAGAGTTCAATGATCTGAAAGATTCATTGAGATTATATCGGGGACAGGTGTGAGAGAAAGCTTGAGGTGATGATATACGGTATGCTTGGAATGTTGGAGGGATGACCTTGAGGCAATAGACACATGGAGTCAGTTCCACAGACGATGGACTCGAGAGATGAAGGAATAGAGACTTGGGGATGGAAGCTCGTGTTGGGTTTCTGGAAAAACCCACATGACCAGGATTTGCTGGATGGTTGAGGGATATGTGTGACATCTATCCAGCAATATTTCAATCTTTTCATATTGTTGCGGTCCGGAGGTCCGGTGGCAAGAACGACCACTAGGTGAGGGAAGTTATGTCGTCTCCCACCAGACTCCCGGAATTGTAGGCCGTCGCTCACGGATAACTCCGCGATGCGGCGGGTCGCTTAACCGACCGTGGACGCCAATACCTCCACCGAGTGGCGTAGGGTCTTTTTATCTAGAATCAATTTACCTAATTAACCACGCGGTTTCGATTACCGGGGAACCACGCCCTCGCTATGCCTTGCCCGAACCGGATCACTCTACCAACTACGGTAGAATACCAACTACCAACTCCAGATCGGATGCAGCCGAGCGGAACTGTCAAGGACGTACCGGCTAGGATGAACACATTATCGGGGATAAAGACCCAGCTAAACTTATATCCGAACCATGCTGGACCAATGAAGGAAAATACAAAAACGAACTGGGAACATTTCTACAATAATTTATTTACACTAAGTGACGAAATTCATGTGGTACAGGAATAGGTTTATTGGTGTGTTATGCAGGAGACAGAAGAGAGATGTAGTGCGACAATTTTACTGCAACTTACAAAAGAGGACACAGAGCGACTTGTCGTGAGAATAATACAGGCAAGATTTACACATGATCAAATAACTTATACAATGCTACTTATAAGACAGCAGCCACACTCACCACACTCAGACAAAATAAACCCAGTTGAATGGCAAGGACTTTTGCAGCCAGGGAGGGAGGAAGCTGAGGTCGCAGTCTTTTAGGTACCTGAACGTTCCGAAGAAGGGACGCTCCTTGGTGCGGCAACCGACAGAGGTCGTGCAGTTCACCCACAGCCGCACGTGTGGATAGACCGTGTCTGCGAAGGAGCCCGGGTGGAGAGCACGGAGTCCAAGGTAGAACAGGGCAGCAGACAGGACGCAACGAGAGACCCGGTCAAGGTCGGGTGTACTCGGACCAGCACAATAGACGGGCCGCCGAGGCGAGACGTGGGCAGGCCATCCGTGATCACGACCTTCCTTCTTCAACCAACAACCAAGGGACCAACTCAACCAACGACCTTCCTTCTTTCTTTGCAACCAGCCAACGAACCCACCGAACTCTCTCAGCCTACCAACCACTGAACTCCCCATCTCTCTCACACTACCCTGAGGATGGTGTCGTAATTTATAGATCCCCAAAGTCGGGGAGGGGCCTTGGCGAAGCTGACGTCACCATCCGCCCTGATTGGACAGGGCCTTCATGGGGTCCGCCCTTTCTGGGCGGGATTTCGGCCAGGCCGGGAAAGCCCGCCCACTCCACGTGTATTTGAGGAACGTGGACGGTGGTACGGCCAATATTGAATTGGAACGTTTGGGGAAGCCGAAAAGGAACTGCGGACGTGAAGATTCTGCCTCGGAAAACCGAGGCTCCGGAGACAGCACATGGACAATGGTGCGCTGTGGCTAGCGAACCGAGGGCTGCAAACGCTATGGTACCGTTTATCGTAATGGAGGGGATATAAAGATTTATTAATCTAACTAAAAAAACATCGCAACGCACCCCCTTTTGCTTTCCCACTACACACAAGGAGGGGTTCTATCTGCACATATACTTAATGGCATAACTAACTACGGGACAACTGTATGTTTGTATGCATATGGTTCCTAGAACCGTAACAACATCCTTGAGGCTTGGAAGCTCTTATTCTTGATCCCATTCTCAACTGGAGAAATATGACAGAGTCTCTTTAAGAGGAAGTTTCTCTGAGATGAATATCGATAATATAATGGGGCAAAAGGTAAAATAACTTAAAGGAGATTTTATTTTTGCAATTATTTCACCAATTCTTCCGAAAGACCATTGTTACTCTTAACAAGATGCTACAGCAGAGCTGCCTTTGCATGCAATGCATATCAGAGTCCATTATAAGCATATTGGAGTGTTTGCTGTTTGTTCTCATGTTGTGATGAGGTTTTATAACTAAAAACTTAAGTCTAAATCCTCAGCTTTGCTGAACAACCACCTGGTGAACAACATACATTGTGCCGAAGCTGTTATTGGTAACACCCTGGTGGAGACCAAGGAAGGCAACCAGATGGTCTTAGGCTGCAACGGTGACTCCTTGACCATCAACGGAAAGCCCATCGTGGACAAGAAAGACCTTGTTGCCAAGAATGGAGTTGTGCATACAATCAGTGATGTTATGGTTCCTCACTCAGGTATTCCATGCAGAACCTCAGCACATTCACTCAAAGTGTTTCCATCATATTTATATTACGCACCACATTATTAAAAGAGATTAAACCACAAATTGATTGATTCTGCTCCTCCACCCACTCGAATAGCTTGTCGGCAGCTGTCGTTGCATGAAGTGAAACAATATTTGTCTCGTTTCTGTCATGCAGCAAAGACTGCATTGGAACTGGCAAAATCATCTGGAGCGAAACAGTTTGTGGACATGTTCGCTGAGGCCGGAATAGGGGACGCCATTAAAGATGATGAAAAACACACCTTCCTCGCTCCTAGTGATGACTCTTTTAAGGGTTCGTTGTTCATCGAGTGTGACTTTATTCAAAATTATCAGAGCACATTTGACAGTATACATCTTGATACATGAATCATAAACTGATGTTGCCACAAAACCACAAGAAACTCCTTTAATGATAGAACTCCTCAACACACATGGCCATAAGGAAAACCAAAGAGGGTTTGGCAGCCACAGTGTAGTCTTCCAACTGGCAACCACTGGCAAAGCATCAAAAAATGTTATACAGGGTGGTGCAGAGCCGAATGACACATTTGGATATGCGATATTTTTTTCAAGAGCAAGAGAGGGATGAAATGAAACACACTTAGTTTATGTTCAAAGCTTGCAATTTTATTATTTATGGTAGATAACATCAGGAAGGTGTTATCTACCATAAACCAGTTGCAGTGCATTGTCTTCGATGCTCCACAAAATTATCAAAAACTCAGCACAACAGATTTTGATCTTGATTGATGACAGCAATTTCAGCTTGAATTGCACATTTCAGCTCCTGTGTTGTGTGTGGATGATTCCTGTATACACGTTCTTTGAGATATCCCCATAAGAAGTCTGGGATCTTGAGGTCAGGGGAACGTGCTGGCCAGGGGACGGCTCCCAAACGTGAAATAACCTGATGAAAGAGATTGTGGACCACGTCCATACTGCATCCATACTCCTTATTGTTAGAAGTTGAGCTTGTTGTAATCAACACCAAGTGCTTAAAATGGCATTAAATCCTCTCTTGCTTGGTGTGTAGCCACACCCCCGAAACCCCACCCCTCAGACAGGAGAGCAGTCTGAAATGTGTCAGTCGGCTCTGCACCACCCCACTAGATCTGTAAAATCTATTGGAAGTGTCATGAAACATTTCCATTTTGTTATAGATTTGTCTGGGCCTGAAAGATCCTTTTTTCTTTCCTCTTCCTTTTTGTTGTTGTTGTTGTTGTTGTTGTTCGTGTTGTTGCAGACACACCCATGGAAGAGTTGTCTTCTAATCTAAAATTTGTGCTCAAAAACCACATCCTGAAGAAAAAGGTTTCCATTTACCAGCTCTATAACGGTCAAAAGTTGGAAAACGAGAACGGCAAGAAACTCCGTGTCTTCATGTATCGCAAGGTAAACGTTAGCGTGAGTAAACGACAGTGTATCTAATGGAAGTGATACAGCCAAATCACATCTACATATCTGTAGTTTTCCTTCACAACCATCTTTGCAGATCATCTGGCTAGTTGTCAGTGATCATCAAACATAGTAAAATAGCACCATTGATAGTGTTTCTTAAATATATGTCCAATGTCTGCCGTATCGAAATAAACTGACCCTCGCTGTATCCCACAATTCTTTCTGGTAAAGATGTCATGACTTCAATATGTTTGCTGGGCATCTGGGGGCATAAGGGAACGAGGTGGGCAAATTTTTTTTTAACAAACACAAACACACATAGTGATCAGTGACAGTAGAAGAGATAAGGAGTGCATTGAGGAGGAACCATGATCTGGAGATGGGGAGCAGTCTTCAAAGAGCATGAGACAACAGATGCAGAGAGTCGGTTTCACAGACAGGAATTTTCTTCTTCAAACTTTGTTCAGACTCACTCCATCTTTCGTCTGTCCATGTCCCAACTACCTCCCTTTACCCTCATTGAATAAAGCTTGCTTTCATGCTGCTGGTTTTGAATTTATGGAGTTGGTAGCAGGATTAGGATGCTGGGTGGTGTGACATCATCAGCTCACAATGACATGGGAAACTGCCATTTGCCTTGCTCTTAAAAAAATGTCTTGAATTACTCACTTTAAAGCTCATGACTCCAAGATAAGATGTCTACATTATTCTTTAATTTGTTTGGTCGACATATATAAGGTCCCTGTTTTTCAGTTAAAGTCCATGAGAGTCGAAAGCACAACAGTGGCCGATGCAGTAGTACACGCACTGCTTGTAACCTCTTATAATCCCACGACACGTTATGCAAGGTAAAGTTTCTTCAAGTATGAAGTCGGTATTGACCCCAAAGGATCTGTTTGCCTGCAGTCCATATGCATTGAGAATTCGTGCGTCGCCAAAAAGGGCATGGAAACCCGAACTGGACAACTATACATCGTGAAGAACCTCATACGACTACCTGAAAAAACTCTGATGAATGACTTGGAGGACAAGAAGGAGTTCAGGTAAGTTGGATGAAACAATCACAAGTGATTTATTTGAGGTATTAGGGGAGCTCAGAGGTTGCATACTCACCTATTTAATATCTAGTCTGAGTTATACCCCCAGCAGAATAGTGTCTGATGACAAACTGTTGTCCCAGGACTTCTCAGGCAAGATGTTGCATCATGAAGTGCATGGTCAATTTTTGGATAGAATGTTAATCCTGCTGTCCAATCTGATAGCACTTGCTTAAGGATATTAAATATCCTACAATGCTTTTTGGAAAGCATAAACCATTGTGTGCTGGTGAATATTAATTGGGATGGAGAAGCAAGAATCGTTCATGAAGGCCTTGAGAAAAGAAATGACTGAGGGATTCCTTTCATGGCCCACCCATGCTGACTGGATCAAATGGACATTTGAAGCTATTTCATCCAATTAAAGTCTCAAATGCATTCACTCACCGCAATTCAACCCCCAAAAACAATTTCAATTCAACCAGTCAGCCCAATCAGTGTTGCGCTGTGAAAAAGCCTCACGTAAACCATACTACAAAATTATTATGATGTCCATATTACTTATAATGATGTGAAAAAGTCCTGAAACTCTGATGCTCTCAATCCCACAGCACGCTGATTGAACTTCTCAGATTGACTGGCTTGGACAGGAAGTTGAGCGATCCAACTGGTTCCTATACCCTGTTTGCCCCGACAAACAAAGCATTCCTGGCATTGGGAAGGCGTAGGCTAAACCAACTGAAAGGTAAAAACGAAAGTTTGCAAATTATGTATGTTCCCTCCTTGAACTGCAGTACATTTGAAGTCCATTGATGTGTTAAGAATGCAAATGGCAGCATTTTCATCCCTCCTTTGTTTCTCTGTTCCCTCTTTACCATGCTTTCTCTTATTCTTCACTCCCATATCCTCCAAATCTCCTCTGTTAGACTCCTCTGTCCTCTTCTAAAATTCCTTTTTCTCAGTATTCCTCCTTTCCCTGAATACAAAATATGTAGATAGCAACTTGTGTTATCAGTTGTGTCTCTGCTAGTCATGGTTCCCTGAAATGGTTGTGATTTGGAGAGATAGTTTTCAGCTGGAAATCTCAAAATCCTTTTTTTCATAGAGTTGTGTAGGTTCAGCTTAATCCAATCTTTATAAGGTCTCTCAGAATCCCTTGTTGATTGATGTTACCTCCGCCACCAAAGGTGGACAGAGGTTGTGTTTTCACCCCTGTCTGATTTGTCTGTGAGCAGGATATCTCAAAAAGTTATAGACGAATTCAGACAAAAGTTGTAGGACAGGGTGGGTGGGTGACAAGGAAGAGCTGATAAGATTTTGGTGAAGATCTGGATCCGGATAATAGAATTTTTCAAGTGCTTCTTCACGATTGAGTGAAAGGGCCAAAAACGATATTGTAGCATGATGTCTCAAAAGGTTATGCACGGATTCGGATGAAAATTGGTGTGGGAGTTGGGTAGGTGACAAGTACAAGCCAATTGTATTTTGGATAGGTACAGATACAGATCCAGCCCATCATTGGACTACTAAACGTAAACTGTTCAGCCTGGGGGAGGTATGCACTCCACCGAGTGCCTTTCTCGTTTAAACTGAAGTCAAAAGTTTTGACTCAATATTTTGCTATTTAATCTGTACCAGGGTTTATTATTTTGCTCACATTGAAACGTTCTGTTTTTCTGAAACAAAGCTGGATATGTGCCATTAATTTTTTTTATTTGCAATAATGGTGAAGTCTTGACCCCTTCCACCCCCCACCAAATTTTTCCACTTATAAGCTCCCTCAATGCTATCTCTTTGCAACCAACTTTCTCTACTTTCCTCATTCTTCCAACTCTCCGACACTCTTTTATCACACGTAATAATACCCCTTCCCTTTTTTTTTCCGATCCTTTTACTCAATTTTCTTTTCTTAATTCCCCCTTTCCAGGATGCACGCACAACTCAGAGATGGCCCCTTCTACAAAATAATCTGATGCATTTGGAGTACAGTCAATTCGATGTTATGATGTAAATCCTTTGATGTTTCTTATGTCCTCTGTGAACGCAAAAATAAAAGGGTTTGCAACTGATTAACAGATTATTTAACCTCTAATTTATCCATTCATTCATTGTTCCAGATGTTACCTGATAATCCTATTTATTATTATTTATTAAACATTGTCCCTCAACCCAAAGCCCATTAGAAATATAATGTTGTTTTCCTCCGGATATTAAATAGTTAATGTTGTTTTCCTCTGGATCCTCCACCATGGCTGGTGTGTTTGTAATTGTGCTTTCAAATTTTGTCAACAGAAACATGGCCCAAGCTGTCGTAAATGCTTATACCGGCTGTTTCCCCTTAAATACCCGCTTCCACCCCTTATAGTTCCCCTTTTCCTACACTCTTCTGCTCCTTCCTGTCATTCTCTTCGCTCTCTACCTTCATCCAAAAGCTCATATATTCACCTTCCCCACTGGCCTTTCCCTGTCCCTCCTTTCCCCCTACTCTCCCACTCATTTCTGTCACTTTCTCCTCTCCCCCACCCCCTCCCTTGTCAAATGCTCCCAACTCCTCAATTCCAAAACTCTTCCTTCTCTCAGTTTGGGTCTCAAACATTAAAGGGTTTCAAACTGACTTTCCAGATCCTCCGCGTAGGTAGCTCAGCATCTCCAAATATTATCTGTCTAACAAAATGTTCTCATTATACAGGATGCTCCGAAATAATCCGTATCCCTCCCGGATTACTCCCTCCTGCACTTTGATACTCCTGGTAGTGGTGTTACTGTGTGTTTGTGCCCCCCTCTTTTATTCCTAAGATTATTATTCTTCATTTTTTTTATTCCTCCAGCTGTACCATTTAACATACCAACCCCAGTACACTGATATGTGTATCGAGGCAAAACCTAGAAAGCAGCTCACGGTCGCAACACCTGGAAGTGAAATCCTGCAAATGAGAGCCAAGTGTCCCTGGCCATCACCCGCATGTAGTGTTACATTGGCTGGAGCCTAATGTCAGGCTTAGTTGAGGAGAAATACTTCTCAAACCTCTCAACATTTTCCAAAGCCGAATGGGCCTAGTGAAGTTTTCCATCTGTACAGACTCCTCTTCAATCTATTCACTCCACAAAGATGAAGCCATGATGGATGCTGCTCGTGATAAAGCTGACTGTGTTGATACTTTCTTGACAGAAAAGGTCAAGGTCCCTGATCCCTTGATTCCTTCCCCACCCTACTCCTCATCATCATTGTATCACAGACCTTTATCTCCCACGAAGGTTGATAAGTTCCAAGTAAATCTTAATACCTCCTCAGCAACTTAACTGAATGGTATTAGCACTGTAATCATAAAAATCTGTGATTCTGTCTTACCTTCTTCATAGATAGAGCTCAGCCTCTCTCCATCATAAGCAGGGTGATGGAATGTGTCGTAGCTACAAGCCTCAAGTTTAATCTCTTCTCTAACTCTGATCTCAGATCATTAGTTCAGTTTCTGCCCCAGATATTCCACTCTGGACCATGTTGCTTCTTTGAACTCAACAATGGATGGATGCCCTGAATCACAAACAAAATGTCAGGGCTATCTCTTTGAACATTTGTCATGCCTTCAGTAGCCATGCTTTCCAAGCTGTATCGACCTCACCGATATGGATAAACTTCACGCAAAAACAAAAATACTTCCCCTCCAACATGATTTTGACATCGGGGGCACACACTTCATTGATGCCACCCAGATACCAGAACACCCATTTCACCACTTACTCACTTACCCACCTCCTCAAGACCTCACCAGCAACTTACGATGACAAAATCTCAAACTTGTCACTTTCACCCCCAAACACATCTCAGGAAAATATTCACAATCACATTACCGGTACAGCTTTGCACCAACAGAACAACAATACAATACTTAATGAACCACGCTTCGTGATCCACGCATCCGAACAAACCCTTCCACACTCCCGCAGAGTAACACTAGTCAGACTCTGTTGTGGTTCTTCCCCACACTCACAACATAACACAAAATCGATCCAACTCAGGACCAGCTCTGCCAACACTGTCACCTTGAACTCGACACCATACACTGTCTCATCACAACTTTCCCTCAACTCACAATGTAGACAACTCTTCAATATCTATTCTCTTTATGATCTTTGGGACCACAGGCTTCCAGTGAAGATGGCAGTGGCTACTTGATGATGATGATGACAATGATGTGTACGACTATGCTGATGACTCCACGATGAGCAGAATAGTACCCCACACATCGAACAGACGTCAAGGCTATCGTGCAGATCTGCACAAAATGAATCTATTGTCCACTACCTGTAACATGAATTTGTTTTCAATGCAAGAAAGTCCCATGGACGCACTAAGTCCCGACATAAATCCTCCACTCCACTTCTATGAGCAACCTCTGGGAGAGGTGTAGTCTGTTGAGCTACTTGGCCTCACTATCATTCCATAATTTGTCCTTGGCACAGTAGATTACCAAATTGGCCTCTTAGGGTATTCTTTACACAGCCAACTCAATTCTGAACCTTCCACAGCTCATTATGGTGGACAAGGCCTAGAGTTCCCCATGCTCTGCGAGTGCAGATATTTACCATCTTGCTCCTGTGATGACAGTTAAATCCAAGACGATTCAAGTTATTGGCACTAATTGACAGGAAGTCAAGTTCCTGGGTCTGCTTTTTGCTCGTTGCGGGTATATTGATAGCCTTTCAGTACTTTACTGCATCTCTCATGGTTTTGCTCCACATACCCTTTCTTCCCTTTGCCCATCCCTCTTCTTCCCTCATAAAAGTTGCATTCCTTCTTCTAGAAACCCACACTTTGTTATCTTCGCCTCCTCAATCCAATCCTTCCTTCCATGTCCAAGCTTGATGACTGCCTCCATTCCTTATTGCCACGTTTTTCTCCTTTTGTCTGGTTCTCGTGCTTCCCCTCCAGTCCTTCAAGAATGTTGCCCACTGCCACCTTGTGATTTCTCCCAGAGCTGCTGCTGAGTTATTCTACTCTCACATACCCCTCACTCTTTTCCTCCCCATCACTCCCCTTTTCTACTGCAGTGCACCTGTGAGTTTCTGTCCACTGGCCTATCCCCCACCTCACGTGTCAATCTGTCCTCCACCTCTCTATCA
This sequence comes from Eptatretus atami, assembly GCA_035128595.1. Taxonomy (NCBI): domain Eukaryota; kingdom Metazoa; phylum Chordata; class Myxini; order Myxiniformes; family Myxinidae; genus Eptatretus; species Eptatretus atami. The sequence continues at coordinate 25,208,123 of CM068964.1, read as the reverse complement.
ATCTGTTCATCCACCACCATCCATCGCTTATCCCTTCCATGAGCCTTGACTTCTGTAGAAAAAGGTCTAAGGCTCATAGGAGAGTGAATACACATATGACAAGGACATTAGGAGACAGGATTAATCAACACAGTAGAGTAAATGGGATTTGAACCTGGTATCCCAGCGAGATGAACAGGGTCATCAGAGGGGAGCTGCCAAAGAAGCCAACTTATCACTTGCTTCATGATGCTGCCAGTTACAAGAGACTAACAGTTATAATAAAAAAATATATATGATGATGTTGATGAAGAGGGCAGCTATTGTTATCAAAGAGTGACCAATGGAATATGAAAAATTGAAAATATTATTATTGTGCCAGGGTGATGAAGCAAGAGGCTCCTTGTTTGTTTGAGACCAGCTTTTCACAATGAACACACACAGAATCCCAGCGGTCTCCTCCCCAAGCTATTATCCCAGTCTGTTTGTTTGGTTTTCTACCGAGTGAAACCAGACACTCAGAATAGCTAACAAACAGACCGATGGGAGTGGAAATTTTTCACAAGTACTCGTCCAAATCAAAATATATGTGGTTTGTGACAAGTGAGTGTTTATTTTGTAAGAGTCATCAGATGTTCCATCGGTTTCTCATTACGTAGTTAAGTCTGTTTTCCCCACAACTACGTTTTTTGCTTTTTATCCATTATGGTGACCCCGATCAAGCTACGTGCAAATTATGAGCCTCCAGGAGTAGATCATATGAGATATTGGTTACCATAGATGTTATACTTGATGCTGTACATCTTTCTCTCTGTCTCTCTCTCTGTCTCTCTCTGTCTCTCTCTGTCTCTCTCTGTCTCTCTCTGTCTCTCTCCATCTCTCTCTCTCTAGGAAATCTCAAAGAACTGGAAGCCTTCTTGAGGTTCCACTTATCAGGTGGTGTGGTTGTGAGAGGAGGCATCAACAGTGGCCTTACTAACATCCTGAAGACGCTTCATGGCGGCACTGTGCATCTCACCTCAGTAAGGCCTGTTCCACACTTTATCTGACATTATATATTGAGAGAACCTTTCATGTCATACAATTTCTGACAGGATGGTGCAGAGGTAGCAAACTTCCCTTTAAAGCGTCTAGCCTAAGTTTGAGTCCTGACCAGACTATAAACTGTCGGATTGGTGCTTTTCAGGCAGGTTATGCATCGCAAAGTTGCCCCCCCCCCCCCCATTAAGGTTGATATCCCGTCTGCTCGTATTAGTTGGTGAACATTAAAGATCTTAAGGTGTCTTTTGCAAAGAGTTGGGCGAGTTATCACTGGTATGCTGAACAAATTAAAAATTCCTGCCTAAATTAACTTCAGACGAATGTCAGGCATGACCTGTTGGTTCATGAAAGACTTGGGACAAAAAGGTGCCCTGGTTTCACAGGAAGGTGGGAATAATTGAGGGCATTGTAGTAGTAGTAGTAGTAGTAGTAGTAGTAGTATTCTAGTTCCAAGTTCTTTGTCTCTGTGCTAAATACTGACTGGTTACATGGTCTTATAGTTCTACAGCTTAATATCCAAACTGTTCTTCACATTCTGTCACTGTTATGGATATTCCTACTCACCTTAGAAGTGTCTCATCCCAGGTTGGTATTCTCTGCAAAATCTGACAAAAGCTGCCTTGTGATGCAGCATTAGCAGAGTGAAGCATACCATCTTCAAAAATTGAGACGTTATGCCGTCTGTCCTGTTTGTAATCATGTGGATGTTAAAGTTTTCAATGTATGTCTGCCAGAGCAGGCCAGGCAATATGCCAGTGTCATGGGAAGTATTACAAGTGCCCATAATGAACTATTCCTACATTTCAACTGAATTGTTCAATTTGACCTCAACTTTATGGTTATATATTTGGTTAGCTTTCTAACCATCCTCAAAAGTATGACGAACTACAGGCATTTGATTGAGCGTGGGTGGCGGGAGTGTGGCTCGTGAAGGATGTATATATATAGATATATATATATATATGTATAAAAGCTCTTTCTAACCACTGACTCACTGACTGACTGATATTAAAGATCGGTACCTTCTGGGTGACATAGAAAGCTGAAATTTTGTGTGCCGATGGACATCGAAGCCATTACACCAGAAAAAAAAAATCACAGAATCATCAGACAACATCCATAAATGAAAATATAAATAAATTAAAAAAAAATTAAAAAAAATGCAGTTGAGTGACCCGAGACAATGGGGAAAAAACGGCTCATATGCTTACACAATGTGTAAGTACACCCCGCTAGTACATATATATATACATACATACAGACATATACATACCTATATAAAACACAGTGTGTATTTGTCTGTCCCCTTTCATAAGGACGATTTGAGTAGGGTTTTGAAGGCCAATCTTTTAACACGACTGTGTGTTCACGGCGGTCTATTTTTCAGGATAAAAAACAATTTGATAAACATTTTTCATACAAGAGTAATTATGTCTCTTTTATTAGAATTGTAGATGGTGACTTGCAACTGGGCATCAGCGGCAGTGTACAGAAGCCATTTTAAACATAACAATAACTACAAGGCACAGAGAGGTGAAACTCGCTGCACGTGATGTGCAATGTGTGCAGAGTAAAACGAGTGTTCATTTTTGTCTGCAGGATATCTAATAAATAAAGAAGATATAAGCACAACTGACGTTAGGCTGAGGCTTCAGACTTTGGCATGCTCACGAGGCTGGACCGTGGACAGGCCCTCGCTGCTCCAATGGTTGGCAGTGAGTGTCCCTGAAGTAGCAGGGGGAAGAGAGTGGCATCTCTATATGTGGGAGAATTGCATGCTCAGCCTGTGGGCCACCCAGCTTGCTCAGATGGCGAGCATTGGTGGTACAGTTTACCAGTGGACCTGGATTTTATCCCTGGTCTGGCTGTGGAATTTTCCCACATATACATATGTTTGTTTCAGATATATATATATATATATATGTCTGGATTTTGGATTGGGGACAATCTGAGATGGTGGTGAACACAGCTATCCTGAACACCTGGAGGGAAGAATGAGATTAAGAGAAAGTTGGTTCAATAGGTGGGGGGGGGGGGGGGGGGAAATGATTGAGTGGAGGTGAGCAATATCCTGGATTTATATATGTGTATCAAAATCAAAGTCTGTAGAGTCGATTTAATGCAGTGATCCTGATGGCAACTATACAGGTCTCCATTTTCTCCTTTTTTATCTTCATCAACGCTGATGTGTGAACGTGATATCCACCTTGCAGAAGGATGGAAACATGATGATTGGCAGGACAAAAGTGATGGAATCAGATCTCATGTCTACCAACGGTGTTATTCACGTCATTGATGTCCCTCTTACACCTAGAGGTAGGAGTTTTACATTTAAATATGACTTCATGTATTGAGAGTTTGAAAAATTAGTTTATGAGCTGGAACAGTTCACACATGACTCGTCATAACATTGTGCTAACAAGATTTTCCAAAGTGAGCAAACCCTTTGTTTTGGTTTGATTCCTGGCCCACCTATAAACTTGAGGTGCTTCGCAAACACGATGTCGCAACAACCAGAATGCTGTCCTTGGAGAGATGTTAAGCCGACTATCCTCGCATTAATTTGTGGACATTACCCATTACATTATATGTTTTTCAAAGAGTGGTCCATTATGTGACAGTACTCTTGTCAAATTACAAATTCATACACACCTGTAAGATGCTGTTTCTGCACTGCAACAACTTACAATGGTTGGCGTATCAACCTTTTCAGGGTTAATTCCCAACTATGAAATCATTATCGACCAATCATGGACTGTCTCTATGCCTTCTGGTATGGGATGAGAAATAATAATAGTAATAATAACTTATAACATCGGTAACAAAATAACAACAAAGTTTGCTTCTGTTTTATTCTGCCCGTACGATTCCCAGGGAAACAGGATTTTGTGTCAGAGATCGACAGAACTGTGAACCCGGCAAGTAATCCCGACATTACAAGGCAAAGTGTTGCTTCCCGATCATAAAATGATCAATGTGATAATTGTATACCAAGTGCTGATGATGCTGTGTCTTTCAGGGAAGTAAGAAGACTTCCATCATCACATCAGGTCGGTCTTTCAACCACTTTAACGGACATATTCTATGCGTGCAATGACATTCTTTTTGTACCAGTGATTTTGCAAGACTTGAAACGTTGTATTTCAATGTTAAACTAACCCCATCCAGAAATTAGACCATCTACCACCAGGGTGGTGATTGTGAAAAAGACCATCACTAACCCTGATGGATCTACCAGCGTACAAACATACAGGCTTGAGGGTGATGACATTGAGGAACAGCTTCGCAGGCTGGCCATGGAAGGTAGGTTTGGATAAATTCACTTAATTTGGCTTCACACGAAATGTGCAAAGCAATTTGATTGCCTTTGGTTCAACAAAGAGCTAAAGAAGCACTCCTGGGATCTTGTGTTCAACTCCTAATGTAGTTTCTGTTCACCATTTACCCTTTCTGATTTGGTCTTGTATGATGTCATCACACACTTTTTTTAAAATCCGGTAACGGGATGTCAGATGTATCTCGGAAAAGTTTGGAACAACTTTATAAACATGTAGAATGGGTGCATTAAATGCTAAAACGAATGGAGTGACTAATTGCCTTGAGTGGTGGATTTCATCTCCACAGGGAGGTCACACTCAGTGAAAATCATGGTGGAAGGCAACCGAGATATCCCAAGTGAAATTCTCCGGCTGATAGAGCAAGGTATTCTCTCCGGCTGATTCTCTCCAATGAAACAACCCATTCTTATCAATTATCATATTACTGATATCCGAATATTTTAAATTCTCAATCCTGAAATCGATTCGGACTCATGATCCGAGATCACAAAGCAGAGCCAAACATGTTGTGTAGTTGGAATACTTTCTGTCTATTTGGCTCACCAAAATCCCCATGGACCAATTGCTTGCAGGTGGAGGTCGATACTCCAAAATAACTAAGATCCTCACTGGTGAGACAACCTTAGGCGGAACTATGGTCAATGTGACAATCACCACAGTGGACGCCGATGGCACAACTAGCGAACAGATGCATCGACTGGAAGGTGATAACATTGAAGAAAGGCTGCAAAGACTCACAAGGAGAGGTGAATCTAAGCATCGTACACAGAAGAAGCTCTTTACCCTGAAGGTTCAATCTTATGGATCAACTTATAATTTGTTGTTATCTGAAAATCTGTGTGCAACTTCCCTATAACACACATAGTTGAGTAATTCATAACTGCCTCAACAATTTGCAACACCTCGAAAGGACAACTGCAGTTATCTTCCAACACTTGAGCACCTCGTTGGATGACATCAATGCCTATTTATACCTCTCACACAGTTTGTTCTAACGTCATCCTCATTTTCCTTTCCTCCAAGAGATCTATCAACGTATTGCATGTTGTAGAATTTTTTTCCCCCTGAACCCTACCCCATATACGTACACCCCCATTTCCAACCTCCTCCCCTTACTGCTACCTCTTCCAAGTCCCCTTTCCCTTTTATCCTTCTTCCTCTCAAACTCTAACCCAAACCCTTCCTTTTTTTCTCCCAGTCTCCACTCCCATCCCTTCCTTGTCATTTTTTTTTCCAGTTTACATTCCCCCCCCCCCCCCCCCAATGCTCTACTGTAGCTGAACCCTTGATAATTTCCCATTCTTCATATATTCGGGTCAAAACAGATTACAATGGCTTTATTCGAATCATGTGATTTGATGATGTTACTTTTTAAACCAAATTATCACTAAATTTGTTTGACCTTGAGATGCCAGATACAGTGACAACTGTAGACACCAGCTCAAAGTTGATATTCATATCATATCTTCATTGATTATTTATCACTCTAGGAAGAATCACCTCCAGTTTTGAACAGGTAAATTGTGATTGCCCTTTTTTGAGATAAAACTCAGCAATGCCGCTGTAACGGCTAACGAGTTGTTTGTTGTGAACTTGCAGGACAACCCAATATCAAGAGCATTGTGATCAAGGGAGTTGGTCATCTGTCAAGAGAACTGCAAAGAATCATTGAGAGTAGTAAGTGCAAACACCTTTTAATCCGTTCATGATGATTCTCTTCCCGTGACCTCCTTCACAACCTCGTTTTCTTTCAACGAATAGTCCTTGTTGGCATTGTGTAAGCTTTGATGTGGTTTTCAAAGTTGTGCAGTTATCAAACACGAAGTTAACAACCCTTGATGTCTACAGGTGCAACATACTATTCACAGATAACTAGGGTCCTGCCAGGGAAGCCAGCCATGGGGAGCCATGTACTTACTGTGAATAAAAGAATCGTAAATCGTGATGGTACAACCCGCGAACGGACTTACCGCCTGGAAGGAACCGGTATTGAGCAACAGCTGCGCAGGATCAAGGAAGAAGGCAAGTTTGGGAAATAATTCTCAATGGTTATCTGTTAAAGGACATGTGACACAAATGTTAGTTTCAAACCAAGCATAGGTACTGAAAATACAATAATACCAAAGGAAGGAATTTTGTGTTATACAAACTTCCATCATTTCCTTATCTAAAGAGAGATTCTTTATTATTTTTTGCATGATGGTATTCAAGCAATACTGTAAATGGTGACGTGTTATATTGTGTGATGGACTTGAATCATACTGACCAGTGTGTGTGAATGAAGACGACCATCTCATATCTCCCACCCACCCTCTCCCCTCCCATCCAAAACCTTGACCTTTTCTACCCCTGTTAATCCACCCCAAACCCACCTCATTCAAATTCCCTGTGTTCCTTCCTGGAAGTCCCTGTAGTGCCCATCTTGTTTACCCTGTGTACCCCACCTCATCCCTCTCCCTTCCATAGATCTCCTAATGTCTGTTCCATACTGTTGTGCTTCCCTCTCCCACCCCTCTTGTCTCCTCCCTTTCTTATATGTTGTGTGTGTTAGCTCTTATATCAGCCTCGATAAAGTATACAAGAAAAAAAAAAAGGATGGCGAATGCTGCCGACAGCATGCAATTGCTCAGGGAAGATTTGACCATTTATAGCCTCGACCTAACAGCGTCCCTTGAGGATTTTTTAAGTTGATAGCATTGAACAGGAAGTATAGTGGGGTGGCAACCATCCCCGAAACGATTGCTTCATGCATATTGCAGGTAATTATTCTCAGGTGATAAAGACAATGTGAAATTTGATGGCAAAACTAACGTACAAAAACAACAGCTAAATGGTACAGATTTCACGAGGGAATTTCAAAAACATAACTTTGTGCTTTTAAATATTTCAGTGTTGGGAATTACATTTGAAGGCAAACTGATGGCTTCTCTTTTTTTGATGGTTCAGAAGTGGATACATATATCACATCCAACTTGCATGGATTCGAGGGGGTATCCACTGTACATACATCTTTCGGGCATGTTGTTTGTTGTGTACGGATGAGATGTCAAGAGCCTCCGGTAGATTGGGGCCTTCGAACATTCCCAATCCCCTCACTCCGCATATTATGCATGTATCCTCTTCCCACTCGACCGCCATCGACAAGGAAAAATGTAACTTAAATGTTAAATGCAGTTTAGCATTTTGTATAATCACCCTTGTACTGCATTTATGATGGTTGAATATACAGAATTTTTTATGGTGTATAAACAACTGAACTCTTCCCTTCAACTCCCCCCCCCCCCAAACCTCAACTATCTCCAGGACAGCAAGGCTCTATACATATCAGGGTGGAAGGAGAGGGCAAGCTGCCAGAAGAATTGAGGCGTTTGATCGAATCCAGTGAGTCAACACACCTGTCCTGAGAAAATTGATTTGCGTCACGCTTGTGCCTTACAGATGAGATAAAATGCATTTATTTACAAAAATTATTCCAGCTTGATGACAGTCATGCCATGATAAGCAGCTCCGCCATATCCAATGAAGCCTCAAAATAATTCAAGCTCCCGAGGCGAAATACCTGTAAATTTAGGGAGGAGTTCTGACGGGTTGGAGAATAATCTCAGGAAAGCATGTCAGCACATAACTCTGAAACCTAAGCAAGGATGAAGGAGCACCAGGTACAAAGTCAGCAAACGTCAGATTGACCGGTTAATTCAATGTGAATCACTAACCATAAAGACTCTCTACTGTTTGGTCTCGATGAAGATGCTGTGGTTAATTGCGAGGTTATTACTCATCAACTTCAGAAGACAATTTCATATTATTACCAACAATGTGTACTGTAGCTATACCAGTGTGCAAAGAACCATCAATCACCATGTTATTACCAGATCTTTCTTTACACATGTGTCTGTAATTCATTTAATTAGCAAAATCCCAAACAATCGTGAAATAGATTACACATACATAAGATAATATAAATGGATATAAAAAATTTGTGAAGCCCATAGTAATAGACCCCTTGAGATAATTATACGAGGTCAATTAGAGCAGCACTTGACAGTGTGCACACCTCTGCCCGGTTGAACAGTTTACGTTTTGTGGCCTACTGAAAGGCTGGATCCAGATCCGGATCTTCACCAAAATCAAATCAATTTGACCTTGCACCACCATCCCCACAACTGCTCCAAGTTTCATCCAAATCTGTCCATTACTGTTTGAGATATCCTGTTCACAGACAGACAGACAAATAGGTGTGAAAACATAACCACCGTCCACCTTCGGTGGCAGAGGTAACCATTTATTGTTCTTTTAAAATAAAACTGCTTGTTTGAGTAACAGAAGCATCAAATAAGGATGCGAAAGATAGGCCATGGTGAACGTTATAATGATTTTTGTTGTCACCGTGCACAGTTGCAGACGATTATGTGCAAACGTCACCGGACAATCAACCATTCCTGGGTAGCCGCAAAGCAACGGTGAAGAAAATGGTGAAGAACCCTGATGGGACGTACAGCACTCGTACGTACACCTTGGAAGGTGATGACATAGACGAACAGATCCGGAGGTTATCTGAGAGTCATCAATAAGTCCTTCTGATAAAATGGAACCGCCTTCCAGAGGTTGTGCCATCCTACTCTTCCCTCCAGGGCTTCAAGCAAGCGGTGCACGGCCATCTCATGTTAATCACCATCCTTTCCCATAATCTTTATTACCCCCATTAACCCTACCTACCCGAACACTGTTAGTTGCAGATTGCAGCGTTTGTTTCCCTCATCTCTATACCCTCTTTTACTGTTCATTCATTCCATTGCTTATGGTATCCAGGAGTTGCCCCATTGCCCTACTGTCAAGTTCATACCCTCCACCACCTTGTTCTTCCATGAGTCTCGATTTGTAGCAAGAGAGAGAGAAAAAAAATGTGGATTAAACTCCCTGCAGAGATTTATTCTGCAGGTTGTTATTCCTGTATGGCTTTTAAATCTGCTGGAAATGAACGATATATATATACATACATACATACATACATACATACATACATAAACAAACAGTGCATGCATACTTTATTTTTACATTCAAAGTTTTTATCGTGGAGATTTGCGGTCCGCTGCAATATAACTACAAAGTTTTTTGTTTTATAAAAGGATGTTGTTATGGTAATAATGATAATAATAATAATAATAATAATAATAATATGCGCTGTATTTTTTACCTCATTGCATCTGAGAATGAAATGTATAATTGCATCATATAAAATGCCTGTCCAAAGATTTATTTCAGATTACCAAGTAGTTATTCAAAGTAATCCAAAGTAAAGGTATGCTGTGCCGATAAGCTAACGATATGCTTTGGTTAGTGCCGCATGTTCTTGTATTTATCAGAAATGTAAGAAAAGAGTTCAGAGAATTTATAAATTTGATTGTTAAATCATGAAGAGCAGTTTAATAATTCTTTATTATTATCAACACAAACTATAGAGCGGAGAGTTTCACACGAATGTCAAACAATTTATCGATTTTAATGTTATTCTACCTTAATCATGTTATGGGCATTGATAAAGGATTTTGATAAGTCAAAAGAATGAATATCAGTTGGATTGTATGCTTCTTGCAACTCAAGGAGCTTATTGAGGAGAACTTGCAGGTGGGAACGTTATCGAAGAGATTTTTTTTTTTTTTGCTTTACGATGATCTTACACCTCGTTTGCACGTAAACTGTTCTAGTTCTTGAATGGCTTTAGCACTGCCTAAGTTCCACTTTCCACAAGGAAATCTCACTTTCAACCAGGCCAGAGAAGTTCCCTGGTGGGACGCCTTCCTCTCTTATGCCCTCAAGCTGAACAGTTCGTTGGAACAGTGTTGTGGTCAAGCACAACTAGCTTTCTGTAACACCAAGGAAGACAAAATTGAAAATTGCAGATTTAGCGAATCCCCTGTCGTGTTGCTTTTTTGAGATTGAAAAGCTTCTGGTACTTTGAGCAGAAGAGAATACACTAGCTGAAATGGTAGCAAGTCCAATCAATGAAATGGTGTTAATTTGCAATCTAACATGGTTGTCATCCAAAAGAACCTTAAACACATCGTTCTCAAAGCAATGTCGGGATAAAATACGGAAATACGTCTGAGCAAATGAAGAACCACAGTATGAACAAGAGAGTTAATGGAACACCTTACATCATGCAGTCTTGAGAAAAATGACATGGGAAGGATCTTTTCAACACTTCCTTTGCATTTCCGAGCATGATCCACATTCGTTTTGTTCATGAAATTTGAATAACAGGTGTGATGGCAACCATATGAAGCTGATGGGTCAAAAAGAACAACCCAGAGCTGAACCATCGGCCAACTCTTCTCAGAGAAACTGAAGATTTTGGGACGATCTTTGAAAAAAAAGATGCACTTGATTTTTCAGACGAAGTTAGTTCTATTGTTGCATTGCTAGGCACCACCATTTTGTCCGAATATCGATGTTTCCCACTGAACTGAAAATACATATAATGATCATTTCCATTCACAACACACACCACGGTGTAGCTACCGGGCGCCATCTTGGGTAGAACTAGATGCTGGGCGAAGGTGATTTCCATCATGGGTTTGCGTGTTAATTTAGAATGAAAAACGATTGCATTTTCTCACCTTTTGTGCGATAGTTTTTCAAAAGTAAACTTATCATCGTAACCATAACACTTTCCTTTATCCTCTCATTTTCACAATAAAGTTCGAGAACAAATATATGGGAGTGTGAAGAACTCGGCCCATTTTAATTGAAACTTACAAATATCAAGTCTACCCCATTTATTTCACAATGATATTGTTTTGATCAAAATTGAAAACGTGAATTTTCCTGTCGTTTTTTTTTATTACGTACCAAAATGATGCAAAAAAAAAGTGATCAAATATAGGCAACTTTATTATGTACTAACAGAGTACCCACCCCCTAGGTGTGTCAAGTTTGCACATCACTTGATGAAAAAAAAGTATACGTGTTGTCTGTGTTTTGCAAGAAGACTATAGATGTTTGTGTGCTCTTAAAAAGTTATAGATGGTCTAAAGGGGACGTTCCAATAGTAGTTAGTGTCTCAGGGGTCGAAAGGGTCCAATCTCTCAAGCATGTATAAAGGGTCTAAAAAGGTCCAAGTGGCCTAAAGCTCTAAATAGTCAAATTCAAAACTGTCCAAAGGATGGATGTTAGGGGTCGAAATGGTGTTAAGGTCTAAGGGGTCAAAAGGGACATAAGGGGTGCGAAGGTCGAAGGTTCTGGGGTCGAAAGGGTAGAAAAGCTCTCAAAGGTGAAGGGATCGAAAGTGTCGAAAAGGTCTTGAAGGTAAAAGGGGTCTTACAGATCTTTGGGGCCTAAAGGGTCTTCGGGTCTCAAACAGTTTTAAAGGGTCTGAGGAGTCTTTCAGGGTATTGGAGGTCTTAAAGGGTCTTCAAAGGGTTCTTAGCAGTCCAAAGGGTTGAAAGGTACATTGAAATAGTGCGTAATTAATGGACATATGTTTCATCAGGATGCAACTGATGTTCAAACAGTACGTAATTAATAGACATATTATTAATTCACGGACGGACCGTGTTTTTCGGTTTTATAGATACTGTACGTATTTTAGTATGATTTTGATGCCCAAATCGTTGGCAGAGTGAGCAGCCGACAGAATGTCCATGTCTGCTGCACAACGTACGTACGTGTAATTTTTTCTAACGTAAAGAATCTTCACTCTGAATAGTTTAATTACAATTGACATCACCACCTGCCATTGCCTTCACGTCACTGTATTTCTCCTGATTTAGTCACTCCAGTGAGTCGAGTAGTGCAAACCAAGATGGCGGCTACACTTTTCATGGGTTACGGTCATTCTCTGTATTTTCAGTTCAGTGATGTTCCCCCATTCTGAGAGTGCTCGGCAAATTGGATTGGTCAAGATGGCATAACATTTTCCTCAAGTACTGCTAAGCTGAAGGTTTTTTGCAAGTGCAAACATGGCGATTTGTGTTCAAGTATATAAATTGATTGAAATAAAATAAAGATTTTAACATCACAAGGGTTATACGCCCCTCGGAATGGAATACTTTGCAGTGTGAACGAGGCTTTTATATTTACGGTATTGCAGAATGCCTTTGGTATGTGGCCTGACAATAGTAATCTCCTTGAAAATAATATAAATACTAGTTTTGCATTATTGTTCTTCGAAAAGATGCATCGCTTCTCCATCTTACTATGGGCTTGGTTTCTGGCCTAGTTGAAAATGCTTTATTGTGATTTTCTTCTTCTTCTTTTAAAAAAAAAACTAAAATGGTTTTCGAATGTTAATAAAATGATCAAAAACTAATAATAAAACCTATTTTTTAAGACCAGCAAAAATGTCATTTTCTCTGCATTTGATATGATTTTTTTTTTGTAATCCACAAATGAGCTTAGACAGGTATGCACACTCACCTTGGAGCCGTCTAGTCTGCGTTCGACTTTTTAAAAATGCTCTCCTAAAGGGGCTGTCACACCTTGACGATTTAGCGAACGTATGCCGTTTTTTTACAAATTTGCCGAATACGCTGGCACAACGTCGAATACGTTATTGGTAAGTTTTGTATACGTTAGGAATACCCTGAAAAACACTGCCATAAGTCGTTGTACGCTGGCTTTAATCGTTGACTTTTGTGCTTGTACTCTCTTTTTCGAATGCTTAAAATTTACGACGTACTCGGCGTTTGGCTCACACGTTCCGCTACGCCGGCCATAAGGTTTAGGCACGTTATGCGATCGTTGACACACGTTAATTGTATGTTACTCATAAGTCGAAACACGTAGAGGTAACATTCGCGTACCCGAAACTTATTTCTAACCTATGAGTAACGTTTTGTAAGCACGCTACACAAACGTTGTTCACACTTTGCAACACGCTACTTGAAGTTCCTCATACGTCGAAACACATCAAAGTAATGTTTAGGGTACCCGTGACTTATTTATAACCTATGAATAACGTGCTTGGGAATTATTACGCTATGCATACGCTGGACTATCGTTGGGCATAGGTTGTGGACGCCTAAACACGATAAACAATCGTTGGTATAACTTATGTATAAGTTCTCGAAGCGTTCTGTGTTCATTACTAGTACATTATGCATTTGTCAAAGTCGTTTTTAATACTTTAAAAAGTAAAACCAAGAAATATTTCATCGTGGGAATGAGGAAAAAAAAATTAGCCGAAAAGAACATCGAACAATGGTGCAAAGTAGTCTCCTATTCGTGGACGATAAGAGGATCCATCATCACCCACACCCTCCCCATCACGCTCACCTACTACTACTGACATGGACCTACTACTACTACCAATACTACTACTACTACAACTACTACTACTGACATAGACATACTACTACTACTACTACTACTGACATAGACATACTACTACTACTACTGACATAGACATACCACTACTACTACTGATGTAGACATTCTACTACTACAAATGCTACTACTACAACTACTACTACTATTACTACTGTCACGCACACCAACTACTGCTAATAGTATTACTACTACTGATACTACTGGCATTGACATCTACTCAACATGGAGTCTGGAACAATGATGGGTTCCTCTTGTGAAGCCCATTTGTATGTACCAATTCCCCTAAACGCTGCCAATACGTCAGTACACGGTAGATGTAAGTTAGAAACACTTTCAGTAAGTTCTGTGGTTGTCCGGAAGACGTCAATTTAATTCGTCTACATACGACAATGTGGCGTTTTACATACGTTACAAATAGGTTCATAGCATGTTATTCAATGGTTAGATGCACGTTTTACTTAGGTTTCAAAACATGCTGCACATAGGTTAAACGCATGTTACTCTTACATTCATAGCACGGTAGCCATGGTTTTCAAGGCCAGTTATACATAGTTTCAATGCACGTTACTCATACTTTCCAAGCACGTTAAACATAGGCTAAGCTGACGTTACTCATTTGTTCAAAAGCACGTACTCAACGGTTATAAATTGGGTTTCAAGTATGGTTGCCATTAACTTGACGTGCTTCGACTTATGACTAACCTACAAGTAACGTGTGTTCGCCGTGTTAAACGATCGCGGAAACGTGCAAGAACAGATGCCAACGCATGCGAAACGTGTGAGCCTTACGTCGAGTACTACGCGCCGGCCGCACAAAACGCGCCGCCGGACGACGCCGCGCCCGCGATAACACCACCGAAACCAGCCGCCGCACAACGGAACACGAACACCGCCGGCCGGCGCCGGGCGGGCCGTGCGCGTGCGCGCCGACGGCCGCCCGGCGGCCCGACGCCGGAACGGCCGCGCCCCGGCCGGTGGCGCGTTTTCCCGAACGTACACCCGGACAGACCGCCGGCGCCCACCGACTCGCGGCCGACGTTCCACGGGGCGTTCGCGCCGGTTTGGCGCCGGACGCGCGCGTCGCGCCCGCGCGCGCGAGCGCCGGGCGTGCGCGCGGCGCGCGGCCGAAACCGAAACCGGCCGACGAACGTGTCACGCGCCGCGACGCGCGACGTTCGGACCCCGCCCCGGGGGCCGCACCGTTGCGGGGACGGCGACGAACGGGCGACCTCGCGCCCCCGTACGGTCGCGCGGCGCCGTCGTTCAACACCGGTCGCACCCGGGCAACGACTCGCGTAACTCGCCCGCGTGTAACCCCGGCTCGCCGAACGGGACGGCGCGCGGCGGTCACCCGGACCACCACGGCCGCGCGCGGCGTCGCCGCGGGTCGACGCACCCGCCGACCACCCGCGGGACCCGACCGACGCGCCGGGGTTGGCCGGGGCCCGCGCGCGGACGTACGCGCGCCCGCCACCGCCGCACCCGACGCCGGGCCGCGCCCCGTCGGCGCGCGCCCACGCCGCCCACTAACGTACGGGGCGTCGCGCGCCGGCGGCGGGACGAACCGTTCCGCCCGGGGGCGACGCGACACCGTTACGCGCGCACGGCCCGCCCCGCCGGTACGCGCCCGTCGGGGCACGCGGCCGTGCCCGCCGGTCCGACGGCGCGACGCGCGCCCGCGGCCGGACGACAACCCGATCCGCCCGTCGCAACACCCGCGGCGACGGACCGCCGGTTGTCCGCGCGCCGGCGTGCGCGCGCCCGGGCACGCCGGTTGCGCGGGCGCGCGCGCACCAGACGCCGTCGACGTCGCGGGCCGGACCGCCGGCGCCGGGGTTTGCGTCCGGCGGTACGATGGGCGCCGTGCACCCCCCGGCGGTGCGGGGACCGCCCGAGCGGGGGCTGCCCCGCGCGTGGACGCGGTACCGTCGCGTGACACCACACACGCACCACGCGACCGGCGGCGCCACCGCGCGCGTACCGACGGGACGCCGGTGCCTACCTCAGCGACGGACGCGCGTACGCGGACGGGGCCGTTTAACCGGTGAGTTACCGGGCGGACGACACCGCGTTCGTCCGAACACGCCGGGTCCAACACACCGGCCACCGGGACGCAACGTGTCGCCGCGACCGGCTACCGGGGCACTACCGCACGCGGTCCGACCCCCCGTGGAACCCACGCGCCGCACCGAAACGCCGGCGCGGCCGACAACCGCCGCCACGGGGCACGGACCGGACCCCGGGGACGCCGACGCCACGCGACACCGACGGAACCGCGGAGCCTCGTCCGCGGACGGGACGACCGGGACGTTCCCGGCGCCTACGCCGCCCGCGCCCGAACCGCCCCGGGCCGTGCGTCGCGGTTACGCACGACGGGGTCGGTACCCGCCGGGCCATATACTCGGACGGTACCACACGCCCATACGGCCGGGCACGCCGCCGCGCCGCGTTCGCGCGCGGAACCGCCGGCGGAAACCCGCCTCCCCGCCGTGCCAACGCGGCGGGTACCGAAACCCCAACCGGTGGACCGGCGCCGTCGACCGCCCGGCCACGACGCCGGCCGGCTCACCGACGCGTTGGACCGGGGGCTAACGGCGCCGGGGTCCCGACGACGCCGGTTTCCCGGTTCGCTCCGGCCGGCGCACCGACGCCGCGCGGGCGACGCCGCCTTCCCGAAACGCCCGGGCGTAAACAACCCCGGGGCCGGGGCCCGCGCCGCGCGACTACACGCACGGCGCCGCGCGCACGGCCGGGCCCCCGGGGCGCCGGGCGGACGCGGCGGCCCCGGCCGGCGGCGACGAACCCGGACGCAACGCCCCAACCGCCGCCCGGGGGGGGTCGACGCCTCCGGCCACCGCGTTCCACGCAAAGACGGGGACGTTCCGCGACCGCTAACGACGCGGCCGCGCGCGCGTTTCCCGCCGACCGCCCGGGCGCGAACGTGACGCCCGGGGCACGGGCCCGGGACTACCCGCAACGCCGGCGGCGCTCGACGGGGCAACCGCACACCCCACGCCCCGCGCCACGCGGACGGCCCGCGCGCGCCCCCGGACGGGCGGCGCCACCGGCCGCCCGCCCGCCGCCCCCACCCCGCGCCCGACCCCGTACCGCCCCGGCGTCGCCGCGCGCCGTTCGACCGAACCACGACCGTACGCCCACACCGCCACGCCCGGCCCCGTTTGGTCGCCGCGCCGACGGGGACACCCGCACGACGGGGTCACCCCCGTTCGACCAACCCCGGTCGGGGAACGTTGGCGGCCGGCCAAACACGGGGGCCCCGGCCGGCCGGGGGCGTGCGCGTCGTGCCGCCCGCGCCGGGAACGAACCGTTACGCGGGACCGCGGGCGTTGCGCGACAAAACGGGAACCGTACGTACACACGCGCTACGACGCACCGGCGGCCGCCGGCGGGCGTACTCGTGGCCGGCCGCCCCGCGCGCAACCGCGCCGTTCCCCGTCGGCGGGGGACGCGGGGGTAAACGGACCGACGCGGGTACGCGACTCGTACGCGTAGCGCGCTATCGTACCGGCGGCACCGCGACGTTAACGTACCCGTTTGTGTGCCGTCGCCGCCCCGCGCGAGGTTGCTCGCGGCGTACCGGCCGGGAACCACCCACCGGTACCATACGACGCACCCGACCGGCGGCGAACGACCCGCCGGGCGCCCCGCCCGCCCCAACCGTCGCCGCCACCGACAAACCGTACGGCGCGTCGCGCCGCCGGCCCAGCCCCGATCACGTGCGCGAACGTACGGCGGCCCGGCCCCGAACGCAACGCGGTTTTTACCCGACGCGGGGGGACGCCCGGGGGACGGCGGACGCGGACCGCCGGGCCGCGACCCGCGGTGCGCCACGTAGCGGGGGACCACCGGCCGGCCGGGTACCCGCGCGCGGCGGAACACGGGCGAACGTACGCCGCGCGGGGCCCTCAGCGTCCCCCGCGGTCCGACTACGCACGAACCGGACGCAACCGCCGCCGACGCACCGCGGCGGCCGACAACGACAACCCCGCGCGCCGGCGCGTCCCGCGACCACGTATACCACCGGGGCCCCGGGCGGGACGCGAACCTACCCGGGGGTTTCGTTTTTTTACCGGACCCGTCACACGACCGGCCCGGCGGGCGCGCGCGAAACCGTCGAACGCTCCGACGACGCCGAAAACGGAGATCCGCCCCGAAAACCGGGTAACCACGGCCGACCGCCCGCCACGGCGAATCGGGCGCCGCGTTCGGCACCCGCGCGCCCCCGTCGTCCGCCGTTTACGCGACCCCCATACTACCGGAGCGACGGCACCGCCGCCGCGCGTTACCGCCGCGCCGCCCGCCCCGCGAACGCGATCCCGTCGCCAGCGTTTAGACGGCAACGCGCCCCGACGTTCGCACCGGGACGACCGTTTTCCCGACGCACACCGCCCGAGCCGGCGCCGCGCGCACACGGGGCCCCGCGACGGCCGGCACGTACCGGCGGCCGACCGGACCGCCGTACGCGTCCCGCACGTCCCCGTCGTCGCCCGCCCGAACGGCGCGCACGCGCGTGGACCGCCGCCCACCACGTACGACGGACCGCGTCGGGGCCGCCCCCACAACATCGACCGGGAAACCCCCCGGCGTTACCCCGGACGCAGCGCCCCCGCCACGCGTCGGCCGCGACCTCGGACCCGGCGCCCCGGCTACGCGGGCGTGGCGACACCGGCGACTTCCTACCGGTTCGATCCCACGACCGCGCCGCCGGGGGCGCCAGGTCACGCGCGCGCGTCCCAAAACGACCGGGTGGCTCTCGTCGCCGACACTCACCGCGCCGCGGGTCAACGGCGCGATCGCGCCCCGCGCCGTGCGGCCGCGGCAGCACCGTAACGCCAAGTACAAAAAACCCCGTAATCGACGGCACCGGTCTTAAAATTTTCAGCATGCTTGAAATTCACGACGTATCGACGGACTAGGTAATATGCCAGCGTACTTCAAGATTCCAGCATACTCTAAAACGTTACAACACTTACCTATAGCGTATTTGACGTGTGCCTAAGCTTTCAACCCATTTTTCATAGATTAGAATGGCATTACGCCTGCGCAAAAATCGCTCAAGGTGTGGACGCAATGATTGACAATTCAAAATCCTTCGCGGGCAGTTTGATTTTCAACGGCGTCGCGGCAAGTTCTTAACAGGCCACGCCACGAGTTCCGCCGGCGAACGTTATAGCGCGCAAGGGAAGTGAAACTATCGCCTTTGTCTTAGGTTTTGAACGCCGATACAAAGGTAAGCATTCGTTGGTAAAAAGTTATGTAAACACAACGAACGTTCTGTGCCCTACTAATATTTATGCAAACCGAACCAACACGTTTTTGAAATAACGCCAAAAACTCAAAAATAAACATCAAATTTCAGCTGTACGTCACGTTTTTAGATCAATTTTTTACAGTTGCCAATTGCTGGCTTAAACGTCAAGGTCTGACAGTGGGCCCTAACGTTTTGGTGTTTCACATGCGAGGCATCGATGTGTGCTCCATCCATCGCAAGGACGTCAAGCCAGAGGACCGGTCTTCCAGCACTGGTCGTTGGTTGTTGTTAAGGTCTTCGGTGGAGGTGATAAAAAATGACATGGGAAGGACCTCTTCAACACTTTCTTTGTGATCGGTGTCTTTTGTGAAGAGTAGGCGAGTTATCACCGGCACTTTGGAACAAATCCCAAAATCTGACCAGCAGGTTCCAGACAGACTCGTGCCAGAATTGTTCTCCCCAGCTGACCCCACAAGGTAGGAATAATTGGTGGCAGTAAAGAAGTTGAAAAGGTAATCCACAAATCTTCCACAATATGGTTTTCTTGAATCATTTGCCATTCAGGTCCAAAAGTTTCGTTGCTTTCCTCTGGAAACGTTTAAGCAAAGAGAAAACCAGATCACTACTGAAAAAGCTCTTTGTTCGCTGTCCGAAAGCAAACTTTACTGGAATTCCACTGTGCTTATGGGTGTGCACTGAATTCCACTAATTTGCGATACTCGGTGAAAGCCAATTCAGTTTATGGCCACGTCCAAAGGCTTAAAATGGCATGCAGGGCCAAAATGTAATGCGATTTTTTTTTGGGGGGGGGGTGTTGAGAAGATTATTCCAATGTCATATATTTGGAGTGGTTTTGAAAATAACATTCTCGAAAATTCTAGGAGATTTTGGGTACAGTGTGGTCCATGAAACTGGCGATTCCATCGAAGCACTGCCGATTCCAATCTAGCCGATGGGAGAGGTGTCACATATTTGGATCCTGAGCCTCTCGATCTTGTATAGTCACCACCAGATTGTTGAGAAAACCCAAATATCTCACTAATGACCCTCAGAGAGGGACAACTCTGCGTGCCCTGCATGGTCGGTATCAAAACAGTGACAGTATGGAAATACGATGCTTCTAAGTTATGTGCAACAAATTATCATAGACAGGGTGTTGTCCCACATCCAAAGTACTGACATTGTCAAGGGAGACTACCCGTTTCCTGCTTTCAACTCAAATGCACTAGTTAGTTTATTTTCCTAATCGAGGAACAGTAAGTAAGAGCGAACTTCAGGAAGCCATGTTTAAACTTCAAGGCTCCTAAAACGCAAATTCAGGCGTATTAACTGGATGGAACTCAAAAAAGCAGGATATTTGATTCCTTCGATGACGTCATGTGAACAGCTCGAACAAGGCGAGAATGTGCCTTTGTTTCTTTCAAAATTGGCATCATTTTAACATTTTCAGTCCAAGTTTCCTTGTCATACATCACTGGGTGGCCTCGGGAGTACAAGCAGGGATGCCGGGAAGCTGCACATCACCAGATGGTCAAGTACGTGTACCACGAAGGGCTTCGCAGCTCCAGCTGGACCATCGCAGTGAGCTGAACACAGGCCAGACAGGCCGAGTCAAAACTATTAGAAAGTGGACAAAGAAGGCCAAAAATCCTTCAGGAAAAAAAACACAATGCCCAAACAATATTATGAGTGAATGTAATGTGACATTTATTTCTGAAAGTACAATTACTGAATAAGTGATGAATAGAATATAAAAATACACAATCCTAGTAATGACTACCATCGTCGAATCGCACGTGGTAAAGCAACAAGGTTTTTGACCCGCACGTCTACGTCACCGATAAGGGTTGCTACTGAACTTAAAAGCAAACTTCCAAAAGTTTATGCTTCCAATGAAACTCCATGGGTGTGAGAGTGGAGGTACAGTTTCCACTCGGGTGGATTGTCCTACTTGGAATGTTTGTGTTTCCATGAAGGCTGAAAAGACATTTCCCATGTGGTCTCGTGTGCTTGATTAGTGTGACGATTTAAGTAACGGGATGGGGAGGGGGGGGAGAAGAGGGCTAGATCTTTGCCTATGATATTAAAATACATTTTTATCTGGGGAAAGATTGGGGGGGGGGGTGGAGAGAATGGAGAGATGAATAAATAATTATCAATCAACGTGTTACAGTTTAACCTCTTTCTTATGAAAGCACAAGTGTGAACCGTGAACAGTATTCACAGCCATCTCCATATTACTTAGTGGAAAGAGTGGTAAATTTCAGAATTTTTTTTTTAGAAAAAGGAAAAGAAATGGAAGAGGAAGGAATGAAATGTGCGTAAGGGGAGGGGTAGGGTATTGTGAGAGGAGTAGGGAAGAGTGAATAAGAGTCATGGGCAAACGAGGACAGGTCCGGCAGGAGGAAGGGGGATTGAATGTTTCGGTCATTTTATATAATTAAACAAGAAAAAGAACAATCAGAGATTGCAGACCCATGCCAGGAATTGTTTTGTGTGGTGTTTGCGTACTGGTGTGTTACATAATTAATAAGAGACAACTAGAACTGCCATCTTATAACTGCTGGTCGTGATAACTGGGAACCAAGAACACCCCATTTGATTTAGACACCTGACCCTGACCCATGACGTTTTTTTTATTATTATTCAATTGAATTTAGAATGGGATTAAAATAAATTCAATTCAATTCAAATCAAATGGAAGACCAAATGGGTACAGTCCTGCATTGGAGTCATCAGAAGGAACACAAACAACAAAAAAAAAAGTTGAAGGATAAAATAGAGAGAGACTTGGACAAATAATGGGTGTGGGGGGGAATGAGGGATAGGAGAGGACATATGGGTGAACAAGATGGATACAGAAGTAAACTCTGAGGAAGGAAAACTGTAAATTTTGAAGGATGCAGGCTTGGGTTAGGGGAGGAACATGGGTAGAAAAGATCATGGTTTGGATTGGGAACGATCTGAGATGGTGGTGAGCAGCTGTCTTGAAGACCGGGGTGGGGCAGAATGAGATTGACGAGAATGGGGTTGATTGTGGACCACGAGCCCCCACCAGCATTGCACACACACATCCACAGACATCGCACGTCAGTCATACAACCAAGAATGAACGATCACATACAGATCATCAGACATCATCAGCAAACTACACATCCAAGCAGCAACACACATCGATCGATAACACAGCGACACAGCAATCACAGTTTCACCACATCGCACACACAGCGAACCCATCAAGCACACATACCACAACACACAAATCAGTAAGCATACTAGCACACTCTCACACCAACAATCAACACACCCACAACACAGCACTGCAGCAACGAGCACAACGATCACAACGCCACATCACACCACGAGCCATCCTTACCCAGTCACACACCACTCATCAGCACAGACATTGGAGCACAAGTTCATATCAGAACATACCGTGAGCCTTGCAGAAACTTGTGGGGGGGGGGGGGGGTGAAGGAAAGAAAGAGGGTTGCAAGATGGCGAAGTGAAAAGCCCATAGATTCGGTTTTATCGTGAGAGATTCTCATGATCTTAAAGACCTTGGCTTCCGTGGTGTTAAGCTGAGCAAGGCGTGAGGCAGGGGTGCCAGCCCGGAATGGAAAGCAGCCCAGAGTGGAGAGCAGTACTCCATCAAGCTGCAGATGAAACC
>CM068964.1:25140694-25185486 GCA_035128595.1 Eptatretus atami | reverse complement strand
AGTTCAGGTGTGCCAAGGAAGAACTTTGTACAACAGAGGATGCCCAGTATGCGGCTGGCTTTGGAGGCCAACTTTGAAATGTGGTTTGCCAAATCAAAATCATGGCTGAGAGTGAGACCCAGGAGTTTGAGTGACTGAACTTCCTCAGGAGGATTGTTAAGAAAGTAGATAGGAGGGTTTGCCAGACGGTGTTTTCGGAGAGAGAGGGAGGGTAAGTGCAAGATTTGTCAGGGTTGAAAGACATATTCCAATTGTTTGACCATCTTGTGATTTTTTTTCCAAGGTCAGAAGACAGGGAAGACGATGTAGCCTGCCTGTGTGAAGGATGAAGGTTTTCATGGCAGAGTGGAGAATCATCAGCAAACAGATACAGAGGATTTTCCATGTTTTTTCATTCAATTGTTAATCAATAACTAAGTTATTGAAACTTGTGGAATCATGACCATTTGGACCTCATTCATCATATTATATCAAACTCCTTATTTATGGTGTGTAGCCGTATAAATATTACACATGAAAAAAATAGCTGACCCTCCATTTTTTTGTTGCAACACTGCACTCGACTACATTTCCTTACCTTCCATCTCCTCGCAAATCTCATCTTTCGTTTCTCCCCCTTCCCTTATACCCCAAAACCCAACCCTCGACCCATTTCCCCCCATACTCCTTCCTTTCCTTTTCTAAAATGCTTTTTTTTGCACTTCTCTTTGGGTGGTTGACTGCCAATCGATTTATCTCACTTTATACACCTACCGTCAGCCCCAACTGCGTGTACGTAATATGCAGACAGCCTTTACGCTTGGCCTCTTTCAATCGAAGAAGAAAGCCGTGCAAAGTGCAGGGAAAAAGCACGTCATCCAGGAGAAAACAATGTACTTATTGGTTGAGCCAGATTCTGTGTCTGGAGAAGCACTTGGTTTAACCCCCAGAGATGACCTTTTGGGAGAACATCTGTGTACGTCGCTCATTTACATAGAACACACATAACTCATTCATCCACAAGCCAAACGCATGTGCATTTATAAACATGTCATAAAGTGGAGTTTAAAATCGCAGCTTGTACTTCAATCCGTACGTTGTTTTGTGTGCAGTCTCAATGCGGAGGAGGAAAAGGGGTGGGTGGGTGTACCAATCTCCATAGTGGATAACCCCCACCTTGAGTTCCTATCAGAAAGTGTGTTAGCACTCTCTATGTTGGGATGGCATGGAAAAAAAATGTCTGCCCCACCCACTATATACAAATCTAAAGTTGGAGTATCTTCTCTAAAAAGTCGCTTCGGTGACATATGCGAGCCCCTGCCTAGTCTGTTCACCTGATGGTCACCTGATCCCTACCCTGGCCTAATGTTGTAACTCAACTTTGGTGGTGTTCTGAGTGCTGGGTCTGGAGAAGAAGATGTCTGAAGGATTTTATGCAATTTCCCAAAAACTTACGAAGTCCGCCATTTTGACACTTCCGGCCACCTCATGTTTTAATCCAAATTTGGCCGCATTCTGATTGCTAGGTCTGGAGAAAAGGATTTTTGAAGGAATTTATGCGACGGCCATTTTGACACACTTCCGGTCATGTGATCAGCATTGTCTCCGCAATTTAACATCAGGACCCCGTCCTAATGTTGTTACCCAAATTTGGGAGCATTCTAACTGGTGGGTCTAGAGAAGAAGATTTTTGAAGAAATTTACTAAGTCGGCCATTTTGACCTACTTAAAGTCATGTGACAGGAACGAACTTTGACATCCCCGTTACCAGTCAAGAGTGGAACGTTGCCGCCAAATTTCAGCCGGATCAGCCTAGCGGTTTGGCCGGAGAAGTCAAATCGGAGACGGATGGATGGTGCGTGATGACAATACCTTATCTGGAATTTCCATCCCAGATACTGGTAAGCTATGTCTGGTGTTGGCTTAAGGGGTAGGGTGGTGGGCTTGTGATCCTAGGGTCCTGAGTTCAAATCTTGCTCAGATGTTGAATTAATACCAGGTGGGGTTGACTCAGTCTGTCATCCTTCCAATGTTGGCAAAGTGAGCACCAGCTTGCTGGGACGATTGAGCCATTTGAGTATCCTGTGTCGGAGTGGCAACCTGTCCAGGATTGTGCCCAATAGCCCAGGAGACTGCTTTGGCAGCACCAACGCTCTGGACAGAGTATGGTCCCAATGGATATTGGTAAGCCAATAATAATCATCATCTTCAGATGATGTGTTTCTGAGCTGCCTCTATCAATGGCAATGACTGGTACCATCTGACAGAGTTTTACTTGGTGCAGGATCCTTTGCTCTCAAAATTTTAATGACTTGTAAGGATTCCATGAAAAGTACACAAAATTGCATTCCTTTATAAAGTAATAGGAAGGAATCAGAAGGGTGTGTGGGACTATGACTGTCAATCAGCCTGATTGGGGGATGGGGGCGGGGCCGCTAGACACATTTGCCCTCGAGCCAATCAGACCGATATGGGTGTGGTTAAATTGGAATATTATCAGGAAGTTGGTGACAGCAACAATCCACGCATATTTCAAAAAATTACATACTACTGTATTTATAATGTTACACGATCTCTATAGTATGTACAGTATCCTTACAATGTGAGCACGTCTTTAAAGTTTGTACTGCAGCATTTGTAAATCAGTAGTGGAACATTTATAGATATTTCTAAAAAAAAAAAAGTAAAGAAGCAAGTTATAAAACATTTTTATGCCTCCTCTGACGAAGTCGCCAGAGGCATTATGTTTTTGGATTGTCCATCCATACATACTGTACATACATCCGTCCATGCTAATTTTCTGTATTTTCTCTGCAATCGCTTATCCAATTGACATAAATTTATCACCATATAGGGGCGACTACTCATGTAGAATGTTTTAAATGATAATTATTACATCGTAAGTCATGTGATTATGGCAGCCATGTTGGAAGAAAGGTAAAAATTTGGACCTCTGTATCTCCGCTTGATGAAAAAAATTAAACATGTCACATGTGAAGAACTCTCCATGGGAAACAAGTGTGATTTTTTTGATGATGTCATAGGTGGCTTCGTTATGACATCATAATTGCACATGCGTTGAACGCTTTATCTGATCAGTAAGAAAAATTTTGAGGGTCATCTCAGGCTAAATTGTATGGGGGAAAAAAATTGATGTCATCAGTCACAAGGTTCGGCAGCCATATTGTTTTTTTACATAAAAAACCTTCGATAATAATGTGGGAGGAGGCATATCTATCGACGTCGCGACATCGAAGAGTGCTCTTATAGTCCACTATGTTTCTAGTTTAAAATGCAAAAGGATGTCGGTCGGGATGTAAACAAGGTAGGGATGGTCACAAGAAATGATCATGTGAAACCATCCCGACATATTTCTTTTAATAATGGTTGTCCTCAATTAACTGAGCCAAAAAAAACGCATCTTTCAACCAAGCATCTATACACTCCATTGGCATTACTTCCGAGAGCTCAACACACAGCAGGGCACAGAAAATTACCCCCAACCCAAGGAGCCATCCATGAACATGCACGTTGGGCCCACTTTCAGCGTAGCATTTGGAGATGCCCGGAAACACACTCACTATCAGATGGGTGGTCACAGGACTCTTCAGGAGAACTCATGCCAATACTTACCAGAGTACCTCTTGCTCCTGATTTTGTTCTACAGTTGGTAAGATGTGGATGTGTGAGGAGCCAGTGAAGTGGGCACTATTCATGTAGGGGAAATGATGTCCTGCACAGAACTTTGCAGATGTGATTCAGATATCTGTAAAATACGTATGTACAGAGGTGGTGACGATTCTGAATCTGATGAAACCAATAACACTGAAAATCAATCTCTGGAAATTAATAACTCTTGAAATCAATAACTACATTGTATATGACTTGTTTTTTTGTTTGTTTGTTTGTTTATTTAAAAATTAGAATGTTCAATTCGGTTGTTTTTTTTGTAAATAAAACTCAATCTCATTAGTTTGCCAAACTATATGTAGTTGACAAAATATCTTTCACATACGACTGGTGTCGAACCATTGAATCCTTATTTAGATGTCGAGAACAACCATGGGCACATCATTTAAAATAAAATGTAATATAAGAAGAACGTTATTTTAAAAGCAGCAGTATTGGCGAACAGTCCGCACTGCTATGTCAAAATTTTGGAGTTATAGCATTATTAAATTTACATCAAATTGTAAATATTTATGCTGACTTGGGGCTTTTTTTACAATGGCTAAAAATGTCTCAAGACGACTCAAGAAAAAAATTCCAAACTAACTTTTAGTGAAGTTAAGACATTAAATTAGCCATAATAAATTAGCCATAAAAATACATTGGCAACTAGAAGGGCACTCGGTAGAGCACATACCTCCGCCACATAATGCCTGATCCACGAGAACATATCTGGCCCAATACATTTTTGAGAAAACATGCTATATATCGTTTTTGGCCTTATCTCTCAATGGTGAAGAATCACTTTAAAAATCAAATAATTCTCGTATCCACATCCAGATTCGGATTTTCACCAAAATAAATACAATTAGTCGTGGTCACACACCAAACCTCTCGACCAAGTTTCATCCGAATCCAAAGACAACTTTTTTGAATTATCGTGCTATATATTAGTTTAGCCATATCAATGGTGAAGAATCACTTTAAAAAATTATCGGATTCGGATTTTCATCAAAATTGAATCAATTCTTCCTTGTCACACACCCATGTCCACCAAGTTTCATCCGAATCCATCCACAACTTTTTGAGATATCATGCTATATATCATTTTTGGCCCAATCTCTCAATAGTGAAGAATCACACAAAAAATTCTAATAGTCGGTTCCGGATCTGAATCTTCACCAAAATCTAATCACTTTGTCCTTGTCACACACCGAACCTGCCCACAAAATTTCATCCGGATCCATCGATAACTTTTTGAGATATCCTGTACACAAACAGACAAACAGACAGACAAGCCGGTAGGCGACGAGGGAATCCGCTAGGATCGAAGCGCTGGATACGATGCTTTTCATTCTGACCGATCCACGACGAAGATTCATTGCCAAGACGTATTGGTTCACATACAATTGTTCCTCTGCCTGGCAAGATTTTTCCTATTGCGTATTTTGCCAACTATTTGGACTACCATTTGAACTACCATTTGGACTCACAGGATACATTTGAAAAATAAAACCTCAATCAAAATTCGGCTCGGATAAAATTTTCTAAATATCGAAGTGTTTATTCCGAAGTCTCGTTTCTCCACATTCAAAACTGTAGGACAAGTATTGAAAATAGTGAACGTAGGTCGAGAAAAAGTATTTTTTCGAATTTTGCGTATTTCAGCCCCGACACCCTTGGTGATCGAATCTGGAAAAATGCTGCGGTTCAATGTTGTAGTAGTTATTAAACTCTATCCATACACCGAATTTGAACGTTCCGCCGTCGACGGTTTCCGAGGTGAAGGTCACTTAACATATTCCCTGTTACCCACCTTTCCGCATTCGGAGGGTGCCATTCGGAAACTATGAGAGATAGAGGAACGTTATGCTGTCGCGATAACTAGATGGGGATGCAAGGAATAGGCAGGAGTTGGTCCGGTCGCTCTACCTATCAAGTAAGCCGCGCTACGTCAGTTACCCTTTGGGTTCTTAAAACGCGGTTTTTCGGCCGCTGCATAGCAACGGGTGGTTGCTTAGGCCTAAGTCACATTTGCCACGGCGGCCGTGGGGTCTCCAAAATCTACGGCCACTGCAATTATACAGCGGCCGCAGTATTTCCACGTCACACAATGTAGCAGTCACATATGTTTTTATTTTTCGGGGAGCGCACGGGTGATTTAGAGATTGCGGAGACCGAAAACGTGGGGTGCCGTACGGTCTTGACTTGATGTCGCACGGTGACCTTAGGCGTCCCTGTGGCGGCCATAGAATTTTCAAGGCAGACGCAAGGTAGCCTCAAGGTGCCCGTAAGGGACCGCAGGGGGCCCTAAGGCGAACGTGCGGCCAGACGGACGGTAACGAGTGGGTATATATACAGTTCTTTTTTTACTGAAATAAAAATATAACAGTTCGGAACATACCAGTACGTGTGCCCCAGAATCCGAATTGAATTCGTTCAGGAGGCTGTTCGGATTGCAAAAATTGTCGATTCCAAAACTATTTTCCCAATAAGAAATAATGGAGTGAATTAATCTGTTCCTGGACCCCAAGAAAACCCACTTTCAAGACACTTTCAACTGAAATTCCCCATGTTTAAGGTAAAATAAGATGAGTAATGACCTTCGGTGGCGGTGTATTGTATGTAAACTGTACAATCACCAATCCAAAGGTCCACACCACGGACTTCTTATAATAACCTGGACCGGCAATGCCATCTACTCGCAGCAGTGAGAACTGAAGTCACCGGAAATGGCTCAGCGGTCATGTTGCGTTGCCACTCGCTAGTCGCGCGCAATTCAAAAAACCTGTATGCATTAAGAGTTTTAACTATTTTGCCGGTATTTGAACCGGTAAACGTAAAAATGCCACAGTGCGTGGCGTTCGGATGCAATAATAAGTGTGGAAGAGCTCCACGTGCTCCTTTCATCGGTAAGAATGCGATTATTGATGCTTTTTTTTTCTTTCAATCGTCAATCTATTTTTAGAGTATTATTTTAAGAAGTTACAATTTAAACGCTAAATGCCAGTATAACAACTAAATGATGGCAAAGTACAGTGATAATTTGAAAGAAAATGTAAAAATACGATATTATCCAGGAATACCCGGAATTGATTTTTCCAGGCGTCTAGAATTCAAATTTTTTTCCGGAGATTCATTCCCCCACATCGACCGCCGTGGCTGCGTAAGTAGTTGGGCGGGTAGCTCACAATATTTGTCCATTTGGGGGCACAGGCCCTCCCTATTCCGAGGGTCCTGGCTCCGCGGTCCACCTAACCCGATGTTACCCCCAAAATATTTTGCTTCCTACGCGCCTTGGGTTAGGGGGTCGTATCTATCTTGATATCAGAAATCTACCTCCACTGACGCCATTGTAGTACCCATCCTTCCATCCCTTCAAATGCCATAATCGAAAACGCATTCGGATCTTTTTTTTCCAGATTCCCAAGGATGAAAAGTTGTGCAGACAATGGGGCAGGCGCAGAGAAGGGAACACTTTACACCAACCGCCCGTGTGACATTACTTTGTAGTGAACACTTCCTGAACTCTGACTTTGACAGTACGGGCCAGACGAAACGGCTTAAACAAGGCGTCATACCAAGCGTCTTCTGATGCGGCATGATATCAAAGCCAACAAGGGGACAGTTCAGCCCAGGACGCAACACGCATCCTCACAGCTGCGTCATTCAAAAATATCACTAAGAGGGCTGTCCAGATAAGACGCAGGATATGCTCATAGCCAGACGCTACGTTTTGCAGCTCCGCCAGCCAATGACGAGTCACCACGATTATGCCGATATTCCACCATTTAACAAACTTTCTGTGTTCCTGGAGTCAGTTGTAACCTATATTGCAGGATATGCGGTTAGGATGGTGAAGCGGACACTCAAATGTCAAGATTGCTTGCTGGCTCTCACGCAGAATGATAATGTCAATTTACCTGCCTATAGGCTGATTGCTGTTAAAACAAGGGGTGGCCTTACCGTTCCATCATCAAGTGTTGTTCAAGTATGTGAAGCCACTGAGAAATGTGTTAAGAGAATGCTAGCGGTGACAAATGGCAAGATTCCTCGTGATAGTTACCTGAAATCTGCAATCTCTGCATCAGTGTTGGCAGAAGTAGGATCGAGTGCATTTGACTCGCTTAGTGATCACATGTTTGAGACGGAGGCAGACTGTAATCATGTATTTTCTCTCATACAGCACATCTGTGAGTGCTATACAAAGATTCGTCTCCACCATGTTGTTCGAACCATGAACACTGGATTGAAGATAAACCCATCAGGAAAAAAAATTCAGCAAACTGATCCTATTTGCACATCAATAGTTTACTAACCATTTGCATTGAAGTGTTTCTCCTAGGTTTCGACATATCTTATGTTTCAACTCTCTGCGATTATAATAGTTGATCGTCATCTTCTATAGGTCAATGCATATTGAACCAGTCTCATTAGTGTGTAGATTATAGATCATGTTTTATAAGGTTGTCCAATGTCTTTCAATGTTTTCATGATTGATCAATATATTATAGGCCATACAGGGTAGCTTTAAGCTACTCACATAAGGGGGTAGCTTTAAGCTACTCACATAGGGGGTAGCTTTAAGCTACCCACTATGGCCTATAATATATTGATCAATCATGAAAACATTAATGAGACTGGTACTGGTTCAATATGTTTCGACCTACTACAGAAAGCTACCCTCTATAATATACACATATTAATAGGAGGCCATAGTTTAGTCTGTAGATTATAGATCATATTTATTAAGGTTGTCCGATGTCTGTTCAATGTTTTGATGATTGGTCAATATATTATTAATTATAGGCCATAAGGCCTATTATTATAGGGGGTAGCTGAAAACTACCGCCTTATGGCCTATAATAATACAAATATTATAGGCCATAGGGGTTAGCTATACACATTACATTGATTATCATCAACACATTACACTGATTACATCAGATCATATGATATGATAATAATCATTCATGAGAATTGTGACACCTCGTACTCACTCCCCTTATTGATCCGTGCTGCAGGGCTTATATTAGCTTGGTAGTGATAATGGGCGGCGGAGACTGTTGTTAGTGAAATGAAAATCCTGTTCTTCTTATTAAGCTGGACAAAATGTTGTTTCCAGCGAGAAATTCGGCACAGATTAATATATTCAATCTGTGAATTCGGATTGGCAACGCAACATGGCGACTTCAGTCGACAGAGGCCGTTGCTGGTCCAGGTTATTATAAGAAGTCCGTGATCCACACAGGCTCGAGCTCCGGCCTGGGTTCCGATCGCTCGCCCACTCTGGAGAGCGCTGCCCCGGGGCAGCTCATCAAACATGATGCCCCAGAACCACAATCACTTTCATCAAACGCATCGGGCTGAGGTAATCATGGATATTCCAAATTACAACCGGTTTTTCTGTGAAATTAAATCCTTGCCCACAGTCCGTCACACCACGTGATCGGATTGCTTTTTTTGTTATTAATTAAAACACAAGATGATTAAAAAAAAAATAAACAGCACAAATCAAGGTGAAACGCGAGGTAAAGTAGCGATCGAACCACGAGAGATCTTTCACGAGGACTTCCGCGACGAACTGGATGAACAAAGCGCGAAGATGCGGCTCGAACAGGTGGGGGAGACACGTGAACAAACATGAACGCCGTTGTGTTCGGTTTTTTTAAATGTATTCGGTTTTTAGGGCAAATTCATTTTTCATTATAAGAGACTACGGCAGCCGCACGAATAACGCAAGTCCACCGTACGCCACGTACGGTCGACGTGGAACCAACTACGTCACAACTACGGCATGTCGAATTGCTACGGCCAACGTAGAAATGAAAAAAGTTATAACTTCGCGTTATAATTCCACGGCGACCCCTACGGCCTGTAAAAGATAGCCAAACGGCGTAGGGCCACCCTGAGGCCACCTCAGAAACTCTGCGGCCGCCGCACGTTTCTGTCATTCAGAGGGCTACGGCCGCCGTATCCTCGCCGTAGAGCAAATGTGACTTAGGCCTTAGCAACGAAACTCAAACGCGCACACTCCCAGCGCATATGGCACCTGTGCGCCAAGTTTCATCGAAATTGTTGCTGGTTTGTGCTGTGGAGCCTCGTGCTGCAGACACACACACACACACACACACACACACACACACACCATCCCACACAACCACGGAACCCGACAATAGACAGATATCTAGCGAATCCCAAAAGGGGTGAAAACATATATACATAGCATACCAGTATGTGATAGCAGTATATACTTCATGTGGACAATCGAACTTGACCTCATAGTCTATACTGCTGTGACATAGCAGTGTAGACTATGGGGTCAAGTTCAATTGTCTGCATGAAGCACCGGCTCTGGAAAGAATGCCCACGAAAGGTGACAAATCAGAGTCTGCAAAGTTTTTGAAGAACGTGCGGAGGTACAACTGTCGCTTCCAAATGACATCTTTTGGCGCCAATCAGATAAAATGCCGACTTGAAAATTGCAGGGTCTTAAAAAGGGCCGACTTCAAATTTTTTAAAGTCTTAAAGTGTATCATGTCGCTGGCTTGTTGTTCCCACAGCCAGGTGACACCCCCAAATTTCTCCAGATTTATTTCATTTCTGAAGCGAAGGAGCAGCAGCAACACCAATTAATGTCGATAAACAAGGCACAAGAACAAATGCTGCACCAAGGACTCGAACTAGCCCAACCATGTTTTCCACATGGCCACCTTTGTGTCGGATGCTCCAGAATTGAGACTGGAACGAGTTTGCTCACATATGCATATGATGGACGAACCATAAATGTAGTATACCCGGAAGTTGTCGCATAAAATAAGCCTGAGTCAATCAGGGAGTAATAAAGCCGACAATCTGTCGAGCATGGGTAACCTGCTAGTAACTTATAAAAAGACATAAATCATCATCTAAACATGTGTAGATAATTTATGACATAATCAAGAACATCCTGGCAAAGTTACTTATCAGTAAACATGTAAGCCTGGTGTTGGCTTCACAGTTTATGGTAGCTGCCTTGAAATCTTGAGTTCAAGTGCCTGTCATGCCATTGAAATAACACAAGGTTGTTTGACTCAGCCTGTCATCCTCCCGAGGTCAGCAAAATTAGTACTAGCTCACTGGTAACGGGGCACTGCATCAGTGGCATAGCCGTGCTTCCAGATATGATACAAGCAGCAGCCACAGGCTGCATATGAAACAAAAAGTAAACATATGACTTGTGTGTCTGTGACGTCAGTGTTTTTATTTATTTATAAGAATTGGTCTGAAGTTTTGTTGAAAAGTAGGCTCTGGAATCCCACAGTAGATCCAGGAAAGTGTCGTGATGAACCGGTTTTGATAAGACGAGACACCAAAAATTCCTTTCATGCACAACGGTTCATGAAAGCAAAGGCAAACATGGCGAAAACAGTCTTGCTCACACAAGCTAGAAGCAGGAAGTCCCCTCCCTTTCCCGTGGAAAATAACAATTGCAAGAAAAAGAGGAAAGAATTACAGGCTTGCACGACACCAACACGGAATCAACAGATTGCATGAAAAAATTGAGAAGCACAGCAGTAAAACACTCACACATAGAGGCGTAGCAGTAAATACTTTCTAACAGTCACCTGCAAATTTGTGGAATAAATTTGGAGAAAGAAGAAAGTCTTTCAGTCCATTCATCCTTTATCCTTTCTCCGCAGGCTTCGGCAGCTGGATAAATTTAGCGAGAGGTCGAACATATAGTTCTTGCTACGAACTTGAATGCTGGCAGTTCGAGCACGGCCATCTGGTCCTGGAAAGGTCTACATGACCTTGCCAAGTGGCCATAAGGCAGGTGGGAATTGACGATCAGTACCACATCGTCGGTGTTCAACTCCTTACTCTCATTCTGCCACTTCTGTCAAAGCTGGAGACTTGGAAGGTAATACTTAAGTTGGACCAGACACGATCGGTGAGGGTCTGGGTGTGACACGAGTGACGGCATCCGAGGAGTTCCACAGGATACACCACTTAGGGTGGCGGCTGGCGATGCGTCATGACGTCCCATCAATAGCACAGCGGGCGCAACAGGATCAATAGCAGCAACATCCAAAGACACATAACCCAAATGTTTGGAGTTGAGGATGCCATTAACTTCAATGAGGACCGAACGCAGCACAGGCTCCATCACAGTGTGGGTTCAGAGTACCATCCGTAGGCTGTTCCTCACCTACCTGATCTATCGCTCCCATATTCCACCAAAATGTGGTGGGTTGAAGTGAAAACTCACTTGCCAGTGGGCAAGATGCTGGGCAAGAACATGTTCAAGGGCAGAGAAGGTTTGGCGAAGTTCAGCATCTCCCCATCGGAAGTTGGTGCCTCTGTCTGATAAGATCTCGTGAGGTTTCCCCCTGCGAGCGATGACGCAATGGACAAACATTAGGAAGGCATCATCAACTAGATGCAAGCCATTCTTGGTACCTCTGGGTCGGTGCGCCATTTCCAGCACTCATGGCATTCATGTTGGTTTTGACGAATAGCCTCCTTTCCACACAGAACCCAGTACTTGTGACACACTTCAGCGAGAATTAATTCCAGACCGCAGTGAAGCAGTTGGTAATCATATTCTCGAATGAGGAGCTTGGTTACTGGGTGATGAGGACCCAAAACAATAGGAAACACAACATCTTGTTTGGGGTTATCTGCCTGACGTAATCTTCCTCCTACTCTTATGAGACCAAGTGTAAGGTCATATTCAAGTGAGAGATGCCAGTCAGCCTCCAAGAGGTAAATCTTTACCCATTGAAAGTATCTGGACTTGGTCTGGAAACTATCATGCTGTGATCGAGCGTTGAAGCAAAAAATTCTCAATCTCCCCACACTGGTGAGCACTGAAGGAAGGACAGTCTTTATTTGAAGCCACCATGTTGAGACACTGCTTGCAGCCACAACTAGATTGTTCCAAATCTTGTACTGTGAAGGGTCGGAGAAGGCCTTTATGTCCACCACCGACATTCCACAGAACGTCGACTTCCATTGTTCAGTCACATTCCTTTGATCTATATTTGCCAGCCACAACATAGATTTGGCATATTAGCAATGTCTGAAGAGACATAACTCAAAGGTTTGGAGCTGAGGATAACCTCAACTTCAATGAGGACCATAAACAGCACACTCTCCATCACAGTACGGGTTCAGAGTACGACCCATCACTAGGCTGTTCTTCAACAACCTGGTCTCTCGTTGCTGGACTCAGCCAAAATGAGGTGCATTGGGCAGTTTGAAGCGAAATCTCACTTGCCGGTTGGCGAGATGCTGGGTAAGAACATGTTCAAGACAGAGAGGTTTTTTTTTTTTTGGGGGGGGGGGGTTGTATACCTTGTCGAGGCTCGTGTGAGAGCGAACACACAACGCACAGCAAAGGGGGCATGAGACAAGAGGGGCGGGAGTGGGAAGGACAAAACAGTGGGGAACAGAGACATTAGGAGATCTGTGGAAGGGAGAGGGATGGGGCGGGGAACATGGGGAATACAACATGGACATTACAGGGGCTTTCAGGAAGGAAAGCAGGGAATTTGAAGGAGGTGGGCTTGGGGGATTATCGGGGGTAGAAAAGATCGTGGATTTGGATGGGGGATGATAAGAAGTGGTGGTGAATAGCTGTTTTGAGGCCTGGAGGGAATAATGGGATTGAATAGAGTGAGGGAGTTTATTCCAAAGGCGGGAAAAAAGAGGAATGAAAGAGTGAAGGTGAGCAATGATTCGTGATTTTGGTAGTTTTACCAGAAGGGGTTGTTGGCGGACCTTGAGCGCCCTGTGGAAATGTGGTGGGACAAATCGCAGAGAGGGCGGGGGGGGGGGGCGAGGCTGGAGAGGAGATGGTACAAGACAGAAAGACCAGCGACCAGCCTGTGGTGAGAGAGTGAGAGGCCCAAAGACTCAGCCTCATCGCGGGAGATGCCAATGATCTGAAATGCCTTGGTTTCCACAGCGTGAAGCCGAGAGAAGGTGGAGGGCAGGAGCACCAGCCCAGAGGGGAGAGCAGTACTCCATCAGGCTGCAGACGAAAGCTTTGTAAGTGGTCAGGAGCTCAGGTGAGCCGAGGAAGGACTTTGTACGACGGAAGATTCCCAGTCGGCGACTGGCTTTGGAGGCGAGGTTTGAAATGTGGCTTTCCCAGGAAAGGACATGGCAGATAGTGAGACCCAGAAGCTTGAAAGAAAGGACTTCTTCCAGAGGATGTTGAGAAAGTGGATGGGGGGGGGGGTTCTAAATGGTCCTTTCGGAGAGACAGAGTGAGAGTGTGAAATTTGTCTGGATTGAAAGACATGTTCCACGTGTTGGACCAGTTTGTGATTTTACCCAGATCTGCAGTGAGCGAAGAAGCTGCTGCTTGCCGGTCTGAGGGATGACAGATGGTACGGCAGAGGGTGGAGTCATCAGCAAAGAGATATAGAGGATTTTCCAGAGAGTCGTTGAGATCATTGATGAAAACCAGAAAAAGAACAGGGCCCAGCACGCTACCTTGAGGAACTCCGGCTGGACAGGAAGAGGGGATGAAAGAACTCCATTGAGGGCCACACGTTGACTGCGACAGGAGAGGAAGTCTGCGAGCCATGAGTGGATATGGCCTTGGATACCATAGGAAGAGAGTTTGGTGAGCAGGGCAGGGTGCCAGACTGCGTCAAAAGCACGTGATATGTCCAGGGATACGGCTCTGATTTCCTGTCTGGCATTGAGGACCTCCATCCATTGTTGGGAGAACAGAAGCCACATATCCAGGGTAGAGTGACCTGGTCTGAAACCAAATTGATGATGGGAAATCAAGCCATTGGAGAAGAGGAAGGATTTAATGTCTGAAGCGATGATGGATTCCATAACCTTGCTGATGATTGGGAGAAGGCTGATTGGACTGTATTGCAGGGATCTGTTTTTGCACCTTTTTTGTGCAGGGCAGTGATGTTTGTTGATTTCCAAGCAGATGACAGATGACCTTGATCAAATGAGAGGTGAATAGAACAGAGAGAGGGTGAGCAAGAGCAGAAGAGCAGGTGTTTAGGACACGTGGGCTGATGCCGTCTGGACCGGTTGCAGAACTGAGTCGAGGTTTGACACAAGCTCTCCACCTTGTCAGGAGAAAAGGACACAGAGTGCAGGGACAGTTGGGTGCGACTGGGTAAGGTGGGTAGAGAAAGCGATGGGTTTTGGACACAAGATTTAGCTGCAAACACCAAGTTTAGGCAATCAGCTTCACGTGCGGTATCAGCAGTGCGCCATTTGAGGTAAGGGAGGGGATGGAGGGGGAACATACACCAGAAACAGATTTGATTAGACGCCACCAGGATTTTGAGGAGGGAGAGAGGTTTGAGAGTTCAGACTTGAGCTTAGAAAGATGTTGTTTTCTGGCTCTCCTGAGAGTAGTACACACTTGTTCCGAGCTTTATGGAAGGAACTGAGATTACCCTCAGTTGAGTTTGCTTTCCATGAGGCAAAGGCAAGTTGTTTCAGGACAACTGCCTTGCCACAAGCTTCAGTGAACCAAGGGCGGAGGAAGGGTAGGACAACTGAAGACGAGAGGGGATAAATCTGTGCATGAGGGAGAGCAAGTTTCTTTGAAAGAATTCCCAGGATTAGTTAATATTGTTGAAGTAGCGATAGGAGACCAGTCCATAAGTTTGATGGCTGCTTGGAGACCCTGCTAGTCAGCTTGAGTGAAATGCCAGACTCGACGGCGGTGAGGTGGTTCTCTGATAACAGCCAGAGAGATGTCCACTTTGACAAGACGTGGTCAGAAGAACCAATTGGAGCGGAGAAAGCAGCAGATATTGTCAGGGAAATTTGTCAAAATCAGATCCAGAAGAGATGGAGTACCATTGATTGAGATCCGGGTCGGGAAGTTGACCGATTGAGTCAGTCCCAATGAGTCGCAGAAAGCTTTTGCTGAAGTGCCATGACAGGCGAGAGAGGTACCCACACCTAGCCAACTGGCATGATGACAATTGAAGTCACCACATATGAGGAAGAGAGTTTGGATGAGAAGATAGAAGTTGGTCCATGTTTTCGGATAGTGAGGTGTAGATGGAGTCATCACTGTTAGGTGGACAGTACAGTACACATATAAACATAGGTGTGAGTGGAGGGGAAGCCATAGCCAGAGGTTTCCTGGGGGTGTGGGGAGTGAGGGCAGTGCATGGAGAGTGAGGAATAGAGTCTTTGATGAAGAGAGCAACTCCTCCACCAGGACGAGGCTCAGGTCTGTCATACAGGAGGAGGAGTAACCAGGGAGAGTACTTGGAGTCAGACACGTCTTGGGGGAGGAAAGTTTCTGTTAGGCAGATTATGTCTGGTTTGTCAGTGGCAACCTGTATGGAAAGATCTGAAAGGTTTGAGCAAAGGGCCCGTATATTTGAGGTCCACACTGTTAATGAAGAGGGAGGGGAGGAGGCTTTGGGTGCAGGGGGTGGGAGGGAGGGGGAGAGGGGACAAGGAGGGAGGTTGTTGAAAGAGTGTGGGGATTGCAGAATAGCAATGGGAGGGGGCTGGATGAGGAGGAGAAAAGGCTCTGTGGTGCTGGGGGAGAGGGGGACAAGAGAGGGGGTAGAAGGCAGATGAGGATTTGAGGAGGTGAAGTGATGAGATGGAGGTGAGAGGGCAGTGGAAGGAGGCAGCTTTGTGGATGAGAGGGGGGCAACTTTGAAAAGGGTGAGTGAGGGGGTGAATGGTGGGAGAAGGTGAGTGGGGAGTTGAGGGAGAAAGGTGAGGGGGAGTTTTTGAGAGAGGTGAGAGGGAGGCTTGGGGGCAGAAGAGTGTGATGGTTGCTTTGAGAGTGAGGGGTGAGAGGGGTGAGTTGGCACTGAAAATGGAAAAAAGAATGGTTGATGGAAAGTGAACATTCATAGCAAACTGGGGTTTTTAAAGTTTTAGGTCAGAGATGCGATTAAACACATTTCTTGATGGATGCAATAAAGGCTAATTCAGAGAATGGAGAGAAGAAACGCTGTAACAGTTCGATTTTTTAGGCAAGGTATGAAGGAAAGGTCGAATTGAGAGCAGTCTGTTGAAGGAGGAGAAGGAGAAAGGTAGTTTTTTTTTTGGGGGGGGGGTAAGACAAGAAACAGAGTGTTTTAGTTGGAGAGATGGGGACGTTGGGAAAGTAGGGAAGATAGGATTTGAAGGTAATGGGGAGAAAATACAAATAAGCACGATCGTCCCCAAGAGGGGAAGGATGGGTAGGCCTCAAGCAACCCGGTAAGACAAGGTCGACGAAAACTCACAAAATAGCACGATTTTTGAAACAAAACCGAACTAGGAACACACAGTAACATGTAGGTGAGAAAATAAAACAATTAAAACGGGACAGATAACGACCGGAAACTTAACTTTGAGATCGTCAGCAGAGAGCCCTGAAAGAGTCCTGCCGACGCTCCAAACCCAGAACCGGAAGTTTTGTTGCCTTATAGCCTGGAATTAAATTAGACTTTTTCCACTTTATTGACACATCGTAACCCACAACTTCCAAGTGAAAAACAAATTCTTCAAATTTCAGAAAATTAATTAAAAACACAAAACTGAAATATCTTGGTTGGATAAGTGTCCACCCCCCTGAGTTAATACTTGGTGGAAGCACCTTTGACAGCAATTACAGCTCTGTCTGTTGGGATAGGTCTCTACCAACTTTGCACACCTTGATTGAGCAATAATTTCCCATTCTTCTGTGCAAAACTGTTCATGCTCTGTC
Organism: Eptatretus atami; assembly: GCA_035128595.1. Taxonomy (NCBI): domain Eukaryota; kingdom Metazoa; phylum Chordata; class Myxini; order Myxiniformes; family Myxinidae; genus Eptatretus; species Eptatretus atami. The sequence continues at coordinate 25,168,139 of CM068964.1, read as the reverse complement.
AAGTTACGTGGAGATCGTTGATGGACTGCAATATTCAAGTCATGCCACAGATTTTCGATTGGATTTAGGTCGGGGCTCTGACTGGTTCACTCAAGGACATTTATCTTTTTGTTCCTTAGCCACTCCAGTGAAGCTTTGGTTGTGTGCTTTGGTTCGTTGGCATGCTGAAAGGTGAACTTCGGTCCCAATTTTAGCTTTCTTGCAGAGGACAGCAGATTTTCCCTTGTGGATTTTTCTGTATTTGCTCCATCGATTTTCCCTTCTATCCTGACAAGTGCCCCAGTCCCTGCTGATGGGAAACATCCCCATAACATGATGCTGCCACCACCATGCTTCACAGTAGGGATGGTGTTCTTTGGGTGATGTGCTGTGTTGGATTTTTGCCAAACGTAACATTTTGCATTTCGGCCAAAAAGTTCCATCTTGGTTTTATCAGACCACAAAACTTTTTGTCACTTAACTTCAGAATCTCCGGAGTGGTTTTTTGCATACCTCAAACAGGACTCAAGGTGGGATTTTTTGAGTCATGGCTTTCTTCTTGCCACCCTACCGTACAGGCCATACTTGTGGAGTGCTTGGGATATTGTTGTCACATGCACACTGTGACAAGTCTTTGCTATAAAAGGCATGTACCTCCTTCAAAGTTACCATTGGCCTCTTGGTGGACTCCCTGATCAGTCTCCTCCTGGCTTGGTCATCTAGTTTGGAGGGACGGCCTGATCTAGGCAGGGTCTTGGTGGTACCACACCCCTTCCATATTTTAATGCTTGTCTTGATTGTGCTCCAAAGGTTATTCAAGACCTTTGAAATATTTTTGTATCCATTCCCTGATCTGTGCCTTTCCACAACTTTTGTTTACGAAACTTGGTGTGAAATGCACTACCCAGCAAAGGAAACCTAGAGGAACAGCTGATTTTATCCTGAAATAATCATAATCACTACAATTTAACACAGGTGGAAGCCAATTAACTTGGTGTGTGATTTTGAAGGTGATTGGTTACACCTGAGCTTATTCCCCTCACTGAAGGAGAGGGTATTGCATTTGGGTCCGTTTGTTTGTCCGTGCAGAACTTTTGTGTTTTTCTCCACAACTGCTTGTTGGATTGAGATGAAATTTTCACCATTGGTGCGACTACTCATGTAGAATGTTTCAATGATAATTATGACATCATATATCACGTGTTGTGGCAGCCATGTTGGAAAAACAGGAAAACTTTGGACCTCTGTTTCTCTGAAACCAGACCAAGGAAAAAAAATTGTAACTTTGCACATAGCAAGTACTCCTCATGGGGAACGAGTGTGATTTTTTTTTATGACATCATAATTTCATACGTAGAAAGCTACATCCGATCAGGATGAAAATTTTTGAGGGTCAGCTAGGGATAAAATGTTCCACAAAAAAAAAATTGGATGACGTCATCGGTCGTGTGATTCGGCAGCCTTTTTTTAACCTTCAAAAATCTCCGAAATTGCTGAATAGATCGAGACGAAATTTTACACATATGACCGTCTATCCATGAGGAACAAAAAGTTCACACATGATGTCATAGGGCACATGGTTTGGCAGCCACATTGGATTTAAAACATATAACAATCTTCTTCTCTAGAACGGCTGGACAGATCGAGTGGAAACTTCACAAATGTTCCCCAAGGCATGCGTGTACACGGTTGTAAAGACATAATTGATGTCACATGGTTCAGCAGCCATATTGGATTTAAGAAAAATATTAAATAATGTTTTCACTGGTACCCCTAAATCAATTGATGTGAAACTTCACAATTATGATCCGGTAGTGATGGGAAGTACATGTTTTAAATTTCAACTTGATCGGACACAGTCTGGCAGCCAGAATTTTTCGATTTTTTTTTTGATCCGAGTTTATATTTTTGAATCAGGCTCACTTGGCTATGCCTGGATGAGTTTTGAGGGTAGAGGAGTAGCAGCTGAAATGTGAATCCTATCCACGTTCCTTCTGATGACTTCATCTTTTCTTTTGGGGTTCCTTCTGATTACTCCAATGCAGGACTGTACCTATTTGGTCTTCCATTTGATTTGATTTGAATTTATTTTAATTCCATTCTGAATTGAATTGAATAATAATGAAAAACGTCATGGGTCAGGGTCAGGTGTTTTATCAAAGCGGGACGTCTTGGTACCCGGTCATCACTGCCAGCAGTTATAAAGTGGCAGTTCAAATTATGTCGCTAATTAATTACGTAACGCACCAGCACACAAACACCACACAAAACACCACACAAAACATGTCCTGGTGAGGGTCTGCAATCTCCTAGTGCTCTTTTTCTTGTTTACAATTGCTCTTATAAGGGGGGGTGGATACTTATCCAACCTAGATATTGTAGTTTTCTATTTTTTATTAATTTTCTGAAATTTGAAGAATTTGTTTTTCACTTGGAAGTTGTACGTTATGATTTGTAAATAAAGGTGGAAGAAGTCTGATTTAATGCAATACAATTCCAGACTATAAAGCAACAAAAGGTGAAAGTTTTGAAAGGGGGTGTAGACTTTCTATAGGCACTGCAGCACGACATCTCAAAAGGTTGTGGACAGATTCTGCCGAAACTTGGTGGATGAGTTTGTTCAGTGACAAGAACAAGATGATTCGCCCTTCGGTGAAGATCTGGATGCAGATCCGGCCTATCAGTGGGATACAAAACGTAAACTGTTTATCCTGGCAAAGGTATGCGCTCTACTGAGTGTCGTTCTTGTTTAAAGTGCAATTCGTGAGGATATAATTGGATTGAGAGAGTATGTGGTATGATGGCGGTGGTCGTAGTGGTGAAGCTCCCAGAACAACCTACAGTGGATGGGTTTTGGGATTTTTGCCCTCAATATTTTGTCAGACACTTTGACACCCCTTACTCTCATCCTAAAATGCTAGATCTGACCCTGACACATCTGACAGACAGGAAAATATAGTTCGCCATGAGCAAACAACATGGCGCATTGCTGGTTTTTCACCACCTTGTCAAATAATGGAGAATGCACCTGACGTGGAAAACAGATTCTTGTAATGCATTCCAATTTCCAAGCTTGTGTAATGTCTCATGACACACCACGACATACTGTATTATGAAGTTTGCAGTTGAAAGGGCATACAGGATCGACCACGTCTCCCAAAGGAAAAGGGACTCAGGCATGGAATTGAAAAAATGTAAGTGTATATAGTTACCGCCTGCTATAGATGTTGATGGCACAGTTACAATAAAGAACAAATCCTCCACACAGGTGAAAGTAATTTAATATTTCGAAATGGTATTGCCAATTCTCTGGCAGGAAGACCGAGAGGTATGCACACTCACCCATAAGCTGTGTAGCCTGGGTTTGAATCTTGAGCCAGCTTTAAACTGTACTTCCAGTGTTTTGCAGGAAGGGCGATTCATCAATGTGTGTGCCATCCCCTCGGATGGATGTTAAACTGGGCGTTCCGTCTGCTGGCATTAGTTAACCTCCGCCATCGAAGATGGACGGAGGTTACTGTTTCACCCCTGTCTGTTTGTTTGTTTGTTTGTTTGTGAACAGTATTATGGAAAAACTCCTGGACGGATTTCGATGAAACTTGTGGGGGGGTTAGGTATGGTCCAAGGATCATGCCATTAGATTTGGACTTGGTCCAAAGTCCCATATGGCCGCTATGGCGGCCATTTTGAAAAAATATTTGAATTTTTGTTTTGCATTTCTACATGTTTTAAGTGATTTCCAACCAAAAAAAATAAATTTGTTACAGAAAAAAAGAACAGAAAATTTTGAAACTTTTTTCAAAAAAATTTCGATTTTATTTGAAAAATATTTTGAATTTTTGTTTTTGCATTTCTACATGTTTTAAGTGATTTCCAACCAAAAAAAAAAAAATTTGTTACAGAAAAAAAGAACAGAAAATTTTGAAACTTTTTTCAAAAAAATTTCGATTTTATTTGAAAAATATTTGAATTTTTGTTTTTGCATTTCTACATGTTTTAAGTGATTTCCAACCAAAAAAAAAAAATTTGTTACAGAAAAAAAGAACAGAAAATTTTGAAACTTTTTTCAAAAAAATTTCGATTTTATTTGAAAAATATTTGAATTTTTTTTTTGCATTTCTACATGTTTTAAGTGATTTCCAACCCCCCAAAAAAAAATTGTTAGAGAAAAAAAAAGAAATTTTGCACTTTTTTTCAAAATAATTTCGATTTTTTTTTTGGCATTTCTACATGCGCGTCGATCTAGTTTAGTTTATTCAATCGTGGTTCAGTAGAGTCTGATCCGTTTTGACCCACAATGAATAGGATATCAGGTTCCACTTAGTGACCCAGCAGTATTGGCGGCGGAGGTTTTGCACTCTACCGAGTGCTCCCCCTCTAGTTGGTGAATGTTAAAGACTCCGTGCCCACGGTGCCCTTCGTGAAGAGTAGGTGAGCAATCACCAGCACCATGAACAAATTACTAATTCCGACTCTAACTACTGTTGGGAAGGCAATGGCAAACTACCCCGCATAACCCTTTGCCAAGAAACTGCTTCAGGAGTACTGAATGTGCCTTCGGGCAGAACACCAGATTATGAATTCCCAATTCTATTCTTTCGTGTGCAGCATATGGTTATGGGTTTGCATCATCGCTGGGAGCATGGCTGTGCCACAGATGCAGTGCCCCAATGTAGGTTAGAGCAGGAATTTGTAATTTGTTCAGGGTGTCGGCGATAGCTCACCTCATCTTCATGAAGGACAAGTATGGAGTTGATTGGTGGATAAACATCCCCTTCACATGAGGGGAAGGAGAGAAACGGTTACTATCAATAGTTTGCTCTCAGAAGTAAAAAGCAGGTAACTTGAACAAAAGATCTTACATTGCAGGACATCCGCATTTTATATCTGCAAATTATATCACTCCAACTCTCACACAACCACCTTCATACACAAAATACTTCATATCTAACTGACATAATACACAACGGTGTTTCTTTGGGTAATTTGTTTTGGATGTCCTCATGACCAACTCCTTACTGTGATGTTTCCAAAAGCTGTCCCATGAGACAAAAGCTCTTGTTCTCCACTGTCTCTCCTCCAGTCTTACTACCTGTGAAATTTCATCCCTCTGTCCTTTTGCAGCCTGTCCAGGTCTCGAAAAATCCTCTCCTTGATCCAGGCTACAATCCAGGCCTCATTGCTCATCTACAAGTCCTGGAACTCTTCTCTTCTCCAGGTTGTGGAACAATCCTCCTCAGTCTGTTCAATCCCACTTTCCCCTCCAGATCTTCAAGCTCATGGTGCATCACCATCTCAGGTCATCCTCCATCCCTATCAGTACCCTCATGAAGCCTCCCGTAACCCATTTACTTGTCATATCCCTGTGTTGTTCCACTGCCTCACAATCAGTGTGTTGCTTTTGACCATGCATTTTATTAATAGAAAGCTGATAACAGTATTGTATGTTAACTGTCATGGAAAGTGAGATGTGACTGATGTTTCAAGCATTAGCCCTTCGTTTGAGCAAAATGTGTGTATATCCTTTCCCATGGCAATTAACATAGTCTTCTCAGCTTTCATTTGATAAAAATCTATTGTGAGAGACTAACATTCGCCTTCACCAAGACTTCGCAAAGACACCGATTCTATTTGATTGTTTCATGTACCATGTGTTACTTCACTCTTCAATGAACCTAGATGTTTTTTCAAAAATAATTTGTTTACATGAAAGCAAGCTATGTATCTCACAACCATGGACGAGGGCAGGAACAGAGGAGGAAACACATTGAAAACAACATTTATCATCAGTCGGTAGACCTTTAAAGAGCCTTCAAGTCACCCTGCTGTAGGACTCTGGCATGTCTGAAAACTAATGTACAAATTATGTTGTGAGCTATTTGGAAGGGTTTGGTTTCCAACCTGAAAAAAAGAGCAGTTTCTTGGCAGAAATAATCTCGACACTGAAACAGCTGCACTTTAGAACAGAATAAACTTTTGTTTGAGTGAGGAACAGCTCAGAAAGATATATCACTTCATCGGTCGCCACCGAGCTATCAGCAGGGCCTCGGTTAAACCCTGCGAAGGCCGCGCCCGCTGGAGGCTCCCATAAAAGTGCCCCCCACATCAGCTTGCAGTTTTTTCAAAGCATCTTGAAAGTCCAGTCATGCAGTATTGAAACATTTCCAAAAACATGACTGACCCCGAGCTTAAACCCCTGAGTACTTTCGCTAGCAAGGGGAAGTGCTGTAAATTCGAGTGAATTCGCAGTACATTTGCGGTTGAAGCTGAAAAAAGAAATCTGTTTTTCATTTTTTTTCAGCTTCAACCTCGAATTTACTGTGAATTAATTATTTACTTGAAATGACATCACTTCCGCCAGCTAGCGAAAGTAAATTTGCGGTAAATTAAAAAATATTCGCCTAGATCAGTGTTTCTCAAGGTGGGGCGCATGCCCGACCGGTGGGGCGTGGCAATATTTTGGTGGGGCATGAGGATTCACAATTAATGAATTAATATATGATCGCTTTCGAGAGAAAGAGAGAGTGAGAAAGCAAAGAGAAATCGACTGGAAATCACGAAACATGGTGATTTAAGGCTGAAACTGACAAAATTGGTTCCTCGAATCAAACAAATCTGCAGCCAGCGTCGAGGGCAGGGCTCCCATTGAAGTGAGTAGCAATTGAATAAAATTTGCAATAAAGTTTTAATAAAGCCTTTTGAATACATATGTAGTAAATACTGTAGTGTCTCCAATCATGGTGGGGTGTACGATTTTTTTGAAAATCAAAGTGGGGCGTGGGACAAAAAAGGTTGAGAAACACTGGCCTAGATACTAGGCCTACACGAGCTATTCTTGTAATAATGAGCAGTGATCGGCACAGAAACTGAGGTCCTGAGGTCCTCGGCATTATGTTTCCGGAGCGGCAAGAACAAAAAAGCGAGAGGCATCGAAGGTTGAAATTGAGAGGCTGCTGAGAGAAATTCCTGACGAGACAACCTAATATGCAAGCGAGCGCAGTTGACACATCCTTAACCTCAAAGTCCCAGATATGGAAACAAAATAGGAATAGCTCCCTGTTTAAAGGGGAACCCAAATGCTCAGACCACCTTGATGCTAAACTATCCCTTGATACCCCACAAAATAGATGTGATTTTTTTTCTCCGTCTCCGGGTTACATCACGGTAAGATTTAACTGAAACGATGAATAATTTTCGATTTTCCACAAATATGCCGAGTCGATGCGTCCTTGGTGCTTGTATAGTAATACTATTCTTAATATTGCATAGTTCTTCAAAGTATGATGAAGGCGATTTGTTCATACAGTGTTAAAATATATAATTCAATTTAAATAAAGGTTTAAAAGCGTCTAAATAAATTAATTCCGAGTTATACCACCATTTTCTCCAGCGTCGATTTCACCACCCTAATACATTACATTAGTATTTCGTGCCTGTTGTATGTATCCATTATGACATCCTTAAAAACAGTAAGTTTGTTTGGAGTTATTTTCAATTTTGTTTGACTGCCAGGCAGACAGAGTAAAAATACTGTCTCACTCTCTGCACAAGTGCGATTTGGACAAATTCAGAGACAAAGTATGGTAAAACTAAACACTTGTCTTTCTGTTAATGTTCCGATTCGTGTTCAAAATACAACATTCGATATACATAAGCTGTTCCTCGATCATAAACTGATAAAACAGACGGACGGACAGACATGAACCAATTGCTTAACCCCGCTTTTCACTTCACGTGCGCGGGATAATACATTTACAACAGGCCTCACAGCCCATACGGCTCCCAATCCCCTGTGCATGTACAAGCCCAAGATATGTCCTTCCCATTGGTGTCCAGAACCTAATCCAGATACACAGTCCATTCACTGGTAGTGATTCATTGGGGGTTTGTGGAACACACGTCCACACTCATGCCTGGTGTTGGCTTAATGGTGAGGGTGGTGGGCTTGGGATCCTAGGATCCTGCACCCCCCTCGGCTGTTGAATTAATTCCAGGTGGGGTTGACTCTGCTTGTTCTCCTTCCGAGGTTGGCAAAATGAGTGCCAGCTTGCTGGTATCCTGTGTCGGAGTGGCGACCCATCCAGGAATGTGTTCAATAGCCAAGGAGACTACTAAGGCAGCACCAACGCTCTGCACAGAGTATGGTCCCAATAGATGGATGGATGGATGGATGTCCACACTCAGGCCTTCCAGCAACCCACATGGTCGGGAGTTTGCAGTATGGACAGGTGCCCATTCGATGAACTGAGAAAGTTATCCAAGTCTCATTATGCAGAAGCACAGTCCTTTCTCTCAGGTACTTTTCCAAGTATTTCCGACCTTTCAGAAGCTTGGTGGGCCATTCCAAGTAACAATCCTCATTCCGGACACACAATCTACTTTATTTCGCCTCGAACACGCCAGTTTCCTGGTGTGTCTGTGCATGTGCACAGCGCACCAAGCATTTTGTGGCGGATGACGTCATTTCGAAAGTGCCATTTCAGGCGGTGGGCTTGGGATCCTAGGATCCTGAGCGCAAATCCCACTCGGGTGTTGAATAAATACCAGGTGGGGTTGACTCTGTCTGTCATCCTTCCGAGGTCAGCAAAATTGAGTGCCAGCTTGCTGGTATCCTGTGTCGGAGTGGCGATCCATCCAATATTGTGCCCAATAGCCAAGGAAACTGCTTAAGCAGCACCAACGCTCTGCACAGAGTATGGTCTCAATGGATGGATGGAAAGTGCCATATTATCTCTTTGCATGGTTGGACATTCCCCAACTCAGTTGTTCTCTAGCAGTTTGAAAACTGCTATTCTTGAAGCTACAGGAACAGCAAAGATGCTTAACTTAAGAATGGGTAGAAGCACAAAAGCCAAGAAAAAGTCTGAAGGGAAATAGCTTTTGAGAACAAGTTCCTAGTTCTTATCCTCTTTACAACAATCAACAGCATAACGGTTAAAAACAACTCGAAAAATTATCAGGTGCATATTTTCTCAAATAATTTCACAATAAATGGTTTTAATTTGACTCTTTAGCTGGAGGCCAAAGTCCAACTGTCAGGTTTGAAAAGAGAGGGTGGGGGATAGGAGGTGGCTGTTTCTGGTGGTCGTCGTATAGCAGCTTAGCTGCCAGAGTAGCTATCATTTCTTGAAGCACAACTGTGTTGCTGATGCAGTGCCCCTCTACCAGTAGTACACACACTGGAACTGGTACTCACTTCGCCAACCTTGGAAGGATGACAGGCTGAGTCAACTCCCTGGTGTATTAATTCAGTGGCCGATGGGGCTTGAACTCAGGACCCTAGGATCCCAAGCCACCACCCTAACCACTGAGCCAACACTAGGCTTTGGCTGTTTCTGATTAAATGGAAGGAAAATGCTTGCTTCTGATTTCACAGTAGAAATCGATAGGGAAAAAAGTCAGTGTGGGATACAGTACTTGAGACCCTAGGATCCCAAGCCACCACCCTAACCACTGAGCCAACACCAGGCTTCGGCTGTTTCTGATTAAATGGAAGGAAAATGCTTGCTTCTGATTTCACAGTAGAAATCGATAGGGGAAAAAGTCAGTGTGGGATTCAGTACTTGAAGGAGGAAATGTTTATGTTGAAGAAGAAAATAAATGTTTGATGTGAATTTGTTGTTGGTTAAATGGGATTATCAACTTGGGTACTGGATGTTGTTGTTTTTGTACACATTATTGAGGCTCATGGAAGAGCCAGGAGGAGGAGATTGGGACCATACTCTGTGCAGAGCGTTGGTGCTGCTTAAGCAGTCTCCTTGGCTATTGGGCACAATCCTGAACGAGTCGCCACTCCGACACAGTTTACCAGCATGCTGGCACTCATTTTTCCGACCTCGGAAGGATGACAGGTCGAGTTAACCCCACCTGGTATTAATTCAACAGCTGAGTGGGATTTGAACTCAGGACCCTAGGATCCAAAGCCCACCACCCGAACCATTAAGACAACACCAGGCATATGGAAGAGCCAGAGCAGAATGGAATGAAACAAAATGAAAAAGGGGAAACACCAGTAGCATAGTAGAGAGAGAGAGAGAGAGAGACAGACAGACAGACAGACAGACAGACAGACACACAGACACACAGACAGACAGACAGACAGACAGACAGACACACAGACAAGATCAAGGGGAGGGAAAGACACATGGGGTGAACAAGCTGCAACACAGCAAGGATAGGAAGGAGAACGTGAGGATGAAACAGAGAAGGAACAAACCAACCACCTCCTAACAATCAAAAAGAGGTGAGGGAGAGGGGGAAAAATCACAATAACCTAGAAAAGGAGGGTGCCTGAGAATAGGATCATTTGGGGGTAAAAAGAGACCATGGGTATGGATTGGGGATCACCTGAGGTAGTGATAAACAGCTGTCTTGAGGCTCTGGATGGAAGAATTGAACTGAACAGATTGGGGAAGTTTGTTCCACAAGTGAGGAACAAATGAGTGGAGGTGAGCAGTGAACCCAGACTTTGGGAGCCCAAGAAGAGGGCCACTGGCATACCGTGCGTGCCATGCAGAAACCTGGGAGGGACAAAGCCCAAAGGGGCAGAGAGCGCAAGGCCAATAAGGAGGCGGCAGAACATAAAGAAGCCACCAACCAACCTGCGACATGAAATAAACCAGACACTCAGCCCTGTCGCGGGAGATCCCGAGGGCCCTGCCCTCCATGGTATCAAGAAGGGCAAGGTGCGAGTCAGTTGTTGAAAGTTAGCATCTTGTGAGGTATGTCCGCAGCTGTTTGTTACTTTAATAGCTGGAAGTCAGAGCTAGGTTGAGTTTCTTTGGAGTGGGTCAGTGTAGTTGTGGCTGAAACAGAATGGTGCCCCCTGTGCAGATCATCATGGGTTGCAGAGTTAGGGCGGTGGCGAAGCACTCAAGCACCAAACTATGGCAAGGGTACTGTGAAGCCCCTGCAAGCTAGGCACACCAGATTGATGTCATCACTTGAGAGGGAAATGGAGCCAACTACTGGCACAGTTACAGAAAATCGCATTTGAAAGTACATGAGCACAAAAAGTCATCGCTTGAATGGGACATCTCCTTTAAGAGTTGAGAACTTGAAAATGATCCTCGATGGTAAGCATTGACTCTCTCCCAAATTGTATTTACAGTGAGCAACACCATTTCATTTGACCAATCAAGAACACTAACTAATATTGGATACTTCCAGCTTTGCTTTGACCAATGACTAAATGATCAGCCTCTCATTCTGATAAACAAAACTTACAGGCTTTGGCAACGAGTGTTTGTGAAATTACTTCCATTGGAGCATCAATGTGCTGTCTGCAGAGCAACAGATTCTGCAAGTTTCATCATCCAGGTTACCTTTGTTATCATGTAGAATGAAGAACCAGTCTTGATCATGAAAGCTATTGTTGATTTGTGTCGACGAACAGTTAAACAATGACTGGAATCAACAAGGATGTTGATTGAGGTATGGTAACTGTCGTGTGTACAAAGGAGAAGCTTCGTCAGAGCAAGATATTTTGTTCCGGCGAAAGGTTAATGCCACAGTGGTTAACATACCTCAATCAATGTCCTGTTGATTTACTACTTGCGAAAATCGAAGATTTTTCAAGTGCATTGATTGGTGTTGTGCGTTATTACTTGGCGAAAAAAAAAAATTCACCGAGTATGTTGGTCTGCAGCGTTTGTCTGTGTTTGTTTGTCACACAATTTTTGGCCACAGTTTTCAAGCAATCGTTCTAAATTGTTTTGTGTATGTAGGTGACCAGAAAAGGACAGCAACGCTTAAGGACAGAATTTTTAAAGTTGATTCCTCAGCATTGATGGGGCCAAAAACTATATATAGCACAATATCTCAAGAGGTGATGGATGGATTCACACGAACCTTGGTGGACACTGGACAGGTTGCGTGTGACAAGGACGAATCGATTCAATTTTGGTGAAGATCTGAATCCATATCTGGATACGAGAATTATTAAAATTTTAATGAAACAGTCGACCAAGAAGGAACCCAAAGAAATAAAGAACAAAGATGGAGTCATCAAGAGGAACCTGGATAGGATTTGGGTTTCAGCCTCCATAACCCTCAAACCCATCCAGACGCAGCCAAGTGAGCCTTACAGAAAAATTTCTGCAAGAATTCACTTCTCCTTGGAGAGATAGATGTAATGAAAGAGAGGAATATAGAGATTTTTCATCTGATTGACTAGAAATTTGAAGAGGAGTTGCATATTTAGTAATTTTAATCAACCACCTGTTATTTTTGAGGTCACCAAAGGCCAAAGGTCAACAACTTCGGTGCGATTTCTAAAATCCTCAATTTTCATCCCATTGACTTGAAATTTGAAGAGGATTTGCATATCATGTTACTGAATTCAACGAACAAGTACTTTGAGGTCAGCAAAGGCCAAAACTGCGACATCGGCCAAATTTCTAAAATTGTCAGTTTTCATCCGATTGACTTGAAATTTGAAGAGGATTTATATATTTGGTAATTTAATTCAACCACCAATTATTTTTAAGGTCAAATTTGTTTTATTGATTTCACAAGTATCGTGCTATACATGGCATCTTTCTTGTTTGTTTTCATGTAACAGTACACAAACCAAGGCATCACTGCAGGTCAGCACATCACTTTGGCTGCCAACGTTTGATTCTTCTTCCGCTATTCCCAGTTCTAGTCTCCCAAGGTAAATGTCATACCTTACACAACCCGATGCACACACATTACATTAAATGACATTACACTCTGCACACAAACACAAAGGGGCATTTGATTAAGCCTGTTGCCATTTATAAACATATGCTGCTAGACCTTTCGTGTTATATGTACTGTGCTATTAAATAAGGTTAAAATGAAAAAAAGTCGATCTTAATATAAGGCTTGGTTTGTTTCTCCCTTTTGGTTTTTAAACGATGAAATCCGTTTTCATTTGTAACTGCCAGTGACATCATCATCATCATCATCCTTAAACAATCGTCAGAAGATAATTCCTCAATCAGTGAGGGTCAGATAACTTGAGAACTATTTTAGTCCCACAAAGATAGTTGATAAAATGATTGGAAAATCAGGTCATCAGGTCTCCAAAAGTGTGGTCGGTTACCTTACTTAGAAACGTTTTCTATAATTTGTTGGCATGGGTTAACATATCACACATTTGCATTGTTGATTGCATGACCCAACACTTTTGGACAAACAAATAAAGAAAAGTGGAAGGTGGTTTCGAGTAATTAATGACCACCTTCTTTCCCTCACTGTTTACCTGTGCTGCTACTTCTTCAACACCTTAAGGCCATGAATGATAACCCTCCATGTCTTGTGGCCATTCTGTCCCTTACCAACTCTATTCCAATAGTGATAATCCTGCAATCTTTCTTTTCTACTCAACCCATACCCCTCCAGGTCACACACATTCCACAAGAAATCCATTCCTTGTTTCCCTTCACAAGTATAGACTGAACGCTCACCAACATTCATTCATCCACCTCTTCGACTCTTGCAAGTAGAACCGTCTTCCTGAATCTGTTGTCTCCTGTCTTTCTTTCCAGGCCTTCAATTCTGCTGCTCACAGCCACCTCATGGTCTCTTCAGTTTTCTACCTCTAAACAAAACTCCAAGTCTAGTTGAGATATTGTCCCCTTCAACCTGCAACTCCTGTACGTGCTGTGGTCCATCCATACCTCATTATCTCTGCCATTGAAGGTAGACGGAGGTTATGTTTTCACTCCTGTCTGTGAGCATGGATATGTCAAAAAGGTTATGGACGCATTCGGACGAAACTTGGTGGACAGGTTGGATGTGTGACAAGGACGAATTGATTCGATTTTGGTGAAGATCCAAATCTGAATATGAGAATTAAATTTTTTTTTTAAGTGATTCTTTATAATTAAGAGATGAGGTCAAAAACGATATATAGCAGGATATTTCAAAAGGCTGTGGATGGTTTATGACCAATCTTGGTGGATGACAAGAACAAGCCAAATAGATTTTGGTTGAGGTCTGGATGCAGATCCGGCCTCTCAGTGGGATACAAAACATAAACTGTTCAGCCTGGCAGAGGTATGCCCCTCTACTGAATGCTGTTCTAGTTGTCCACACCTCTTTCACCTTTGTTTTACTTTGTATCTGTCGACACTTTGCTCCGGTCCTTCCACTTTTCCATCAGCCTCGATGCCACGCTGTATGAAAAAGCAGTTTTTCCTGGTTCACACAAAGGCGTTGTGCACAACATGGAATATACAAACTAAATTTTAAAACTTTATGACCTCGCTGTATCATCATTGTATGTATGAGGTTTGTTGTTATTCGTGTGTGTAATCATGATATCCTTTGGCCATACTGTGATGTTCTCATGTAACATCCCTGACTCCACATGTGAAAAAGACAAACGATACCCAAAATTTATCAGCCGCTTCTGCTTTTAATTCTGAATCCAAGCCAATGGTGGTTCCAAATTTCCATTGTGGACCGCTCTGCATTGGATCCTGGTGTGTTACACATTAACTGTCACGACAAAACGATTTTGGCTCTTTTTCAAAACACACAGCTTTTTTCGTCTCTTATATTTATCTCCAAACTTGGTGCACTCTCGGCATTTCAGTCTTTCCATTTCTCTGTTGCATCTGCAACACCAAACAGTTTGCATTTGCCCACTTTTAACTATCCATATCTATTCTCTACTCTCACAACTTTACCAAATTGAGATGATATGGATATGCGAAGGAAATTCGGCAAACAAAACTTGAAAATATAATCATTTTTAAGGTGATTTGTTTTTTTTATACTTTTACTCACATTTCAGATTAAAGTTGAGAGATTGAATTCAGATAACTATGGTGCAACCAACGAGATTGCGAGGACAGACAAAGCTTATTTGTAAACATTATTTCTCCAAGTACACCAAAATGTTACACAATTAAGGAACTTTAACTGAGAATTAAATTTGAATGAAATTATCTTCTTGGTATTGGCTGCAGTACAAGCCGATGCAACTGTTTAGCCAGAAGAGCCCTTTAAAAATTCAAATTGTTCCTGGCTGCTCCCACAACTGTTTTGTGTACCACAGACAGGTTAATGTGTGGCAGGCATTTATTGTTGGTCAGGATGCATGCAGCAATAGCTGGTGTGGTACTTGCTTTCTTGTACCCACAACAGTAATGGGGTCTGATCTCAACTTAACGTCTTGTAGGGTTTGACCAGTTCACTCGAGTGAGGAGCAGAAGCTCCGACCCGAGTCAGGAAACCTGCTCCTATTGAGGAGTAGTCCAATTGTATGAACATGCATTCTGACCCTTCAGGGTTAGGATGTGCGTTTTTGAACAGGTACTTCAGCCTTCGGGCTGAGGTGCATGTGCATGCTCATGAGATAGTCTTGTTGGACTGTGTACTTTGGCCATATGGTTAAAGTACATGTCCCAAGTTATGTTTAAATGTTTTATTTTATGAACCTTTTTTTTTTTTTTAAATAATAAAAAGGCCTCCCTCATAAGGAGGGCCAACAAGCCTGATAGACGTGTCTGAATGTTCCCTCTCTGGGGTGGACTGGTCGAAAAATTGAGAATTAAATTCTCTTCCTGGTATTGGCTGCAGCACAATCATATGGATTGAAGTAAGCAAACAGCAAGAGGTTAAGATAACTCGAGGTTGTACATCCAGGTACGTGTTTGATATTGGATGTTTGATTTGTTATTCAAGCCTTCTTGATGATCGTCCTTTTCACGGCATCCTGACATAGACTGGACATTTGTCAGGACCAACCGTGCGATCCTTTGTCGTGGGCCGAAGTTGGCTATTGTGTCCACTAGCAGCAGTCAAACAACTGAAGGAGGTTTCTATGTAATAAATTTTTTTATAATTTTACACTCGATCCAATAGCTCAAACTTCTACTAAAAATAATGGTTTGCTAATCAGTAAAATATTTTTATTTAACACCTCACTCCAGGCGATTATCAGCCAATCAGAACACTCTGTTCATTTGGCTCCGGGATAAAATACAGATGGCGGCGCCCAGTCCGTCGTGCGTTTGTCATCTGAAACGAGATGAAAATGGACCCGTTATACCGTTTAAAGATGCTTCGTGGACAAAATTTGTTGCCTTGCTGGATTTCGAGCACTCGAGCATGACACAGCCCTCGCCACACAGCAGCTCCAACTAGCGAATGACATGCCTCAAGGATTCAAGAAAAAGTTATTCACAACATTGGTGTGGGGATAATAACGACTTCGGTGAGGAAACGCTCACAGGTATTTTCATAAGTTTTCAACATTTTCCCTGGTCTATGGGTAGTCACGAATTCTCTTTCCAAGAAAAGAGGTGTAAAACATGGAGTTGCGTTATTGTCCATCATGGTGGAATTTTTGTCCATATTTACAGGTAAAGGAACCATACATAACACGAATGGGATAACAATTCAGACAAGCGACCGCCATACCGAAACCTCTGTCGCTTGGCCGACATCACTGCCCTCACTGCCCCGTAATCGGAAGCGGACGATGCAGGCGTCTGACGTCGACATATCATCATACCACCATCCAAAACCACGATGTGGACCGGATCAATTCAAAGGTATATTTATATTATGTAACAACGCAAAATTAGATAAATTAATACAATGCTTGCTGACCACAACAGGGAAAGAGGTCTACCCGAAAGCGTATGCGTGCGTATAGAGGGAGGATCATATCCCCCATCACGTACACACATTTCTTTCCACTGTAAACAACTCGGTCTGACTCTGGATTTGAATTATGTCATATTTTTCAGGGACTGAAGCCGATCTTGACAGGAAGATGGATATACAGGAGCGAGGTAGACTTATAGATCACGCTGTCTGGCTGCGCAAGTACAGCCAAGATTAGTTAGTGAAATGTAATGTCGTGAAAATATCAGTTACTAGATTTATGGCGAACTTGTATAAAATTATTTTCATACTGTGACAAAGTCCATTTCCTATCTTCCATGTATAAAACCAAACCGCTTAATTGCATACCTCGGTTAATGACATTAATTCATCTGGCAAATGGGTTATGCAATTAAGTGGGCTGGATTGTACATTTCCAATGACACCTGTCTATCCATTTTCAGTCCAAGGACATGCTCTCCGGGTGGACAGGCTGCAACTAGATGCTGACTAAGCCTTCAACCGCACTCAGTAAGATCAGTTATCTTCCAGTCATTGACGCGAGCCCCACCGACCTCTCGACTATAAACGATATTCTGCAGAAGAGTTCTCAGATAACGGGAGATCTGGACGTTCCGTCCGTGGTTCTGGTTATGGATCAAGCAATTTATGCGAAGGCCCAATAAATTTGGTGGCAAACTTGGCTGGACATGAAGACACAACTGATTCTTCGATTGGGAGAATTTCACACCGCCATGGCCTTTCCTGCTGTCATCGGTAAACGGTTTCGTGACGCAGTGAAAGTGCAATGACAATGTAACATATGCATTCTGGACGTCTCACTTAGAAATGGTAGAACTGTTACAACTGTTCATACGAGCTACAAGGGAAGGCAAATGGCAACTCCACCTATCATGTGTCCGTGATATGATTCCGTGGTACTTCTCGTATGGAAGAATGAATTACTCCAGATACCTTTCTCTCTATTACCCTAAAAAGATGAAGAAATTCCTCGCCTGTAACGGGAACAAGGACGCCTTACTGGTATTCATGGTCGAGGAATGGAAGCAATCGAAGAGAGAAATTCTTGGTGATGTTTAGCTGTTTGCCGCATGTGGGAACTGTTGTTACAAAGTATATGTAGCCCTTGATAGAGTTGTCACGGTTGAAGATATCCCCGAGCTTCATTCCGATCATGAGGAGGCGGATACAAGGATCTTTCTCCATGCAAGTCATGCGTGTCAGTCCTGCGGACAGCTGCTGGAAATTATCATCAACTCACCAGACACCGATGTGTTTGTCCTCGGCATCTATTAGGCATCTCTACTGTCGGCTCGCATTACATTGCATTTGACGATCGCAACACGCCCACGAGTCGTCAACATCACTGAAATCAGTCGGAATCTTGGCCCGGTCGTGTTGGAGGGTATTGTCGGCTTTCACTCGTTTACAGGCTGTGGCACTGTAAGCTCCTTCAAGGGGAAAGGCAAGGTGTGCCCTCTGAAGATGATGCTGGCTTCCCCGATGTACGCCAAAGCTTTTCGTGAACTTGGGCTGGCATGGACAGTGACAGACAACCTCTTAAACGTCCTGGAGTCATTTATAGGTGAATTGTATGGGTGGAAAGATTGTAATGATGTAAAATTGGTCGTTAACAATGCTTTCCGCTGTGCCATGATGGAAACGTCTCTGCCACCCAACCGAGACAGCTTGAAAGTCCATGTCATGCGAAGGAATTACCAGACAGGAATTCACAAGTCGTGTTTCAAGCAGAACATTTGCCTGCCATCACCAGAGCAACATGGCTGGATAAAGACTGACAACCAACTCGCTGTCAAGTGGTCCACTATGCCCATTGCCCCTGCGTCAGTTTTAGAAGTTGTACACTGCAGCTGCAAGAAAGGACAGTGCAATTCCAAACGATGCTCCTGCACAAAGGCAACCGTGGATTGTACGGACTTGTGTAACTGCTGCGACTGCACAAATCGCCCTGTGACCACGGTCGACAGCGAAAGCGAGGATGAGGCCTGCAATGATGTATGCGAAAGTGATGCTGAGGATGACGATCAGGAATAGAACCAGGTATGGTCAACATAATTTTTTGGGATTTTCGTTTTTCAGTATTCGCCTGAATCTGGGTCAGAATCAATATCTCGATATGTGCAATTATACATTCAGAATATTGGTCGTTACACCTCTCCGCTGTGCCCGAACTGGACGGTTTGCCACCCATTGACCGCTTCAAACGTCGATGAGCTGGGTTTCATGCGAAGACTCGGCAGCGATATTGGTCCAATTATCTACCGCAGTTTACCCTAATTTACGTCAGGTGATCATCATGATGTATTCAGCTTAATTTCTGGAGCTCTTCCTGATGCCATGTACCATGTTTCGTGGCATTCGGACGTACATTTGTGGATAAAATCGACTGTTGCATACTAATTAGCTCATATGAATAATTAATGAGTTGAAGTAGTCAATACTAATTAGTGAACCAATATTTTTAGTATAAGTTTGATTTTTTTTAAATCACCACGTCTATAGCTCCATTTTATGTAAACTTCTCCCTTCTACCCCTCTGACTGCAGCACTTTTCTATTTTGCGCGTCCTACAGGCTTCGGCCCACGGCCTAACTTGTGCACCTATCTCGTAATTATATACTCTGGGTAACCATTCTGTGTGTTTGTTCGTCTTTCGGCTGCTCCCGTTAGGGTCGCCACAGCGGATCATCCGTTATGATCCGCATACTGATTTGGCACAGGTTTACGCCGGATGCCCTTCCTGACGCAACCCTGGTCGCCTCTTACGACACAAGGATAAGGATTGGGTTTCGCCATGATTCCGGGCTGCCCTACACCTCTCATAGCGCGGCCCAGCACAGAGCTCCCGTCCTCAAGCGATCCTCCACCCCAAGCCTCCGAGTAGCCGGATTACATGCGCACGCCACTACGCCCGGTCTGGGTAACCATTCTCACCGAGTATATTCATGATTTTCTCCATTTCAGCAGGAAGATTACAAGGTGAGCAAATCCTCCGAGCCCTGTTCACAAGGATGTTGATCAAGGCAATTTTGTATCTCATGGAGCTGTAGGAATCCAACATCTCTACTACTGCCCAGTGAAAGTAGGTTTCAGTAGATAGATGTGGTGAAACCATGTGCAGATCTTTCGACCAAAACGTCCAAAAATGGTAAAGTGTTTGAAGATTCCAGCTCGCAGGTAAACTTAAGCGCTGGATTGAGAGTATTAAGCCGTATCAAGAAGTTATCACATGCCACCTGAGACTCAAACAAAGCGAAAATATCAACAACATACCAATAGTATCGGATGGGAGAATCCACACCTTGCTGACCAGTAGGTTTTTTTCATTTCGTGAAAGCCGACAAAGATATTCGCAAGAACTGGGCCTAATGAAGAACCCATGGCCACACCATCAGTTTGGACATACATAATGTTGTTGAAGCTAAATTCAACCTGCCTTGTTGCTGTGTTCATAAACTCCACAAAAACTTGTTCAGAGATCTGCGGTTGTTCCAGATCACTGTGATGTAGCAGATATGCGCATCTATCAATAGTTGCTGTCAGTGGGACATTTGTAAACAAGCTTTTCATGTCAAACGAGGCGATTATGTTGTCTGCACTTGTCGGTGTTGCAGCACAAATTGCTTCTGCAAATGTAAAACAATCTTTGATCACGAAGTGTGAAAGTGAATCCAATGCTGCTTGTTGTACCTCTCCCAACCACTTGGCAAGTTCATGTTGTGCTGAACCAACCACGGACAATATCGGTCTCATTGGGACATTTTCCTTGTGGGTCTTGGGCCATTCTTTGGAGGTTGGGCTCGAACAGGTTTTATTCTGTTGTACAACTACTTTGACAGTCCACTGCACTTATGGAGCTGTAACAGCCATTTGGTGGTCTGACTTTCCAACCGTGACGTCCGATCGTGTTCAGCTGCACTTCCCAGTTGGAATTTTGTTTCATCTTTGAGGACACTCATCATTTTGTTAATGTAATCGATCTTCAGAATTACAACTCCAATGCCTTTATCAGGTTTACAATTGTGGATATCACCATTCCTCCTCAATCCTTGTATTGCCAAGAGACAGTCTCGTTGCATGTGAAAGTCCAAGACATCGTTCGGTGTTCCACAGGATGCACGTGTGAGGTCCAATAGTCTGGCCATCAGCGCTTGGTCTGCTTCCTTGGATACAGGTTGATGCTTTGATAGCATCAATGTCTATAATCCATACACCCTCCTCACTTCGGAAGCCTGGTGAGGGAGACGGTTTGGTCGCCGACAACCAAACTATGAAACAGGTTCGTACAGGTTTAAATCATACCTGTAGCAAGTCACAAATCTGATCTCGCCTGACCTGACAATAAATAGTCGGGTGTCATTCAAACCTATACGAGACAGCTCAAAGGTGAGTGTGCAAATGGCTATAGTATATTCAACAAGTGCTCAAAATGTGATGTAATATTTTGTTAATATGTGCTGCGTGTTGTGAGAAGTAACAGCATCATATATACTTTAGTTTGTTTCACATCAACACGAAACAAAAGTATTCCACAACTGCAACAGAACAAAAGTCCGTGTAAAAATCTTTTGAACGGCTCGGCCACAGGAGACTTTTACAAATACTCTTCAGGCTGAGGGGACACATTAATGGTGATGTGATGGAATTGTGCAGCCCTCCTGGACAGGAAGCGGGACACACATTTTCCAAAGGAAATTAATCAGGCTCTGTGAGAAACCTCATACAATGCGTCGTCGCAGGGACAATACATGGAAGAAAGCAGATCAGGCACCCTCTCTTAAACATAAAGAAGGAGGTAAAAAGCAGACATAGCTTCAGATCAATATGCCCGGTTTCTTATATTTTCTACAAGAGCACTGGGAGTTTAAATTTTGTAATATGCTTTTACATTCTGTTTTTGGCTTTTGTACTGCTTTCTCAGTCACAAACTAAGCAGGTTGTTTTTTTTTGTGTTTGAAGGTGCTTTCATGATATACCACATCTCATTGGAGAATTTGGACCGGTTGTTGAAAAGCCTGTTGGTTGTGATCCTTTTTTCAGATATCTATGCTAGTGGAAGAGCAGTTAGTTGTTAGGGTTAGGGTTAGCATTTGCAACATAAAGAGTTTGTGGAATTGTTGGGATAGAAAAAAAAAAGGTGTAAATACTGAAACTTAAACAAACGGATTGTAAGGTTATACATTCAAACTAATGTATTTTATCGATCCTTCTTCCTTAAATTTTAACCTCGACTTATTTATTTAATAAAGGCTGCTTTGTGTTTATATTTTCCAGCTGACATGCCTGGTCAAAACGAAATAGATCCTTATTACCATCTTCTTAATTTCAACCCCACAAGACCAATGTGCCCGTTTAAGAACAACTCAAAATCCTCCCACGTTTAACGAGCAATCCATTTCCATTAGAAATCTAACTAATCTGAATCCATCTCACCCCCATCGTAACACCAACAACTGAAGATAAAAAGGATCTGTATCAGCAATCGGCAAATTATGGAGACAGCCCGGTCATGATGAATAGATATAAGGGTGCGTCCAAGTTCGAGCAAAGGGCAAACCATATTGGGACAATCTTTATACGAGTTCATGATGTAGGCTGGTTGTTAAAACAAGCTGCATCCGACCCTCCTTAACATAAACTTGGCTTGGTACCAGCTGCTAGGGTTCAGTATAAAGCAAGGAACCCAAGAAGAGGCTGAAGTCACCCAAAAATCTTGCCTTTCTGCAAACAAGAGCCATGAGAACTCTACTTGTGGCCCCCCTAGTCCTGTTCGTGGCCCTCGACTATATTGGCCAAGCATTTGCCACTGTTACGGACAGGCTGCTCCTCCACAGCCGAATTCGTGGAAGAAAAGAGGGGTAAGCCTTTATCATTTGAAATAATTCATCCTCAAAATTCCCAGAAAGTGTTTGGGCAGAAAGGTTATATATCACAAAGATTTAGAGTTGGGTTGTCCTGCTAAGCATTCCTATCTGAACCAATGGCTCATTATGCTGGGATGCGAGGTTCAAATCCATTACTCTGTGTTTATTTGTCCATTGATTACTTACGTCCTTGTAATTATATGTAAATGTACACTGATGTGTCTTCATGTCCTTGTATAGCATGTGATTTATGTTCAAAGCTCTCCCATTAATCTGAGATCACTCATTAATAAATTACATATATACTGTATATATATGTATACATTAGATTGGTATGCTTACATGTTGTAAGCAATAACGAACTGTGCTTTGTACATAGGTACATAATATATAGTAGCAGTGTCAGCATGACCTCCCATTGTCC
This sequence comes from Eptatretus atami, assembly GCA_035128595.1. Lineage (NCBI taxonomy): Eukaryota > Metazoa > Chordata > Myxini > Myxiniformes > Myxinidae > Eptatretus > Eptatretus atami. The sequence goes on along the minus strand of CM068964.1, from coordinate 25,145,243 downwards.
CTATTTTCTCGGGTCGCTCACCTGCAGTGAGCACAAGGATATTTTCGGATATTTTCATTTACAGACACTTTCCGATGGTTCTCTGATTTTTTTTTTTACCCCGGTGTATCAGCTTCGACGTCCATCAGCACGCAAAATTTCAGCTTTCACCGTCACCCGGTAGGGACTACTAAGCAGATGTGGTATATCGTGAAAGCACCGTCAAACACAAAGAACAAGCTGCTTAACTTGTGACTGAGAAAACAGTACAAAAACCGAAACAGAATGAAAAAGCATATTACAAAATCACATCCAAACAGCCTGGTGTTGGCTTATTGGTTAGAGTGGCAGGCTTGGGATCCTTGAGTCTTGAGTTCACATACTGCTCCATTGAATTAATACCAGGTGGGGTTGACTCAGCCTGTCATCCTGAGGTTGGCAAATAGAGTACCAGCTTGCTGGGATGATTGAGCCATTTGAGTGTCCTGTGCTGGAGTCAGGTGACCTGTCCAGGATTGTGCCAAATAACACAGGAGACTGCTTCGGCAGCACCGACACTCCGTCCAGAGTGTGGTCCCAATGGATGGTTGGTAGGTAGGTACCGAACGTTAATATTGGTCAGAGTGGTTAGAATGATATATATATATATACACACACACACACACGGTACCCATGCTGTGCACGGGAGGGGGCTGGACAGCTGGTTCGTGAAGGACTTGGGCAAAAGACTTACTGCAGCTGACCCCAACAGAAGTAAGGTGGATGTCAATGGTGGATCTGCAAATGTCAAGGGTGGAAACCCTCATATAATTTCCTCATTCTCCTTCAAACTCAATCTTATAATTTTCATTCCAAACAGCATCATTCCAATCACAAATTAATACTATACCATTAATATAACAAAATACAATGTTACAAATACTTGTGAAGTAAACAAAGAGAAACGCCATTCTGATGTTACGTCTGGATCGGGAGCAGCTTCTTACGGATCGAAAGTCAAAATAATAATTGTATTGCTAAAGCACAGAATTACGGATTAACAGAAGAAACATTAAAATTTTCCACTCAGTATTACCCCTTGATCCAAAAACCAGAAAGTCGTTGGTGCAAGCTCCAAAAATGAGGACAGTAAGGACCACAAATAACCCACAACGTGCCTAAATCATTGAGCCCAGAGGACACACCAGTCACTTCACCACAGACACACCTAATCACACAATCTTCACCAAGGCAGACTCGCTCCGCCCACATTCCAACCCTGCCTCCAAGATGCGTCTGGGGAGAATTGCCGATTGATTAGAAAGGCATGCAAATAAATACCTCTTAGAGGCTGCACGAAACACGTACAGAGGCCAATAAAGCCGACTCCACGCCATGTTGGACAGGATACGAGTGTGCGGGTAGAAGCGGCTTGTTCTTTTTTAACCTCAATACCCGACACATATTGGTGTTCGCCCCGCGCACACGCTAGCGGAGTCGTGTGAACGCGAGCGCTGGCCACGTGCGTAATGGCGGAACCACGCGCACTGTATGGAATGTGCTCGAAAGCAGACACATACGCCGCTCGTGAAACGTGCATGGATTTATCCATGGCGATGTACCTTCGGTCCTCGCTGGCAGCAGTGGATTCTCCACGGATGGTGAACGTCTTCTCGTCTCTGCGGCCAGCGAGACTGTGATCGAGCCAGGGAATGTACAGTGCGAGCCATGTTGGTGTGCGCGGAACGAGCACGTTGATCAACGTTGGTCGAACGCCGAGCGGGCATGCGGGACCCTCGACGTCGGTCGCCCGGGGGTTTTGCAGGATGATCGGGTGCCAATTTCGGTGTGGGCGATTCATGTCATCTCGTGGGTTCGGAGCGCAATATTGCCGCTGTTTGGGATGGCCTTGCCGGAAACGAAGTGAGGCAGTTTCTGGCCCAATCTGGCGGGCCACGTGAGGGTCGGGGCCAATCATAGCACCCAATTCGGGTGATGACGTTTGGATTCGTCATGGCCCCTCCCCCGAGCTGCGGGCCCTATAAAGGTCGGGGCAGTCCCTCTTGCCTGGCCTGTCTGTGTTTTCCTGCTCCTCGACTCCGCCTCCTTGTCTCCGCCCACGCCACTTCGACCCCACCCACTACCTGATCCGCCTGCTACTCCACCCTCACCCTCTGGACTCTGCCCTTCTCCACTCAAGCTCCTCCTCACGAACAGAGTCTCCACACGTGCGGCTTGGGCCAGAGACAACGCACCCACTGTCGGGTACCGCACCCAGAGCATCCCCCTCTCGAAACGTATTGGTGCACGTCGTGCTATCGGGGCACAGGTACCGATATCATAGCCTCAACTCCCCCCCCCCCCCCCCCCCGGTTGTAAAACTCCCTCTTCATGGGTTCTGTGTCTGTGTGTGAGCGGTGTGTGTGTGTGTGTGTGTGTGTGTGTGTGTGTGTGTGTGTGTGCTGCACTTGTCTGCTTAAGTAAGACTGTAGAAGATTGTTATCATTGCTATTATCCGCCCCCGGAGGGAGGGAGCGGGATATTGTAATCGTCCGGTTTGTTACTTACGAATCTAAAGATTTCGTAAGTATATTGATCACTTCCGTCCTCTGTGTGTTTGTGTTGTAGGCACGATAACTCGAGAACAGAAGAAGTTACCAATGTCAAATTACACCACGTGATCAGGAGGTATTGCTAGCGCTGATCAGATTTGGTCAAAATCGGTCAAGGTCAAGGTCACAGTGAGGTCAAACATTCGATTTTTGATGGTTTTGTACAGAATCATCGTAGAAACTTCTGGTTTGCGTCGCTACCTTCTCTAGAGACAGCTTTTATTAGACAAGGTCAGAGGTCAAGTTGACGATTTCGTAAGTACCAGTCTATGACTGCTTGTTTGCTGTTTGTTTGTCTGTCTGTTAGCAACTTTACGGCAAAACGGTTTAGCAAACACTATCAAATTTAATCCACAGGTGGGCAATGAACATTGACGACCCATTAACTTTTGGGTCCAATTGGATCAAAGGTCAAGGTCAAGGTCACGAAAAGATCAAAATCGTTTTTCGCTCATAACTTCGTCAAAAATGATCTGATTTACTTCAAACTAAGCTATAGTGAACCTTATTCTATTTGTCACTTATAATCCTACCCATTCCTATCGTGAAATGCATTTGTGGAAGATCGGTAGGGTCCGAAGTTTTGGGGGTCATGGTCATCGGTCAAAATTACAAATTTTCCATTAAAACTAAACATGGTTACGAAAATACAACTTTGCGGGAAAACGGCTGGCTCAAACACTGTCAAATTGTATCCACAGGTGCAGGTGGGTAATGAACCTCGGATGACCCATTAACTTTTGGGTCCAATTAGGTCAAAGGTCAAGGTCACGAAAAGGTGAAAATCGTTTTTCGCTCATAACTTCGTCAATAAATGGGCGGGATTTGTTGTGCCTGGCACCACTTCTTGTTATTATTTCCGCATTAAGTCTGCTCTGTGTCCCCTTTTGGAAGTTGCCTGTTTATTGTCGCACCACACGCTTCTTTCTATCTCTGCACAACACACCCCAATAAATCATCACTGTGCCACATATCTTCCCTCGCCTGCTTGTAAATAAATCATTATTAGGATTGTTCCCTGCTAGTTTTTGTCTTTTCTTCCATTGATCCAGCATGGTCCGAATCCAAGTTTAGCCGGGACTTTATCCCAACGATCCGTTCCTTTTAGCTGTAGCAGTGTCGCTCGGCAGTCCTTGGCAGTGTCGCTCGGCTGCATCCGATCCAGTAAAGTGATCCGGTCCGGTGGAGTGTTCGATCCGGTTCGGACAAGGCGTACCAAGGGTGTGTTTCCCCGGTAATTAAACCACGTGATTAATTAGGTAACCCGATTAACCATAGACGGGAGGACCCGAGGTCACGCGGTTGATTATTGGCGTCCACGGTCGGTTAAGCGACCCGCCGCATCACGGAATTATCCGTGTGTGACGGCCTACAATTCCGGGGAGTCTGGTGGGAACCGACATAGCTTCCCCACCTAGTGGTCTTCTCACCTGACCCCCCAGCCCGCAACAATATATACATATATATATATATATATATATATATATATATATCATAATAAATATATATATATATATATATATAATATATATATATTATATATTACATACATATATACGTATATGTATATATATATATATATATATATATATATATTATATATATATATTACATATATGAGGCGCCGTGAGGAGGAGTGATGTAAGGGACACATCGGCCATTTTAGAGTTCATGCCATATAGCACTATTTTAACCCTTACCCTATCATCCGAGCCTATCATCATCATATCATTAAAAAATGTCGATTACATCACTCTCCTCGGGGGCCTCATATAATATATATTATATATATATATATAATATATTATATATATATATATAATACCATATATATATAAAACATACATATATATATATATATATATACATCCAACACACAATATATATATATATATATATATATATATATTATATATATATATTATAATTAATTTAATAATATATTAATTATTATATATATATACAATACACTGATCTCT